>JAVIAB010000108.1:862044-1224969 GCA_032433765.1 Megaustenia siamemsis | reverse complement strand
TACCAAGTCCAACAGTTTCATCTCTTGTCTCTACCAAGTCCAACAGTTTCCATCTCTTGTCTCTACCAGTCCAACAGTTTCCATCTCTTGTCTCTACCAAGTCCAACAGTTTCCATCTTTGTCTCTACCAAGTCCAACAGTTTCCATCTCTTGTCTCTACCAAGTCCAACAGTTTCATCTCTTGTCTCTAACAAGTCCAACAGTTTCCTCTCTTGTCTCTACCAAGTCCAACAGTTTCATCTCTTGTCTCTACCAAGTCCAACAGTTTCCATCTCTTGTCTCTACCAAGTCCAACAGTTTTCACTCTTGTCTCTACCAAGTCCAACAGTTTCCATCTCTTGTCTCTAACAACAGTTTTTCTCATTTCTTCTTACAAACAGTTTCCATCTCTTGTCTCTACCAAGTCCAACAGTTTCATCTCTTGTCTCTAACAAGTCCAACAGTTTCATCTCTTGTCTCTACAAGTCCAACAGTTTCCTCTCTTGTCTCTACCAAGTCCAACAGTTTCCATTCTTGTCTCTACCAAGTCCAACAGTTTCCATCTCTTGTCTCTACCAAGTCCAACAGTTTCCATCTCTTGTCTCTACCAAGTCCAACAGTTTCCATCTCTTGTCTCTACCAAGTCCAACAGTTTCCATCTCTTGTCTCTACCAAGTCCAACAGTTTCCATCTCTTGTCTCTACCAAGTCCAACAGTTTCCATCTCTTGTCTCTACAAGTCCAACAGTTTCCATCTCTTGTCTCTACCAAGTCCAACAGTTTCCATTCTTGTCTCTACCAAGTCCAACAGTTTCATCTCTTGTCTCTACCAAGTCCAACAGTTTCATCTCTTGTCTCTACCAAGTCCAACAGTTTCCATCTCTTGTCTCTACCAAGTCCAACAGTTTCCATCTCTTGTCTCTACCAAGTCCAACAGTTTCCTCTCTTGTCTCTACCAAGTCCAAAAGTTTCTCTCTTGTCTCTACAAGTCCAACAGTTTCCATCTCTTGTCTCTACCAAGTCCAACAGTTTCCATCTCTTGTCTTACCAAGTCCAACAGTTTCCTCTCTTGTCTCTACCAAGTCCAACAGTTTCCTCTCTTGTCTCTACCAAGTCCAACAGTTTCCATCTCTTGTCTCTACCAAGTCCAACAGTTTCCATCTCTTGTCTCTACCAAGTCCAACAGTTTCATCTCTTGTCTCTACCAAGTCCAACAGTTTCCATCTCTTGTCTCTACCAAGTCCAACAGTTTCCATCTCTTGTCTCTACCAAGTCCAACAGTTTCCATCTCTTGTCTCTACCAAGTCCAACAGTTCCATCTCTTGTCTCTACAAGTCCAACAGTTTCCTCTCTGTCTCTACCAAGTCCAACAGTTTCCTCTCTTGTCTCTACCAAGTCCAACAGTTTCCTCTCTTGTCTCTACCAAGTCCAACAGTTTCATCTCTTGTCTCTACCAAGTCCAACAGTTCCATCTCTTGTCTCTACCAAGTCCAACAGTTTCCATCTCTTGTCTCTACCAAGTCCAACAGTTTCCATCTCTTGTCTCTACCAAGTCCAACAGTTTCCTCTCTTGTCTCTACCAAGTCCAACAGTTTCCTCTCTTGTCTCTACCAAGTCCAACAGTTATCTCTTGTCTCTACCAAGTCCAACAGTTTCCATCTCTTGTCTCTACCAAGTCCAACAGTTTCCATCTCTTGTCTCTACCAAGTCCAACAGTTTCCTCTCTTGTCTCTACCAAGTCCAACAGTTTCCATCTCTTGTCTCTACCAAGTCCAACAGTTTCCATCTCTTGTCTCTACCAAGTCCAACAGTTCCATCTCTTGTCTCTACCAAGTCCAACAGTTTCCATCTCTTGTCTCTACAAGTCCAACAGTTTCCATCTCTTGTCTCTACCAAGTCCAACAGTTTCATCTCTTGTCTCTACCAAGTCCAACAGTTTCCATCTCTTGTCTCTACCAAGTCCAACAGTTTCCTCTCTTGTCTCTACCAAGTCCAACAGTTTCATCTCTTGTCTCTACCAAGTCCAACAGTTTCATCTCTTGTCTCTACCAAGTCCAACAGTTTCATCTCTTGTCTCTACCAAGTCCAACAGTTTCATCTCTTGTCTCTACCAAGTCCAACAGTTTCCATCTCTTGTCTCTACCAAGTCCAACAGTTTCCTCTCTTGTCTCTACCAAGTCCAACAGTTTCCATCTCTTGTCTCTACCAAGTCCAACAGTTTCCATCTCTTGTCTCTACCAAGTCCAACAGTTTCCATCTCTTGTCTCTACCAAGTCCAACAGTTTCCTCTCTTGTCTCTACCAAGTCCAACAGTTTCATCTCTTGTCTCTACCAAGTCCAACAGTTTCCATCTCTTGTCTCTACCAAGTCCAACAGTTTCCATCTCTTGTCTCTACCAAGTCCAACAGTTTCCATCTCTTGTCTCTACCAAGTCCAACAGTTTCATCTCTTGTCTCTACCAAGTCCAACAGTTTCCATCTCTTGTCTCTACCAAGTCCAACAGTTTCATCTCTTGTCTCTACCAAGTCCAACAGTTTCCATCTCTTGTCTCTACCAAGTCCAACAGTTTCATCTCTTGTCTCTACCAAGTCCAACAGTTTCCATCTCTTGTCTCTACCAAGTCCAACAGTTTCATCTCTTGTCTCTACCAAGTCCAACAGTTTCCTCTCTTGTCTCTACCAAGTCCAACAGTTTCCATCTCTTGTCTCTACCAAGTCCAACAGTTTCATCTCTTGTCTCTAACCAAGTCCAACAGTTTCCATCTCTTGTCTCTACCAAGTCCAACAGTTTCCATCTCTTGTCTCTACCAAGTCCAACAGTTTCCTCTCTTGTCTCTACCAAGTCCAACAGTTTCCTCTCTTGTCTCTACCAAGTCCAACAGTTTCCTCTCTTGTCTCTACCAAGTCCAACAGTTTCCATCTCTTGTCTCTACCAAGTCCAACAGTTTCCATCTCTTGTCTCTACCAAGTCCAACAGTTTCCATCTCTTGTCTCTACCAAGTCCAACAGTTTCATCTCTTGTCTCTACCAAGTCCAACAGTTTCCTCTCTTGTCTCTACCAAGTCCAACAGTTTCATCTCTTGTCTCTACCAAGTCCAACAGTTTCCTCTCTTGTCTCTACCAAGTCCAACAGTTTCCATCTCTTGTCTCTACCAAGTCCAACAGTTTCATCTCTTGTCTCTACCAAGTCCAACAGTTTCCATCTCTTGTCTCTACCAAGTCCAACAGTTTCCTCTCTTGTCTCTACCAAGTCCAACAGTTTCCTCTCTTGTCTCTACCAAGTCCAACAGTTTCCATCTCTTGTCTCTACCAAGTCCAACAGTTTCATCTCTTGTCTCTACCAAGTCCAACAGTTTCCCTCTTGTCTCTACCAAGTCCAACAGTTTCCATCTCTTGTCTCTACCAAGTCCAACAGTTTCCATCTCTTGTCTCTACCAAGTCCAACAGTTTCCATCTCTTGTCTCTACCAAGTCCAACAGTTTCCATCTCTTGTCTCTACCAAGTCCAACAGTTTCCTCTCTTGTCTCTACCAAGTCAACAGTTTCATCTCTTGTCTCTACAAGTCCAACAGTTTCCATCTCTTGTCTCTACAAGTCCAACAGTTTCCATCTCTTGTCTCTACCAAGTCCAACAGTTTCCATCTCTTGTCTCTACCAAGTCCAACAGTTTCCATCTCTTGTCTCTACCAAGTCCAACAGTTTCCTCTCTTGTCTCTACCAAGTCCAACAGTTTCCATCTCTTGTCTCTACCAAGTCCAACAGTTTCTCTCTTGTCTCTACCAAGTCCAACAGTTTCCATCTCTTGTCTCTACCAAGTCCAACAGTTTCATCTCTTGTCTCTACCAAGTCCAACAGTTTCCTCTCTTGTCTCTACCAAGTCCAACAGTTTCCATCTCTTGTCTCTACCAAGTCCAACAGTTTCCATCTTGTCTCTAACAAGTCCAACAGTTTCATCTCTTGTCTCTACCAAGTCCAACAGTTTCATCTCTTGTCTCTACCAAGTCCAACAGTTTCCATCTCTTGTCTCTACCAAGTCCAACAGTTTCATCTCTTGTCTCTACCAAGTCCAACAGTTTCCATCTCTTGTCTCTACCAAGTCCAACAGTTTCCTCTCTTGTCTCTACCAAGTCCAACAGTTTCATCTCTTGTCTCTACCAAGTCCAACAGTTTCCATCTCTTGTCTCTACCAAGTCCAACAGTTTATCTCTTGTCTCTACCAAGTCCAACAGTTTCATCTCTTGTCTCTACCAAGTCCAACAGTTTCCATCTCTTGTCTCTACCAAGTCCAACAGTTTCCTCTCTTGTCTCTACCAAGTCCAACAGTTTCCATCTCTTGTCTCTACCAAGTCCAACAGTTTCCATCTCTTGTCTCTACCAAGTCCAACAGTTTCTCTCTTGTCTCTACCAAGTCCAACAGTTTCCTCTCTTGTCTCTACCAAGTCCAACAGTTTCCATCTCTTGTCTCTACCAAGTCCAACAGTTTTCATCTCTTGTCTCTACCAAGTCCAACAGTTTCCATCTCTTGTCTCTACCAAGTCCAACAGTTTCCATCTCTTGTCTCTACCAAGTCCAACAGTTTTCATCTCTTGTCTCTACCAAGTCCAACAGTTTCCATCTCTTGTCTCTACCAAGTCCAACAGTTTCATCTCTTGTCTCTACCAAGTCCAACAGTTTCATCTCTTGTCTCTACAAGTCCAACAGTTCCATCTCTTGTCTCTACCAAGTCCAACAGTTTCCATCTCTTGTCTCTACCAAGTCCAACAGTTTCCATCTCTTGTCTCTACCAAGTCCAACAGTTTCCATCTCTTGTCTCTACCAAGTCCAACAGTTTCATCTCTTGTCTCTACCAAGTCCAACAGTTTCATCTTGTCTCTACCAAGTCCAACAGTTTCCATCTCTTGTCTCTACCAAGTCCAACAGTTTCCTCTCTTGTCTCTACCAAGTCCAACAGTTTCATCTCTTGTCTCTACCAAGTCCAACAGTTTCATCTCTTGTCTCTACCAAGTCCAACAGTTTCCTCTCTTGTCTCTACCAAGTCCAACAGTTTCCATCTCTTGTCTCTACCAAGTCCAACAGTTTCCATCTCTTGTCTCTACCAAGTCCAACAGTTTCCATCTCTTGTCTCTACCAAGTCCAACAGTTTCCTCTCTTGTCTCTACCAAGTCCAACAGTTTCCATCTCTTGTCTCTACCAAGTCCAACAGTTTCCTCTCTTGTCTCTACCAAGTCCAACAGTTTCCATCTCTTGTCTCTACCAAGTCCAACAGTTTCCTCTCTTGTCTCTACCAAGTCCAACAGTTTCATCTCTGTCTCTACCAAGTCCAACAGTTTCATCTCTTGTCTCTACCAAGTCCAACAGTTTCCTCTCTTGTCTCTACCAAGTCCAACAGTTTCCTCTCTTGTCTCTACCAAGTCCAACAGTTTCCTCTCTTGTCTCTACCAAGTCCAACAGTTTCCATCTCTTGTCTCTACCAAGTCCAACAGTTTCCATCTCTTGTCTCTACCAAGTCCAACAGTTTCCTCTCTTGTCTCTACCAAGTCCAACAGTTTCCTCTCTTGTCTCTACCAAGTCCAACAGTTTCCATCTCTTGTCTCTACCAAGTCCAACAGTTTCCTCTCTTGTCTCTACCAAGTCCAACAGTTTCATCTCTTGTCTCTACCAAGTCCAACAGTTTCATCTCTTGTCTCTACCAAGTCCAACAGTTTCCATCTCTTGTCTCTACCAAGTCCAACAGTTTCATCTCTTGTCTCTACCAAGTCCAACAGTTTCCATCTCTTGTCTCTACCAAGTCCAACAGTTTCCTCTCTTGTCTCTACCAAGTCCAACAGTTTCCATCTTGTCTCTACCAAGTCCAACAGTTTCCATCTCTTGTCTCTACCAAGTCCAACAGTTTCCTCTCTTGTCTCTACCAAGTCCAACAGTTTCCATCTCTTGTCTCTACCAAGTCCAACAGTTTCCATCTCTTGTCTCTACCAAGTCCAACAGTTTCCATCTCTTGTCTCTACCAAGTCCAACAGTTCCATCTCTTGTCTCTACAAGTCCAACAGTTTCCATCTCTTGTCTCTACCAAGTCCAACAGTTTCATCTCTTGTCTCTACCAAGTCCAACAGTTCCATCTCTTGTCTCTACCAAGTCCAACAGTTTCCTCTCTGTCTCTACCAAGTCCAACAGTTTCCATCTCTTGTCTCTACCAAGTCCAACAGTTTCCATCTCTTGTCTCTACCAAGTCCAACAGTTCCATCTCTTGTCTCTACCAAGTCCAACAGTTTCATCTCTTGTCTCTACCAAGTCCAACAGTTTCATCTCTTGTCTCTACCAAGTCCAACAGTTTCCATCTCTTGTCTCTACCAAGTCCAACAGTTTCCATCTCTTGTCTCTACAAGTCCAACAGTTCCATCTCTTGTCTCTACCAAGTCCAACAGTTTCCATCTCTTGTCTCTAACAAGTCCAACAGTTTCATCTCTTGTCTCTACCAAGTCCAACAGTTTCATCTCTTGTCTCTACCAAGTCCAACAGTTTCATCTCTTGTCTCTACCAAGTCCAACAGTTTCCTCTCTTGTCTCTACCAAGTCCAACAGTTTCATCTCTTGTCTCTACCAAGTCCAACAGTTTCCTCTCTTGTCTCTACCAAGTCCAACAGTTTCCTCTCTTGTCTCTACCAAGTCCAACAGTTTCATCTCTTGTCTCTACCAAGTCCAACAGTTTCCTCTCTTGTCTCTACCAAGTCCAACAGTTTCATCTCTTGTCTCTACCAAGTCCAACAGTTTCATCTCTTGTCTCTACCAAGTCCAACAGTTTCCTCTCTTGTCTCTACCAAGTCCAACAGTTTCATCTCTTGTCTCTACCAAGTCCAACAGTTTCCATCTCTTGTCTCTACCAAGTCCAACAGTTTCCATCTCTTGTCTCTACCAAGTCCAACAGTTTCCATCTCTTGTCTCTACCAAGTCCAACAGTTTCCATCTCTTGTCTCTACCAAGTCCAACAAGTCTACAAGTCCAACAGTTTCCTCTCTTGTCTCTACCAAGTCCAACAGTTTCCATCTCTTGTCTCTACCAAGTCCAACAGTTTCCATCTCTTGTCTCTACCAAGTCCAACAGTTTCCATCTCTTGTCTCTACCAAGTCCAACAGTTCCATCTCTTGTCTCTACCAAGTCCAACAGTTTCCATCTCTTGTCTCTACCAAGTCCAACAGTTTCCATCTCTTGTCTCTACCAAGTCCAACAGTTTCCATCTCTTGTCTCTACCAAGTCCAACAGTTTCCTCTCTTGTCTCTACCAAGTCCAACAGTTTCCTCTCTTGTCTCTACCAAGTCCAACAGTTTCATCTCTTGTCTCTACCAAGTCCAACAGTTTCCATCTCTTGTCTCTACCAAGTCCAACAGTTTCATCTCTTGTCTCTACCAAGTCCAACAGTTTCCATCTCTTGTCTCTACCAAGTCCAACAGTTTCATCTCTTGTCTCTACCAAGTCCAACAGTTTCCTCTCTTGTCTCTACCAAGTCAACAGTTTCCTCTCTTGTCTCTACCAAGTCCAACAGTTTCATCTCTTGTCTCTACCAAGTCCAACAGTTTCCTCTCTTGTCTCTACCAAGTCCAACAGTTTCCATCTCTTGTCTCTACCAAGTCCAACAGTTTCCTCTCTTGTCTCTACCAAGTCCAACAGTTTCATCTCTTGTCTCTACCAAGTCCAACAGTTTCCATCTCTTGTCTCTACCAAGTCCAACAGTTTCCATCTTGTCTCTACCAAGTCCAACAGTTTCCTCTTGTCTCTACCAAGTCCAACAGTTTCATCTCTTGTCTCTACCAAGTCCAACAGTTTCCTCTCTTGTCTCTACCAAGTCCAACAGTTTCATCTCTTGTCTCTACCAAGTCCAACAGTTTCATCTCTTGTCTCTACCAAGTCCAACAGTTTCATCTCTTGTCTCTACAAGTCCAACAGTTTCCATCTCTTGTCTCTACCAAGTCCAACAGTTTCCTCTCTTGTCTCTACCAAGTCCAACAGTTTCCATCTCTTGTCTCTACCAAGTCCAACAGTTTCCATCTCTTGTCTCTACCAAGTCCAACAGTTTCCTCTCTTGTCTCTACCAAGTCCAACAGTTTCCTCTCTTGTCTCTACCAAGTCCAACAGTTTCCATCTCTTGTCTCTACCAAGTCCAACAGTTTCCATCTCTTGTCTCTACCAAGTCCAACAGTTTCCATCTCTTGTCTCTACCAAGTCCAACAGTTTCCATCTCTTGTCTCTACCAAGTCCAACAGTTTCCATCTCTTGTCTCTACCAAGTCCAACAGTTTCCTCTCTTGTCTCTACCAAGTCCAACAGTTTCCATCTCTTGTCTCTACCAAGTCCAACAGTTTCATCTCTTGTCTCTACCAAGTCCAACAGTTTCCTCTCTTGTCTCTACCAAGTCCAACAGTTTCTCTCTTGTCTCTACCAAGTCCAACAGTTTCCATCTCTTGTCTCTACCAAGTCCAACAGTTTCCATCTCTTGTCTCTACCAAGTCCAACAGTTTCATCTCTTGTCTCTACCAAGTCCAACAGTTTCATCTCTTGTCTCTACCAAGTCCAACAGTTTCCTCTCTTGTCTCTACCAAGTCCAACAGTTTCCATCTCTTGTCTCTACCAAGTCCAACAGTTTCCATCTCTTGTCTCTACCAAGTCCAACAGTTTCATCTCTTGTCTCTACCAAGTCCAACAGTTTCCATCTCTTGTCTCTACCAAGTCCAACAGTTTCCATCTCTTGTCTCTACCAAGTCCAACAGTTTCCTCTCTTGTCTCTACCAAGTCCAACAGTTTCCATCTCTTGTCTCTACCAAGTCCAACAGTTTCCTCTCTTGTCTCTACCAAGTCCAACAGTTTCCATCTCTTGTCTCTACAAGTCCAACAGTTTCATCTCTTGTCTCTACCAAGTCCAACAGTTTCATCTCTTGTCTCTACCAAGTCCAACAGTTCCATCTCTTGTCTCTACCAAGTCCAACAGTTTCCATCTCTTGTCTCTACCAAGTCCAACAGTTTCCTCTCTTGTCTCTACCAAGTCCAACAGTTTCCATCTCTTGTCTCTACCAAGTCCAACAGTTTCATCTCTTGTCTCTACCAAGTCCAACAGTTTCCTCTCTTGTCTCTACCAAGTCCAACAGTTTCCATCTCTTGTCTCTACCAAGTCCAACAGTTTCCATCTCTTGTCTCTACCAAGTCCAACAGTTTCCATCTCTTGTCTCTACCAAGTCCAACAGTTTCATCTCTTGTCTCTACCAAGTCCAACAGTTTCCATCTCTTGTCTCTACCAAGTCCAACAGTTTCCATCTCTTGTCTCTACCAAGTCCAACAGTTCCATCTCTTGTCTCTACCAAGTCCAACAGTTTCCATCTCTTGTCTCTACCAAGTCCAACAGTTTCATCTCTTGTCTCTACCAAGTCCAACAGTTTCATCTCTTGTCTCTACCAAGTCCAACAGTTTCATCTCTTGTCTCTACCAAGTCCAACAGTTTCCTCTCTTGTCTCTACCAAGTCCAACAGTTCCTCTCTTTTGTCTCTACCAAGTCCAACAGTTTCCATCTCTTGTCTCTACCAAGTCCAACAGTTTCATCTCTTGTCTCTACCAAGTCCAACAGTTTCCTCTCTTGTCTCTACCAAGTCCAACAGTTTCCTCTCTTGTCTCTACCAAGTCCAACAGTTTCCATCTCTTGTCTCTACCAAGTCCAACAGTTTCATCTCTTGTCTCTACCAAGTCCAACAGTTTCCATCTCTTGTCTCTACCAAGTCCAACAGTTTCATCTCTTGTCTCTACCAAGTCCAACAGTTTCATCTCTTGTCTCTACCAAGTCCAACAGTTTCCATCTCTTGTCTCTACCAAGTCCAACAGTTTCATCTCTTGTCTCTACCAAGTCCAACAGTTTCCATCTCTTGTCTCTACCAAGTCCAACAGTTTCCATCTCTTGTCTCTACCAAGTCCAACAGTTTTCATCTCTTGTCTCTACCAAGTCCAACAGTTTCATCTCTTGTCTCTACCAAGTCCAACAGTTTCATCTCTTGTCTCTACAAGTCCAACAGTTTCCTCTCTTGTCTCTACCAAGTCCAACAGTTTCATCTTGTCTCTACCAAGTCCAACAGTTTCATCTCTTGTCTCTACCAAGTCCAACAGTTTCCTCTCTTGTCTCTACCAAGTCCAACAGTTTCATCTCTTGTCTCTACCAAGTCCAACAGTTTCCTCTCTTGTCTTTCCCCCTTCTCTCTTTTCTACCAAGTCCAACAGTTTCATCTCTTGTCTCTACCAAGTCCAACAGTTTCATCTCTTGTCTCTAACAAGTCCAACAGTTTCCTCTCTTGTCTCTACCAAGTCCAACAGTTTCATCTCTTGTCTCTACCAAGTCCAACAGTTTCTCTCTTGTCTCTACCAAGTCCAACAGTTTCCATCTCTTGTCTCTACCAAGTCCAACAGTTTCATCTCTTGTCTCTACCAAGTCCAACAGTTTCCATCTCTTGTCTCTACAAGTCCAACAGTTTCCCTCTTGTCTCTACCAAGTCCAACAGTTTCCTCTCTTGTCTCTACCAAGTCCAACAGTTTCCATCTCTTGTCTCTACAAGTCCAACAGTTTCCATCTCTTGTCTCTACCAAGTCCAACAGTTTCATCTCTTGTCTCTACCAAGTCCAACAGTTTCCATCTCTTGTCTCTACCAAGTCCAACAGTTTCCATCTCTTGTCTCTACCAAGTCCAACAGTTTCCTCTCTTGTCTCTACCAAGTCCAACAGTTTCCTCTCTTGTCTCTACCAAGTCCAACAGTTTCCTCTCTTGTCTCTACCAAGTCCAACAGTTTCCTCTCTTGTCTCTACCAAGTCCAACAGTTTCCATCTTGTCTCTACCAAGTCCAACAGTTTCATCTCTTGTCTCTACCAAGTCCAACAGTTTCCATCTCTTGTCTCTACCAAGTCCAACAGTTTCCATCTCTTGTCTCTACCAAGTCCAACAGTTTCCTCTCTTGTCTCTACCAAGTCCAACAGTTTCCTCTCTTGTCTCTACCAAGTCCAACAGTTTCCTCTCTTGTCTCTACCAAGTCCAACAGTTTCCATCTCTTGTCTCTACAAGTCCAACAGTTTCCATCTCTTGTCTCTACCAAGTCCAACAGTTTCCTCTCTTGTCTCTACCAAGTCCAACAGTTTCCTCTCTTGTCTCTACCAAGTCCAACAGTTTCCATCTCTTGTCTCTACCAAGTCCAACAGTTTTCATCTCTTGTCTCTACCAAGTCCAACAGTTTCCATCTCTTGTCTCTACCAAGTCCAACAGTTTCCATCTCTTGTCTCTACCAAGTCCAACAGTTTCCTCTCTTGTCTCTACCAAGTCCAACAGTTTCCATCTCTTGTCTCTACCAAGTCCAACAGTTTCCTCTCTTGTCTCTACCAAGTCCAACAGTTTCATCTCTTGTCTCTACCAAGTCCAACAGTTTCATCTCTTGTCTCTACCAAGTCCAACAGTTTCATCTCTTGTCTCTACCAAGTCCAACAGTTTCATCTCTTGTCTCTACCAAGTCCAACAGTTTCCATCTCTTGTCTCTACCAAGTCCAACAGTTTCCATCTCTTGTCTCTACCAAGTCCAACAGTTTCCATCTCTTGTCTCTACCAAGTCCAACAGTTTCCTCTCTTGTCTCTACCAAGTCCAACAGTTTCCTCTCTTGTCTCTACCAAGTCCAACAGTTTCCATCTCTTGTCTCTACCAAGTCCAACAGTTTCCATCTCTTGTCTCTACCAAGTCCAACAGTTTCCATCTCTTGTCTCTACCAAGTCCAACAGTTTCCATCTCTTGTCTCTACCAAGTCCAACAGTTTCCATCTCTTGTCTCTACCAAGTCCAACAGTTTCCATCTCTTGTCTCTACCAAGTCCAACAGTTTCCATCTCTTGTCTCTACCAAGTCCAACAGTTTTCTCTTGTCTCTACCAAGTCCAACAGTTTCCTCTCTTGTCTCTACCAAGTCCAACAGTTTCCTCTCTTGTCTCTACCAAGTCCAACAGTTTCCTCTCTTGTCTCTACCAAGTCCAACAGTTTCCATCTCTTGTCTCTACCAAGTCCAACAGTTTCAGTTTCATCTCTTGTCTCTACCAAGTCCAACAGTTTCCATCTCTTGTCTCTACCAAGTCCAACAGTTTCCTCTCTTGTCTCTACCAAGTCCAACAGTTTCCATCTCTTGTCTCTACCAAGTCCAACAGTTTCCATCTCTTGTCTCTACCAAGTCCAACAGTTTCATCTCTTGTCTCTACCAAGTCCAACAGTTTCCATCTCTTGTCTCTACCAAGTCCAACAGTTTCCATCTCTTGTCTCTACCAAGTCCAACAGTTTCCTCTCTTGTCTCTACCAAGTCCAACAGTTTCCATCTCTTGTCTCTACCAAGTCCAACAGTTTTCTCTTGTCTCTACCAAGTCCAACAGTTTCATCTCTTGTCTCTACCAAGTCCAACAGTTTCATCTCTTGTCTCTACCAAGTCCAACAGTTTCATCTCTTGTCTCTACCAAGTCCAACAGTTTCATCTCTTGTCTCTACCAAGTCCAACAGTTTCCATCTCTTGTCTCTACCAAGTCCAACAGTTTCCTCTCTTGTCTCTACCAAGTCCAACAGTTTCCATCTCTTGTCTCTACCAAGTCCAACAGTTTCATCTCTTGTCTCTACCAAGTCCAACAGTTTCCTCTCTTGTCTCTACCAAGTCCAACAGTTTCCTCTCTTGTCTCTACCAAGTCCAACAGTTCCATCTCTTGTCTCTACCAAGTCCAACAGTTTCATCTCTTGTCTCTACCAAGTCCAACAGTTTCATCTCTTGTCTCTACCAAGTCCAACAGTTTCCATCTCTTGTCTCTACCAAGTCCAACAGTTTCCATCTCTTGTCTCTACCAAGTCCAACAGTTTCCATCTCTTGTCTCTACCAAGTCCAACAGTTTCCATCTCTTGTCTCTACCAAGTCCAACAGTTTCATCTCTTGTCTCTACCAAGTCCAACAGTTTCATCTCTTGTCTCTACCAAGTCCAACAGTTTCATCTCTTGTCTCTACCAAGTCCAACAGTTTCCTCTCTTGTCTCTACCAAGTCCAACAGTTTTCATCTCTTGTCTCTACCAAGTCCAACAGTTTCATCTCTTGTCTCTAACAAGTCCAACAGTTTCATCTCTTGTCTCTACCAAGTCCAACAGTTTCCATCTCTTGTCTCTACCAAGTCCAACAGTTTCATCTCTTGTCTCTACCAAGTCCAACAGTTTCATCTCTTGTCTCTACCAAGTCCAACAGTTTCATCTCTTGTCTCTAACAAGTCCAACAGTTTCCTCTCTTGTCTCTACCAAGTCCAACAGTTTCATCTCTTGTCTCTACCAAGTCCAACAGTTTCATCTCTTGTCTCTACCAAGTCCAACAGTTTCATCTCTTGTCTCTACCAAGTCCAACAGTTTCCATCTTTGTCTCTACCAAGTCCAACAGTTTCCATCTCTTGTCTCTACCAAGTCCAACAGTTTCCTCTCTTGTCTCTACCAAGTCCAACAGTTTCCTCTCTTGTCTCTACCAAGTCCAACAGTTTCATCTCTTGTCTCTACCAAGTCCAACAGTTTCCATCTCTTGTCTCTACCAAGTCCAACAGTTTCCATCTCTTGTCTCTACCAAGTCCAACAGTTTCCATCTCTTGTCTCTACCAAGTCCAACAGTTTCCATCTCTTGTCTCTACCAAGTCCAACAGTTTCCATCTCTTGTCTCTACCAAGTCCAACAGTTTCCCTCTTGTCTCTACCAAGTCCAACAGTTTCCTCTTTGTCTCTACCAAGTCCAACAGTTTCCTCTCTTGTCTCTACCAAGTCCAACAGTTTCCATCTCTTGTCTCTACCAAGTCCAACAGTTTCCATCTCTTGTCTCTACCAAGTCCAACAGTTCCATCTCTTGTCTCTACCAAGTCCAACAGTTTCATCTCTTGTCTCTACCAAGTCCAACAGTTTCCTCTCTTGTCTCTACCAAGTCCAACAGTTTCCATCTTGTCTCTACCAAGTCCAACAGTTTCCTCTCTTGTCTCTACCAAGTCCAACAGTTTCCATCTCTTGTCTCTACCAAGTCCAACAGTTTCCATCTCTTGTCTCTACCAAGTCCAACAGTTTCCTCTTTTGTCTCTACCAAGTCCAACAGTTTCCATCTCTTGTCTCTACCAAGTCCAACAGTTTCCATCTCTTGTCTCTACCAAGTCCAACAGTTTCATCTCTTGTCTCTACCAAGTCCAACAGTTTCCATCTCTTGTCTCTACCAAGTCCAACAGTTCCATCTCTTGTCTCTACCAAGTCCAACAGTTTCCTCTCTTGTCTCTACCAAGTCCAACAGTTTCCATCTCTTGTCTCTACCAAGTCCAACAGTTTCCTCTTTGTCTCTACCAAGTCCAACAGTTTCATCTCTTGTCTCTACCAAGTCCAACAGTTTCATCTCTTGTCTCTACCAAGTCCAACAGTTTCATCTCTTGTCTCTACCAAGTCCAACAGTTTCATCTCTTGTCTCTACCAAGTCCAACAGTTTCCATCTCTTGTCTCTACCAAGTCCAACAGTTTCCTCTCTTGTCTCTACCAAGTCCAACAGTTTCCATCTCTTGTCTCTACCAAGTCCAACAGTTCCATCTCTTGTCTCTACCAAGTCCAACAGTTTCCTCTCTTGTCTCTACCAAGTCCAACAGTTTCATCTCTTGTCTCTACCAAGTCCAACAGTTTCCATCTCTTGTCTCTACCAAGTCCAACAGTTTCCATCTCTTGTCTCTACCAAGTCCAACAGTTTCCATCTCTTGTCTCTACCAAGTCCAACAGTTTCCTCTCTTGTCTCTACCAAGTCCAACAGTTTCCATCTCTTGTCTCTACCAAGTCCAACAGTTTCATCTCTTGTCTCTACCAAGTCCAACAGTTTCCTCTCTTGTCTCTACCAAGTCCAACAGTTTCCATCTCTTGTCTCTACCAAGTCCAACAGTTTCCTCTCTTGTCTCTACCAAGTCCAACAGTTTCCTCTCTTGTCTCTACCAAGTCCAACAGTTTCCTCTCTTGTCTCTACCAAGTCCAACAGTTCCATCTCTTGTCTCTACCAAGTCCAACAGTTTCCATCTCTTGTCTCTACCAAGTCCAACAGTTTCCATCTCTTGTCTCTACCAAGTCCAACAGTTTCCTCTCTTGTCTCTACCAAGTCCAACAGTTTCCATCTCTTGTCTCTACCAAGTCCAACAGTTTCATCTCTTGTCTCTACCAAGTCCAACAGTTTCCTCTCTTGTCTCTACCAAGTCCAACAGTTTCCTCTTGTCTCTACCAAGTCCAACAGTTTCCATCTCTTGTCTCTACCAAGTCCAACAGTTTCATCTCTTGTCTCTACCAAGTCCAACAGTTTCATCTCTTGTCTCTACCAAGTCCAACAGTTTCCATCTCTTGTCTCTACCAAGTCCAACAGTTTCCTCTCTTGTCTCTACCAAGTCCAACAGTTTCCATCTCTTGTCTCTACCAAGTCCAACAGTTTCATCTCTTGTCTCTAACAAGTCCAACAGTTTCATCTCTTGTCTCTACCAAGTCCAACAGTTTCCATCTCTTGTCTCTACCAAGTCCAACAGTTTCCATCTCTTGTCTCTACCAAGTCCAACAGTTTCCTCTTTGTCTCTACCAAGTCCAACAGTTTCCATCTCTTGTCTCTACCAAGTCCAACAGTTTCCATCTCTTGTCTCTACCAAGTCCAACAGTTTCATCTCTTGTCTCTACCAAGTCCAACAGTTTCATCTCTTGTCTCTACCAAGTCCAACAGTTTCATCTCTTGTCTCTACCAAGTCCAACAGTTTATCTCTTGTCTCTACCAAGTCCAACAGTTTCCATCTCTTGTCTCTACCAAGTCCAACAGTTTCCTCTCTTGTCTCTACCAAGTCCAACAACAGTCTCTCTTGTCTCCAGTCCAACAGTTTCCATCTCTTGTCTCTACCAAGTCCAACAGTTTCATCTCTTGTCTCTACCAAGTCCAACAGTTTCATCTCTTGTCTCTACCAAGTCCAACAGTTTCTCTTTTGTCTCTACCAAGTCCAACAGTTTCATCTCTTGTCTCTACCAAGTCCAACAGTTCCATCTCTTGTCTCTACCAAGTCCAACAGTTTCATCTCTTGTCTCTACCAAGTCCAACAGTTTCCATCTCTTGTCTCTACCAAGTCCAACAGTTTCCTCTCTTGTCTCTACCAAGTCCAACAGTTTCCATCTCTTGTCTCTACCAAGTCCAACAGTTTCCATCTCTTGTCTCTACCAAGTCCAACAGTTTCATCTCTTGTCTCTACCAAGTCCAACAGTTTCATCTCTTGTCTCTACCAAGTCCAACAGTTTCATCTCTTGTCTCTAACAAGTCCAACAGTTTCCTCTCTTGTCTCTACCAAGTCCAACAGTTTCATCTCTTGTCTCTACCAAGTCCAACAGTTTCATCTCTGTCTCTAACAAGTCCAACAGTTTCCTCTCTTGTCTCTACCAAGTCCAACAGTTTCATCTCTTGTCTCTACAAGTCCAACAGTTTCCTCTCTTGTCTCTACCAAGTCCAACAGTTCATCTCTTGTCTCTACCAAGTCCAACAGTTTTCATCTCTTGTCTCTACCAAGTCCAACAGTTTCTCTCTTGTCTCTACAAGTCCAACAGTTTCATCTCTTGTCTCTACCAAGTCCAACAGTTTCCTCTCTGTCTCTAACAAGTCCAACAGTTTCCATCTCTTGTCTCTAACAAGTCCAACAGTTTCCATCTCTTGTCTCTACAAGTCCAACAGTTTCCATCTCTTGTCTCTACCAAGTCCAACAGTTTCATCTCTTGTCTCTACCAAGTCCAACAGTTTCCTCTCTTGTCTCTACCAAGTCCAACAGTTTCCATCTCTTGTCTCTACCAAGTCCAACAGTTCCATCTCTTGTCTCTACCAAGTCCAACAGTTTCCATCTCTTGTCTCTACCAAGTCCAACAGTTTCCATCTCTTGTCTCTACCAAGTCAACAGTTTCCATCTCTTGTCTCTACCAAGTCCAACAGTTTCCTCTCTTGTCTCTACCAAGTCCAACAGTTTCATCTCTTGTCTCTACCAAGTCCAACAGTTTCCATCTCTTGTCTCTACCAAGTCCAACAGTTTCCATCTCTTGTCTCTAACAAGTCCAACAGTTTCCATCTCTTGTCTCTACCAAGTCCAACAGTTTCCATCTCTTGTCTCTACCAAGTCCAACAGTTTCCTCTCTTGTCTCTACCAAGTCCAACAGTTTCCTCTCTTGTCTCTACCAAGTCCAACAGTTTCCATCTCTTGTCTCTACCAAGTCCAACAGTTCCATCTCTTGTCTCTAACAAGTCCAACAGTTTCCATCTCTTGTCTCTACCAAGTCCAACAGTTCCTCTCTTGTCTCTACCAAGTCCAACAGTTTCCTCTCTTGTCTCTAACAAGTCCAACAGTTTCCATCTCTTGTCTCTACCAAGTCCAACAGTTTCCATCTCTTGTCTCTACAAGTCCAACAGTTTCCATCTCTTGTCTCTACCAAGTCCAACAGTTTCATCTCTTGTCTCTACCAAGTCCAACAGTCCGACATCATAAAACATGAATAAATAAACTGAGGAAAATACCAGACTTGAATGTCAAGGACATTTAGAAAAGAAAGTTGTCGATGCGTCAGATTTCTTGGAAGCAGAAGTTGCAGTCTTCGTCTCTTCTTTCCTTACTCATTTGCCTTTCTGCGTCGGTGGAAGATACAATTTACGGTCTTTTGCTCTTCTGTTCGCCTCTACTGTTGTTAGTGTTTCTAATATTCCATCAATCCATCTTTTGTTCTTCTGTTCGCCTCTACTGTTGTTAGTGTTTCTAATATTCCATCAATCCATCTTTTGCTCTTCTGTTCGCCTCTACTATTGTTAGTGTTTCTAATATTCCATCAATCCATCTTTTGTTCTTCTGTTCGCCTCTACTGTTGTTAGTGTTTCTAATATTCCATCAATCCATCTTTTGTTCTTCTGTTCGCCTCTACTGTTGTTAGTGTTTCTAATATTCCATCAATCCATCTTTTGTTCTTCTGTCGCCTCTACTGTTGTTAGTGTTTCTAATATTCCATCAATCCATCTTTTGTTCTTCTGTTCGCCTCTACTATTGTTAGTGTTTCTAATATTCCATCAATCCATCTTTTGTTCTTCTGTTCGCCTCTACTATTGTTAGTGTTTCTAATATTCCATCAATCCATCTTTTGTTCTTCTGTTCGCCTCTACTATTGTTAGTGTTTCTAATATTCCATCAATCCATCTTTTGTTCTTCTGTTCGCCTCTACTATTGTTAGTGTTTCTAATATTCCATCAATCCATCTTTTGCTCTTCTGTTCGCCTCTACTATTGTTAGTGTTTCTAATATTCCATCAATCCATCTTTTGCTCTTCTGTTCGCCTCTACTATTGTTAGTGTTTCTAATATTCCATCAATCCATCTTTTGTTCTTCTGTTCGCCTCTACTATTGTTAGTGTTTCTAATATTCCATCAATCCATCTTTTGTCTTCTGTTCGCCTCTACTATTGTTAGTGTTTCTAATATTCCATCAATCCATCTTTTGCTCTTCTGTTCGCCTCTACTATTGTTAGTGTTTCTAATATTCCATCAATCCATCTTTTGTTTTTCTGTTCGCCTCTACTGTTGTTAGTGTTTCTAATATTCCATCAATCCATCTTTTGCTCTTCTGTTCGCCTCTACTGTTGTTAGTGTTTCTAATATTCCATCAATCCATCTTTTGTTCTTCTGTTCGCCTCTACTGTTGTTAGTGTTTCTAATATTCCATCAATCCATCTTTTGTTCTTCTGTTGCCTCTACTGTTGTTAGTGTTTCTAATATTCCATCAATCCATCTTTTGCTCTTCTGTTCGCCTCTACTATTGTTAGTGTTTCTAATATTCCATCAATCCATCTTTTGCTCTTTTGTTCGCCTCTACTATTGTTAGTGTTTCTAATATTCCATCAATCCATCTTTTGTTCTTCTGTTCGCCTCTACTGTTGTTAGTGTTTCTAATATTCCATCAATCCATCTTTTGCTCTTCTGTTCGCCTCTACTGTTGTTAGTGTTTCTAATATTCCATCAATCCATCTTTTGTTCTTCTGTTCGCCTCTACTGTTGTTAGTGTTTCTAATATTCCATCAATCCATCTTTTGCTCTTCTGTTCGCCTCTACTGTTGTTAGTGTTTCTAATATTCCATCAATCCATCTTTTGTTCTTCTGTTCGCCTCTACTGTTGTTAGTGTTTCTAATATTCCATCAATCCATCTTTTGCTCTTCTGTTCGCCTCTACTATTGTTAGTGTTTCTAATATTCCATCAATCCATCTTTTTCGTGGTCGGCCCTTGGGTCAGGTTTCTTGTACCGTTTATTGAAGACCCAGTGTGTTTTGATCTTTCTGCCTTGTCACGTGGCCAAACCATTTTATCTGTTGTTTCTTTAAGTATTCTATGGCGGGAACTACTCCTAGCTTTTTTCTCAGTTCTTCATTTCTGATCTTATCTCCCAGGCTGTTTCTTGTCATTCGTCTGACACATTTAATCTATGTAGAGGTTATTTTCTTATTGTTCTTGTATCTAGGGTCCAGGACTGGCATTGGTAGCACAACGTTGGGATGAAGAATGTATTGTAGAGTGCCCGTTTTGTCTCTAGAGTCATTTCCTTTGTTGGACAATAGTGGTGATAGCTGTCCAATGATTGGATAATAGTGGTGATAGCTGTCCATTGATTGGACAATAGCGGTGATAGTTGTCCATTGATTGGACAATAGTGGTGATAGCTGTCCATTGATTGGACAATAGTGATGATAGCTGTCCAATGATTGGATAATAGTGGTGATAGCTGTCCATTGATTGGACAATAGTGATGATAGCTGTCCAATGATTGGACAATAGTGGTGATAGCTGTCCATTGATTGGACAATAGTGATGATAGCTGTCCAATGATTGGACAATTGTTGTGATAGCTGTCCAATGATTGGACAATAGTGGTGATAGCTGTCTAATGATTGGACAATAGTGGTGATAGCTGTCCAATGATTGGACAATAGTTATGATAGCCGTCCAATGATTGGACAATTGCGGTGATAGCTGTCTAATGATTGGACAATAGTGGTGATAGCTGTCCAATGATTGGACAATAGTGGTGATAGCTGTCTAATGATTGGACAATAGTGGTGATAGCTGTCCAATGATTGGACAATAGTTGTGATAGCTGTCTAATGATTGGACAATAGTTGTGATAGCTGTCTAATGATTGGACAATAGTGGTGATAGCTGTCCAATGATTGGACAATAGTGGTGATAGCTGTCCAATGATTGGACAATAGTGGTGATAGCTGTCCAATGATTGGACAATAGTGGTGATAGCTGTCTAATGATGTCACAAGCTATGTTGCACATTGTGAAATTCAGTTATTTAGTCACAAGTGGGAAGATCACTCTGAGTTGACGGTGAGAGAATGTCTGTTTAGCTGATTATCTCCCTTTTGCGTCCACCAAATGAATTTTGCGTGTTAATCGTTTTTTTTTTCACCTGGCAGCCGTGTTCATAAGAGTCCCTCGCCGCAGAGGCAGATAATTCCGTCCTCGGAGGTAGTCATACTTGTTTCCGTCGGTAAGTAATCTTGAAGCCAGTGTCGGTGCTGGGATCAGGGGTGGTTGTCGCTGAGAGAAAGCCCAAATTGTTCTGCCAGGATTTGAACTCGCAACCTCACTGTCTCGAGACCAACCCGCCTACATTACATTCCTTTCATGACCCACGTTATGTTAGGATCACCATCACAGCACACCGGCTAACCCCTAGGTGCTCCAGTTTTCTCCTGGAAATATCGAGAACCTCCGAGGAGAACTCAGACCCACGTGCAGGAACTCCGTAGCACGGCCTGGGATCCATCGGCGTGGCCAGATTTCTGCTGACAACCATGCCCGGGCAGCGACCATTTCTGGCCTACTCTTTTCGATTAATAACTGCCAAGGTCTATTTAACGTGCGCGAATGCACACCAGACCTGTTTTTTGTGCCGTTATTTGAGAAGGCTAAACATAGGATCTGACTACCAAAAGGCCGGGGGGAGGGGGAAGAGAGGAGGATAGAGCCACGAAGAAACCACGGAGCCTAATTGTCTGTATGTGTGTTATATATCCCCGCTGATGAACTTCGGACCTTCATGTCCGAGGTTGGCGTCTTATCCCTAGACCACAAAGTGGGGGAGGGGGGTATCGGTGCTCACAAGCTTGGCTGTTGTTGACAAACAAGCAACCTTGAAATGACGTCATTAGGGTCCTGTTTTGTCATTCCCTTACAAGGGGAAGTAAGTACACTTTGACCATCTCTGCGGGTTCCTGTCTCCACCTGGCCACGTCTGCAGTCTTCTATTGCTATAAACTAACTATAAACTAACTATAAACTAACTATATAAACTAACTATAAACTAACTAGTTGGTCGGTCCGTGCACATTTCTCTCATTTATTTCTTTTCCTGGTTGCTTGTTTACCAGCTAATTTATGATTTTTCGAACTTTTACCAAACGGGCACTCCTTTACGCATCTTATCCGCCACTCATTTCATCCACCACTCCCTTACACCGCCTCGCTACAGTTCCTTTCACACGGGCTTGCTAACTGTGACTGGGTAGACAACACACAACAACGATCGTCCCGCACACTCTTCCCCCGCCACGTTTGAGGTTTCATTTCCTGAGACTGGCCGATGATCGCAGGAAACTGAAGGCCGGTCTGTTGGGAGAAGTTCTTCCTCCACCACTAGCAGGTCAGTTTGATTCATCCCAATCTTTTCTCTCCAATTATAACATTTCTTTCTTGTTTTCTTTTGTTAATACAACACGTAAACACATACCGTTAACTTGATCCAGCTTATATCTCAATTATTTCTGAATTTGTCTTTGTTTTATAACCACGTCATTAGTTTCTACATGGAAGTTGGTCATTGCTCTCTACGTTACTTCATCACTTTTCCTATATCGCATTCTCTCTCCCGCTCTCTCTCTCTCTCTCTTTCTCTCTCTCTCTGTCTTTTAATGCACATATCATCATCATGTGCCATACCGGTTGGCGTGTGCGATCATGTCCTTCCACAATTTTTTTATCCACAGAATATCGTATAAATTCTTTTGTAGACTTTTTTCCATGCCATGACACCAAGCTATCCAGTATCATCTCTTTGTGGTCCGCGATATCTCTCTCACTGTATTTTGCCAGTTGTAGTCAATTATTCCAAATTTCAAATTTACTTGATGTACCAGAAAAATGTTGATTGTTTCTTTGAAGTTCCCTTGTTGTGTTCGCCTCTTTGGAAATATACAATGTGTCCATGTTCGCCTCTTTGGGAATATACAATGTGTCCATATTCGCCTCTTTGGAAATATACAATGTGTCCATATTCGCCTCTTTGGAAATATACAATGTGTCAATATTCGCCTCTTTGGGAATATACAATTTGTCCATATTCGCCTCGTTGGGAATATACAATGTGTCCATATTCGCCTCTTTGGGAATATACAATGTGTCCATATTCGTCTCTTTGGAAATATACAATGTGTCCATATTCGCCTCTTTGGGAATATACAATGTGTCCATATTCGCCTCTTTGGGAATATACAATGTGTCCATATTCGCCTCTTTGGGAATATACAATGTGTCCACATTCGCCTCTTTGGGAATATACGATGTGTCCATATTCGCCTCTTTGGGAATATACAATGTGTCCATATTCGCCTCTTTGGGAATATACAATGTGCCCATATTCGCCTCTTTTGGAATAAACAATGTGTCCATATTCGCCTCTTTGGGAATATACAATGTGTCCATATTCGCCTCTTTTGGAATATGCAATGTGTCCATATTCGCCTCTTTGGGAATATACAATGTGTCCATGTTCGCCTCTTTGGGAATATACAATGTGTCCATGTTCGCCTCTTTGGGAATATACAATGTGTCCATGTTCGCTTCTTTGGGAATATACAATGTGTCAATGTTCGCCTCTTTGGGAGTATACAATGTGTCCATATTCGCCTCTTTGGGAATATACAATGTGTCCATATTCGCCTCTTTGGAAACATACAATGTGTCCATATTCGCCTCTTTGGGAATATACAATGTGTCCATATTCGCCTCTTTTGGAATATACAATGTGTCCATATTCGCCTCTTTGGGAATATACAATGTGTCCATGTTCGCCTCTTTGGGAATATACAATGTGTCCATGTTCGCCTCTATGGGAATATACAATGTGTCCAAGTTCGCCTCTTTGGGAATATACAATGTGTCCATGTTCGCCTCTTTGGGAGTATACAATGTGTCCATATTCGCCTCTTTGGGAATATACAATGTGTCCATGTTCGACTCTTTGGGAATATACAATGTGTCCATATTCGCCTCTTTGGGAATATACAATGTGTTCATGTTCGCCTCTTTGGGAATATACAATGTGTCCATGTTCGCCTCTTTGGGAATATACAATGTGTCCATGTTAGCCTCTTTGGGAATATACAATGTGTCCATATTCGCCTCTTTGGGAAATACAATGTGTCCATGTTCGCCTCTTTGGGAATATACAATGTGTCCATATTCGCCTCTTTGGGAATATACAATGTGTCCATGTTCGCCTCTTTGGGAATATACAATGTGTCCATTGCTTGATGTCTCAGGAACAGCCTGACTCATGGAAACTTTGAAACAACAAAAGACAAACTGTAGTTTGTCACCTCATGATAGGAGAGTACGTGTAGCCGTGAACATTGTTCAGTGAAGGCAAGTATCCGCTACACGTACATTACCGCATCGTTTTATGTGCGGGTTGGTCTACCCGTGTTGGGTTTGTCCCACATACAAGTTGTCATGGATTTGTTCGAGATCTGACATTAGTAACAACTGATAGACTTTAGACTGTTCTCATGAGATGAAGAGATCGGTTAACATCCCGACGAGACTTGTATATCCAGCAGCCTTTAAAAGCGTTAACATCCCAACGAGACTTGTATATCCAACAACCTCTGAAAGAGTTAACATCCCAAAGAGACTTGTATATCCAAAGACCTCTGAAAGAGTTAACATCCCAACGAGACTTGTATGTCCAGCAACGGTTGTTTTTTTTTCTCCTGGAGAAAAAAGATGGGGTTAGGGTTAGAGCTTGAGCCCGGAGAACAGAGACCCAGCGATAACTGCTCACTAATACCTTACCCATAGTCACTAATACCATACCCCTAGTCACTAATACCATACCCATAGTCACTAATACCATACCCCTAGTCACTAATACCATAGCCATAGTCACTAATACCATACCCCTAGTCACTAATACCATACCCCAAGTCACTAATACCATACCCCTATTCACTAATACCATACCCCTAGTCACTAATACCATATCCCTAGTCACTAATACCATACCCCTATTCACTAATACCATACCCCTATTCACTAATACCATACCCATAGTCACCGATACCATATCCCTAGTCACTAATACCATATCCCTAGTCACTAATACCATACCCCTAGTCACTAGTACCATACCCCTAGTCACTAATACCATACCCCTAGTCACTAATACCATATCCCTAGTCACTAATACCATACCCCTAGTCACTAGTACCATACCCCTAGTCACTAATACCATACCCCTAGTCACTAATACCATATCCCTAGTCACTAATACCATATCCCTAGTCACTAATACCATATCCCTAGTCAATAGTATCATATCCCTAGTCAATAATACCATATCCCTAGTCACTAATACCATACCCCTAGTCACTAATACCATATCCCTAGTCACTAATACCATACCCCTAGTCACTAATACCATACCCCTAGTCACTAATACCATATCCCTAGTCACTAATACCATACTCCTGGTCACTAATACCATATCCTTAATCACTAATATCATATCCCTAGTCACTAATACCATACCCCTAGTCACTAATACCATACCCATAGTCACTAATACCATATCCCTAATCACTACTTCCATATCCCTAGTGACTAAAACCCTATTCATAGTCACTACTACCATATCCATAGTCACTAATACCATATCCCTGCTCATTAATACCATATTCCTAGTCACTAATACCAAATCCCTGCTCATTAATACCATATCCTTAATCACAAATACCACATCCCTAGTAATTAATGTCATATCCCTAGTCACTAATACCATATCCCTAGTAACTAATACCATATCCCTAGTCACTAATACCACATCCCTAGTCACTAATAACATATTCTTCTTCTTCTTCTTCTACCTTTTTAGCTCCCAGTGGAGCATAGATCTTCAACAAACACTTTCCAAGTCGTTCTGTTTTTTGCCATTCTTTTAAGATCATTCAATGTCTTCCCCATCGTCTTCATCTCTGCTTCTATCTGTCTTCTCCAAGAATTCCTTGGTCTTCCTCTTTGTTTTTTTCTCCTGGGGATTCCAAAAAAGGGCCTGTTGTGTAATACTCTCAACTAATAACATATCCCTGCTCATTAATACCATATCCCTAATTACTAATACCATATCCCTAGTCACTAATACCATATATCCCTAGTCATTAATGCAATAGGGTGGTCCTAGCGCTAAGGGTGATAACTCTGATAGAAGGAGTTTCGAAATGGAGAGAACAGAGCTAGCTACTGACAAACTGGGTAGTTCTGACTGACAAACTGGGTGGTTCTAACTGGCAAATTGGGTAGTTCTGACTGACAAACTGGGTAGTTCTGACTGACAAACCGGGTAGTTCTGACTAACAAACTGGGTAGTTCTGACTGACAAACTGCATAGTTCTGACTGACAAACTGGGTAGTTCTGACTAACAAACTGGGTAGTTCTGACTGACAAACTGAGTAGTTCTGACTAACAAACTGGCTAGGTCTGACTAACAAACTGGATAATTCTGAACAACAAACTGGGTTGTTCTGACTAACAAACTAGGCAGTTCTGAGTAACGTTCGTTCGTTCGTTCGCTTTCGCCAGCTTTGACCTCTGACGAAGTCCCACCCACTCAATTTTGTGGGACTGAATTTTGCGTGTAAAGTCTGTTTTATCCCATTACAGGATGCCCTCGCCATGCAGGCAGATTTACTCCGACTTCAGAGGTACTAATTTTTAGGGAATTAGTAAAACCCAGGTGTCCTCGCCAGGGTACGAACCCCGGCTGTTGACGTGGTAAGCCAACCGCCTATCGATTGCGCTAACCGGACACCCTGTTCTGAGTAACAAACTGGGATAGTTCAAACAAACTGGGTAGTTCAGACTAACAAAAGTGGGTAGTTCTAACATATCTTGTAGTTCTGACTAACAAACTGGGTAGTTCTGACTAACAAACTGGGTAGTTCTGACTAACAAACTGGGTAGTTCTAACTAACAAACTGGGTAGTTCTAACAAACAAACTGGGCAGTTCTGACTAACAAACTGGGTAGTTCTAACTAACAAACTGGGCAGTTCTGACTAACAAACTGGGCAGTTCTAACTAACAAACTGGGTAGTTCTAACAAACAAACTGGGCAGTTCTGACTAACAAACTGGGCAGTTCTAACTAACAAACTGGGTAGTTCTAACAAACAAACTGGGTAGTTCTAACAAACAAACTGGGCAGTTCTGACTGACAAGATGGGTAGTTCTGACTGTCCTGCCAGAAACTTTGGAAGCAGATTTTTTGTGGAGACCAACTTTATACTTGCGTTGGATTGGCTTGAAATGATGCGTCGTAACCAGCGAGCTACATGGGCTATCAATGTGTTTATGAAACAACGGCGAGCTTAGTTTATGCAGGAGCAATAGGTAATAGGGAGAGCAATAGGTAATAATAGGGAGAGTAATAGGTAATAGGGAGAGCAATAGATAATAGGGAGAGCAATAGGTAATAATAGGGAGAGTAATAGGTAATAGGGAGAGCAATAGGTAATAGGGAGAGCAATAGATAATAGAGAGAGTAATAGGTAATAGGGAGAGTAATAGGTAATAGGGAGAGTAATAGGTAATAATAGGGAGAGTAATAGGTAATAGGGAGAGCAGTAGGTAATAGGGAGAGCAATAGGTAATAATAGGGAGAGTAATAGGTAATAGGGAGAGTAATAGGTAATAGGGAGAGTAATAGGTAATAGGGAGAGTAATAGGTAATAGGGAGAGTAATAGGTAATAATAGGGAGAGTAATAGGTAATAGGGAGAGTAATAGGTAATAGGGAGAGTAATAGGGAAAGTAATAGGTAATAGGGAGAGTAATAGGTAATAGGGAGAGTAATAGGTAATAATAGGGAGAGTAATAGGTAATAGGGAGAGTAATAGGTAATAATAGGGAGAGTAATAGGTAATAGGGAGAGCAATAGGTAATAATAGGGAGAGCAATAGGTAATAATAGGGGAGCAATAGGGTTCACCCAGCCTTTAATGGGTACCGGATTTTTTTCTGGGAAAGTAAAGTGGCATGGGCGTAAAACCGACCACATTACCCCCAACAATCATGTACCGTAGGTCTGTAAAATATAGGGTCACTAACACCATATTCCCTATACGCCACTTGGCATGACGGGGGTACTTTACTTACTTTTTTTTTTTAATAGGTAATAATAGGGAGAGCAGTAGGTAAATGTTGGTTTGTTGAAGCTGTCCTGTTAGATGGGTCCGTTAATATAGTCCTGATACATTAATGTAAGCTGTCCTGTTAGATGGGTCCGTTAATATAGTCCTGATACATTAATGCAAGCTGTTCTATTAGATAGGTCCGTTAATATAGTCCTGATACATTAATGTAAGCTGTTCTATTAGATAGGTCCGTTAATATAGTCCTGATACATTAGTGTAAGCTGTTCTATTAGATAGGTCCGTTAATATAGTCCTGATACATTAATGTAAGCTGTTCTATTAGATAGGTCCGTTAATATAGTCCTGATACATTAATGTAAGCTGTCCTGTTAGATGGGTCCGTTAATATAGTCCTGATACATTAATGTAAGCTGTCCTGTTAGATGGGTCCGTTAATATAGTCCTGATACATTAATGTAAGCTGTTCTATTAGATAGGTCCGTTAATATAGTCCTGATACATTAATGTAAGCTGTCCTGTTAGATGGGTCCGTTAATATAGTCCTGATACATTAATGCAAGCTGTTCTATTAGATAGGTCCGTTAATATAGTCCTGATACATTAATGCAAGCTGTTCTATTAGATAGGTCCGTTAATATAGTCCTGATACATTAATGCAAGCTGTTCTATTAGATAGGTCCGTTAATATACTCCTGATACATTAATGCAAGCTGTTCTATTAGATAGGTCCGTTAATATAGTCCTGATACATTAATGCAAGCTGTTCTATTAGATAGGTCCGTTAATATACTCCTGATACATTAATGCAAGCTGTTCTATTAGATAGGTCAGTTAATATAGTCCTGATACATTAATGTAAGCTGTCCTGTTAGATGGGTCCGTTAATATAGTCCTGATACATTAATGTAAGCTGTCCTGTTAGATCGGTCCGTTAATATAGTCCTGATACATTAATGTAAGCTGTTCTATTAGATAGGTCCGTTAATATAGTCCTGATACATTAATGTAAGCTGTCCTGTTAGATGGGTCCGTTAATATAGTCCTGATACATTAATGTAAGCTGTCCTGTTAGATGGGTCCGTTAACATAGTTCTAGTACACTAATGTGACCTGTCCTGTTAAATAGTCGGTTAACACAGTTCTAGTACACTAATGTGACCTGTCCTGTTAAATAGTCGGTTAACACAGTTCTAGCACACTAATGTGATCTGTCCTGTTAAATAGTCGGTTAACATAGTTCTAGTACACTAATGTGACCTGTCCTGTTAAATAGTCGGGTAACATAATCCTAGTACACTAATGTGACCTGTCCTGTTAAATAGTCGGGTAACATAATTCTAGTACACTAATGTGACCTGTCCTGTTAAATAGTCGGGTAACATAGTTCTAGTACATTAATGTGACCTGTCCTGTTAGATAGTCGGGTAACATAGTTAGTCCTAGTACATTAATGATAATGTGACCTGTCCTGTTAGATAGTCGGTTAACATAGTTCTAGTACACTAATGTGACCTGTCCTGTTAGATAGTCGGTTAACATATTCCTAGTACACTAATGTGATCTGTCCTGTTAGATAGTCGGTTAACATATTCCTAGTACACTAATGTGACCTGTCCTGTTAGATAGTCGGGTAACATAGTTCTAGTACTCTAATGTGACCTGTCTTGTTAAATAGTCGGTTAGCATAGTTAGTTCTAGTACATTAATGTGACCTGTCCTGTTAGATAGTTCCGACAAACATAGCTAGTCTTACTTCATTAATATTAGCCTAGCGGCTATAGAACAGAATTCAGACCACAGTGACAGCAAGTAAGCCTCATAAGGTCATGTACTTGTGTGTACTCAAGTGTGTCTGTCGCCATTGAATGTTGAAACTGCTTACCAAGTGTGTGTATGTACACATTGCGTACATCCTGCTTGGGTCTCTGTGCCAATTTTGTCCCGGTGGTGTCTGTCTGTCTGTTACTCTCTCTGCCTGCCTACATGCGTGCCTGAACGTTCAACCCGGTGGCTCAAGTCAAGACTACTTGAGTATGAAATATTGGGCTTCAACACAAGCAGACGACACAAAACTTATCATAGAATCATGTACTTCTCATGACAGTTAATATATTTTTAATTTCATTTTGCAAAACAGTTGTTCATTCTTATCATGTGATGTTTTTACGACAGACATACGGTCATTAGCACATTACACAAGGACAGCTTGCAAGGAAACACTATGGGTTCAAGGACAGCTCAATAAAGCAGCTGTAATTTAAAAAGCCATAGATTTTAGAAGCAGTGAGATTTTAGAAGCAGTGATCTATGCAAAATATTTGGGAACTGTGTTAACCTCAGACGGAAGATGTACAAAAGAGGCGAGATGCAGAATGGCTCAGGTAAAAGCAGCTTTCCAGAAAATGAGGAAGATACTATGCAGTCCATTTTTGACAATAGAAACAAGAAAAAGAGTTCTTAAATGTCGTGTAAAGCCAGTCTTAACATATGGATGTGAATCATGGACATTAGGACAACAGACAAGAAAATCACTGGAGTGTAGAAATGTGGTTTTACAGAAGAATGTTGAGAGTACCATGGGCAGCTAAGAAGAGTAATGAAAATTTTCTGAAAGAGATCATAGCAAAAAGAGAGCAAAGTTCTAATATTAGGAAGTAGCAATTATATTTTTTTTGGCCATGTAATGAGAAAAGAACAACTGGAATATATTGTAACAACTGGAAACATTGAGGGACGAAGAGATAGAGGGAAGCAAAGAGAGAAAATATCAGACAGCTTAAGAGAATGGTTTGGCAGAAGGTCAACAACGGAAATGATAAAGAACTGTCGAGATCGAAGGTTGTGGAGAGGCATGATCACCTACGCCAGTAGGCCAGGTACTTGATGATGATGATCTCTGCAATATGTGCCATTTTGGCACGCAAGGTTTCTGTTTTTGAGATTGTGGTTCTACCCTATGTGCCGTCTTCGGCTCGAAATGACAATAGATAGATATAATTAAAAAAAAAAATTGTACACCAATTTCAAAAGAGCTGTTAACATATTACCTAAAGTCATGTTATACTATGTTACGATCTGCACTCCGGACATACTCATAGGTGCTCCGATGTTCTAAAAATGTTCACCAGAACACATGGAGTGCGATGTTCGGTGGTTGACGAAGCCGTCCGCCCGCTCAGAACATTGTTCTCTTCCGGCAATGCAAATCTTGACCCCTAGTTCTCGCAGTCTAGATAGTGACGCTGTTTGACTTATTCCAAAGTCCATCATTCTACCCGAGGTTGTTGATGGCTACTGACATGATCGTCGAGCCAGCTAATTTGTCTTCCGTTGACCTCAAAACTAGCTCGTATGAGTGTAATCTTGTGACTCTCATCATCATCAAGTAGCGGGCCTGCTGGCGTCCTTTTCCTTCATGTTTGTGCTGTTGCTAGGACAGTCAACAGATGTTATTTTTGAATGCATTTTATCATTCATAGAATTCACAATCTTGTTAATATCATGGACAATCATTATCTTTGTGTTAATAATAATAGTTATAGTTGTTGTTATTGATTGAACATAACGTATGATCAACATATCCCATGGCAGATACCAGCGAGACCAAACAAACAAACAAACAAACAACGATGATAGTAAAGCGAGACTCCGAGGTGTACATGTACACATCAGCCATGTGTCTAACGGTAAGTCATCTCCTGAACGGGCTTCTCTTTGCTTTCATTCATGGAGGTTTTCCTCTCGTGGGGACACTGGGTGGCTCTTGATGAGAGAACTCACATATTTGGTCCGTTCTCTTCAGAGAATGAGATTTTAAGTTACCTAGACTTCATTCTGTACCAGATGGTTTTTTTTCTGGAAAATAAATATAGCACTGACGTAGTTCTTCTACTTCGTCTACCTTTCAGCTCCCTGTGGAGCATAGGTCTTCAACAAACACTTTCAGCTTCCTGTGGAGCATAGGTCTTCAACAAACACTTTCAGCTCCTGTGGAGCATAGGTCTTCAACAAACACTTTCAGCTCCCTGTGGAGCATAGGTCTTCAACAAACACTTTCAGCTCCCTGTGGAGCATAGGTCTTCAACAAACACTTTCAGCTTCCTGTGGAGCATAGGTCTTCAACAAACACTTTCAGCTTCCTGTGGAGCATAGGTCTTCAACAAACACTTTCAGCTCCCTGTGGAGCATAGGTCTTCAACAAACACTTTCAGCTTCCTGTGGAGCATAGGTCTTCAACAAACACTTTCAGCTTCCTGTGGAGCATAGGTCTTCAACAAACACTTTCAGCTTCCTGTGGTGCATAGGTCTTCAACAAACACTTTCAGCTCCCTGTGGAGCATAGGTCTTCAACAAACACTTTCAGCTCCCTGTGGAGCATAGGTCTTCAACAAACACTTTCAGCTCCCTGTGGAGCATAGGTCTTCAACAAACACTTTCAGTTTCCTGTGGAGCATAGGTCTTCAACAAACACTTTCAGCTCCCTGTGGAGCATAGGTCTTAAACAAACACTTTCAGCTCCCTGTGGAGCATAGGTCTTCAACAAACACTTTCAGCTCCCTGTGGAGCATAGGTCTTCAACAAACACTTTCAGTTTCCTGTGGAGCATAGGTGGAGCATAGCTACCCGACTGGACTACCGACGTTCGGACAACCCGTGTTCGATTCCCACTGGGAGCAGTGTGGGTTGTACTCGTGGTTGGGAAAAAAAAATTATCCCACGGTCGACCCAGCCGTTGGCAGAAATGGGTACCACGGTATTACCCTGGGAAGGTGAGGAATGTTGCCTCGCATCTGAGTTTCGACGCTTGAGGCGACACTATACAGAAATCTCCGAACATTTCTGGATAGGCGACCGAGCACATATGGGTGTAAACTCGCGTGCTAAGACGCCAGTTCAAGTCTCGTACTTTACCTTTATAGATCTTCAACAAACACTTTCAGCTTCCTGTGGAGCATAGGTCTTCAACAAACACTTTCAACTCCCTGTGGAGCATACGTCTTGAACAAACACTTTCAACCTCCTGTGGAGCATAGGTCTTGAACAAACACTTCATCCTCCTGTGGAGCATAGGTCTTGAACAAACACTTTCAACCTCCTGTGGAGCATAGGTCTTGAACAAACACTTTCAACCTCCTGTGGAGCATAGGTCTTGAACAAACACTTTCAACCTCCCGTGGAGCATAGATCTTGAACAAACACTTTCATCTCCCTGTGGAGCATAGGTCTTGAACAAACACTTTCATCTCCCTGTGGAGCATAGGTCTTCAACAAACACTTTCAATTCCCTGTGCAAAATAGGTCTTCAACAAACACTTTCAATTCCCTGTGAAGCATAGGTCTTCAAAATACACTTTCAACTCCCTGTGGAGCATAGATTGTGGCAGTGCTTCTTACAGACTTCTTCTAACTTACTACTTGTTCTTTCATTGACACACACATATAACTCATCATCCTTTTTGAACAAGTATAAACAAGGTCTTTATTGATGATCTCTAACTGTTTTACAATGGGTTGACTAAGTCTCTGACTCACTCAACATGTTTCATATATTCACTTATAAAAACTGTGTTACTTGACATAGCCGACAGGCGATAATTATTTGTCAGTAACTTTGTGATCGTATAGAGTTCTTTGTTAATATCTGCATAGCATCTCGATGTGGTAATTCTGAGGAACTAGTATCTTGAATCGGTTCTAGTTATACCGTTGGACTTGTGTCAACTATTATACATCTAAGTCCAAAACGTATCACCTATCCTCTCAACGAACTATTTCAATTGTCTAAGTCCAACTCTACCTTCCTAAGTTTCTCTGACTCTGTCCTCTCGTGTTTTCTATCTTCTTGTCTTTCTGCCTTGTGTTCCTGTCGTGTTGTTTCAAGTTCAGTCAAGTCTTACTGAGTGTAGCTGAGTTTGGCTGAGTGTTGCTGAGTCTGGCTGAGTGTAGCTGAGCGTAGCTGAGTCTCTGTTTCAAGTAAAGTCATGGCCTCTTAGTGTCCATCTAGCCACTGCCCCTGGCCAAAGCATTATGGGAATCTCATCTATACATGTCTTCTCCTTCCTCTGTCTACCGTCACTCTTTCTGTAGCTCCGCCTTTTTAATTATGTCCAAAGTCTTATTGCTTTAGGAGTCCTGTCGAAACCTGTCAATCTTCCTAAGTCCGTCCCTTACTACTGAAGCTCGCGGCGATTCTTTGATCTCCAACTCAGAAACTCAAAGCGTTACTCACCGCTGAACATAAAGATAACCTGGTCTTTTGATTACGCCCTTTTTCGGCTTAACTCTGAATGTTACAGGGCTGGGCTAGCCATCCCATGTCAGCAGGTGTCTAGAAACCAGCGGCCGCGTCGTTGCGTTACACAACTTTGTCGACCAGAGAAAACATCTGTCTGGATGAGGTTGACCACCTGTAAGCATTTCCCTTGTAATCTTAAAGTTGATTACGACACAGCGACTGAGTTCGGTAGACTTAACGTTTCCTTGCTAATCTCTGAAGATCGTCATTTCTTCCTCTACTCCTCCCATTATCCTACATGGATGAGTCACACTATCACATATCTCCCTCAACCTTTCAGTTGAATTGATCTATTTATAGATCAATTTAACTCCAAAAAATAAATAAAAATACAGTGTGACTGCTCTCGTTATTCTTCCTTAATGGGCTAACCAATTCCTTTTTTTTCTCATTCGTATATCAATAATTATACTTGTACATCAATTTACAAAAATTAGGCATACAACACAACATCTATAAACTAGAATGTAAAAATTGAATCATGAATTATTGTTTTATTTTTAATTTCTACCGTTCTTTTTAACTTTATTAAATCTTTCGTCTCTATTTCTTCATCGGCTGTACTATATTCCTCTACGTCGCTGGTTTCTCCTGATCTACTCTTCTGTTCCATTGCCTCTAAGGCCTTCTCCTTTCTGATTAATTTGTTCTGTTTCAGGCTAGACAGGCTGTTTGTCTTGTTATTTGGGCCGTTTGATTTGGACCACATGGGCGTTCTCGCATCCACATGCTTGGTTGCGAGCTTCTCTTTGACTCCAGAGGGATCTTGCCAACCACGCCTGGGTGTTGGGTTAACATGCTGTGCCCGGAAGTTTGATTTACCATTCACTTTATTCATTTCAATCCTGTCTACACTATTTATTTCATAGCAATTGTTATAGTGTGACTCAGTCATGGGCGATAATGGAAGAATAGAAGAATATGACGATAGACAGAAGAATAAAAGAATGATGCGATGACGATGTGATGTAGAATAGTTTTAGGCGGCGTAGAAAAGACAATCTTCAGAGGATTAACAAGGAGACGTTAAGTCTACCCAACTCAGTCGCCGAGACGTAATCAACTTGATTACCAGTGAAATGCGTACAGGTGGTCAGCCTAAAGCCAGACAGATATTTGCTCTGGTCGACAAAGTTGCGTAACGCAACGACACGGCCGCTGGTTTATAGACACCTGCGGACATGGGATACTAGTCCAGCCCTGTAACATTCAGAGTTAAGCCGAAAAAGGGCGTAATCAAAAGACCGGAAACTCTTATATCGGCAGACGCCTTGAAGTCCAGAGAAGACCTGAGATGAAAGCGGACAATTAAACTGCCCCGCGTAAACAAAGGGCCAAGGGAGGAGTTATGTTGTAGGTTTTTAGTTGTGGGAAAAGGTTTGAGAAGATTGACAGGTTATCGATTAAAGCAATAAGACTATGGACATGGTCAAGAAAGGCGGAGTTAAGAAGTAGTGACGGTCAACAGACGTAGGTTAGGCCGTATCAGTGGTCGGGGGGTGTGGTCACCGGGGACTTAACGCTGAGACCCTGGGAACTAGAGATGCCCAGAATGCTTTGGCGAGGGGCAGTAGCTAGAGAACACTAAGAAGCCAGGGCTTGACTGAAACGGACGGTCGGCCAGACTCAGAGACATTCAGCTACAGTCGGCCAGACTCAGTGAGACTTTACTGAACTTGAAACAAGAACACGACAAGAACTTAAGTTGGACTTATACAATTGAAATAATTCGTTTAGAGGATTGGTGATACGTATTGGACTTAGATATATAATAGTTGAAGGAAGTCCAACTGTGTAACTATGAGTCGAGTCAAGATACTAGTTCCTCAGAACTATCAGATAGAGACATGCAGATATTAACAAAGAACACTATACGGTCAACAAAGTTACTGACTGACAAATAATCAACGCCTGTCGGCTATGTCCAGTAACGACATTTTGTAAAACCACACACATGAAGTCACTAATAAAGACTGTTTATACTTGTTCAAAAAGGATGATGAGTTATATGTGTGTGTCGATGAAAGAACAAGTAGTAAGTTCATCAGATATCAGATAGAGACATGCCTGCAACACAATTACGTCCAGCAGTTTGTCTTTTGTCCTTCCATCTCCACCTAGATTCCTGGGGTGGTAATCTTCTTCCGTGAAAATGCCTTGTTTCCCTTCTCACTGCATATACTTCTTTACACAATTCACCAAGTCGTCCCTTATTTCTCCATCTAATACTCGCTTGATTAACTTCCCTAGGCTTTTCTACTATTTTTCTTTTATTAAACCATTCACTGATGGATGGGCTTTCTTCAGGTAGGTTTAAATTCAATCTCTTCCTGAACCCGGTTTCTTTAATAGAGACATTAATCGCTTAATCTAGCGGCTCTGGGTTCAGCCTCGCTAAGTGTAGTTTTAGATCTGTGGATATTAGTCCATCTATAAAAATCTCTATTAATTGTCTACCAAAACTGTCGGTTTCTAAACCAGATTCCTCTGCTAGCTCTAAAAGGCTATTACTGTATGCGGTTATTGTCTCTCCTCTTTCTTGTTTAAACTTCCTCAAAAGTATGAAAGCAGTGTAGGCATCTCCTACCGCAGCATACCTAGTTTTTAAATCTATCTGGAGGGACTTCCATGTGCTTGAAGGTTCATTCTTTAGCCTTCTCTGGATGAAGTCAGATACTTCGCCTCTACTTGTTTTAAAAGCTATTAATTTCTTGTCTTCCTCATTTATAGAAAAAAATGAGAGCATACTTTTCAATTTCTGCCATCCATTGTCTGAACTTGGATGGATCGCCAGAGTAATTTGAGATACTGGCACTCACTTCTTGCTGTCTAAAACTATTTTCTAGACCGGTGATGACTCTACTAATTTCTTGCAGGGTCTGCAACGTGGGAGTCATACCTCTCTTCATCTTGATAATTGTGAATTGTACTCGTGGTTGGAAAACAAAATACCCCCACTGTCGACCCAGCCGTTGGCAGAAATGGGTACCAGGGTATTACCCTGGGAAGGTGAGGAATGTCGCTTTGCATCTGAGTTTCGATGCTTGAGGCGACATTATACAGAACTATCCGAACATTTCTTGGATAGGCGGTCGAGCACATATGGGTGTAAACTCGAGTGCTAAGACGCCGGTTCAAGTCTCGTACTTTACCTTTACTTTACATGAAGGTAGTCTAGAGGTACGGCGTGGGCCTCTATAAAGGAAGGTAGTCTAGAGGTACGGCGTGGGCCTCTATACAGGAAGGTGGTCTAGAGGTACGGCGTGGGCCTCTATACAGGAAGGTGGTCTAGAGGTACGGCGTGGGCCTCTATACAGGAAGGTGGTCTAGAGGTACGGCGTGGGCCTCTATACAGGAAGGTAGTCTTGAGGCACGGCGTGGGCCTCTATACAGGAAGGTAGTCTAGAGGTACGGCGTGGGCCTCTATACAGGAAGGTAGTCTTGAGGCACGGCGTGGGCCTCTATACAGGAAGGTAGTCTAGAGGTACGGCGTGGGCCTCTATACAGGAAGGTAGTCTTGAGGCACGGCGTGGGCCTCTATAAAGGAAGGTAGTCTAGAGGTACGGCGTGGGCCTCTATACAGGAAGGTAGTCTTGAGGCACGGCGTGGGCCTCTATAAAGGAAGGTAGTCTAGAGGTACGGCGTGGGCCTCTATACAGGAAGGTGGTCTAGAGGTACGGCGTGGGCCTCTATAAAGGAAGGTAATCTAGAGGTACGGCGTGGGCCTCTATAAAGGAAGGTAGTCTAGAGGTACGTCGTGGGCCTCTATAAAGGAAGGTAGTCTAGAGGTATGGCGTGGGCCTCTATAAAGGAAGGTAGTTTAGAGGTACGGCGTGGGCCTCTATACAGGAAGGTAGTCTAGAGGTACGGCGTGGGCCTCTTTAAAGGAAGGTAGTCTAGAGGTACGGCGTGGGCCTCTATAAAGGAAGGTAGTCTAGAGGTACGGCGTGGGCCTCTATAAAGGAAGGTAGTCTAGAGGTACGGCGTGGGCCTCTATACTGGAAGGTGGTCTAGAAGTACGCGTGGGCCTCTTTACATGAAGGTAGTCTAGAGGTACGGCGTGGGCCTCTATGCAGGAAGGACCCGAGTTCAAAACCCACCAGAAGCGGTGGTGATTTTTCAAAATATAAAAAAAAATAATCCGTAGTTTCTTTATGACATCACCCTTCACTGATCTCTTGGGTAGTGAGGTCCGATGTCTAGCCCTCTCGGATAACGGCAATAAATAGGAGGCCCCGTGTGCCTTCGCGCACGTTAAAGAACCCTTGGCAGTTAAAAATTGTCAAGATTGTCAACAGAGACTTGCCCACACCGTGGATCCCAGGCCGTGCTACGGAGTTCGGGCATGTGGGTCAGGGTTCTCCTCGGATTTTCTCGTGATTCTCGAGGGGGATTTTAGAGCACCTATGGGTTAGCCCGATGTGCAGTGATGATCCCAAGAACAGGCTCGTCAATTCCTCTCAGGCTGAAGCGAAAAGCCTTCAACTTTCTCCGTTGATTGTTCTTATTAGAGCTTCTTTTTAGAGTTTCTTATAGAGTTTCTTACTAGAGTTTCTTATTAGAGTTTCTTATTAGAGTTTCTTATAGAGTTTCTTATTAAAGTTTCTTATAGAGTTTCTTACAGAGTTTATTATTAGAGTTTCTTATTAGAATTTCTTATTAAAGTTTCTTTTTAAAGTTTCTTATTAGAGAACAATCCTAAATCTTATTATAGCAGATGTTGGGCATGATTGTAGCAGATGTTGGGCATGATTGTAGTGAATGTTGGGCATGATTGTAGTGGATGTAGTCATGATTGTAGCAGATGTTGGGCATGATTGCAGCAGATGTTTGGCATGATTGTAGTGAATGTTGGGCATTATTGTAGTGGATGTAGAGCATGATTGTAGCAGATGTTGGGCATGATTGTAGCAGATGTTGGGCATGATTGTAGTGAATGTTGGGCATGATTGTAGTGGATGTAGAGCATGATTGTAGCAGATGTTGGGCATGATTGTAGTGGATGTAGAGCATGATTGTAGCAGATGTTGGGCATGATTGCAGCAGATGTTGGGCATGATTGTAGTGAATGTTGGGCATGATTGTAGTGGATGTAGAGCATGCTTGTAGCAGATGTTGGGCATGATTGTAGCAGATGTTGAGCATGCTTGTAGCAGATGTTGGGCATGATTGCAGCAGATGTTGGGCATGATTGTAGTGGATGTTGGGCATGATTGTAGTGGATGTTGGGTATGATTGCAGCAGATGTTGGGCATGATTGTAGTGGATGTTGGGCATGATTGTAGTAGATGTTGAACATGATTGTAGTGGGTATTGGGTATGATTGTAGTGGATGTTGGCATGATTGTAGTGGATGCTGGGCATGATTGTAGCAAATGTTGAGCATGATTGTAGTAGATGTTGGGCATGGTTGTAGTAGATATTGAGCATGATTGTAGTGGAAGTTGAGCATGATTGTGGTGGATCTTGGGCATGATTATAGCAGATGTTGAGTATGATCGTAGTAGATGTTGGGCATGATTGTAGTAGATGTTGGTCATGATTGTAGCAGATGTTGGGTATGATTGTAGCAGATGTTGGGCATGATTGTAGTAGATGTTGAACATGATTGTAGTGGGTGTTGGGTATGATTGTAGTGGATGTTGGGCATGATTGTAGTGGATGTTGGGCATGATTGTAGCAAATGTTGAGCATGATTGTAGTAGATGTTGGGCATGATTGTAGTAGATGTTGAGCATGATTGTAGTGGAAGTTGAGCATGATTGTGGTGGATCTTGGGCATGATTATAGCAGATGTTGAGTATGATTGTAGTAGATGTTGGGCATGATTGTAGTAGATGTTGGGCATGATTGTAGCAGATGTTGGGCATGATTGTAGTGGCTGTTGGGCATGCTTGTAGTGGATGTTGGGTCTGATTGTAGCAGATGTTAAGCATGATTGTAGCAGATGATGGGCATAATTGTAGTTGATGTTGGGCATGATTGTAGTAGATGTTAAGTTATCATTTTGCCTCTTAACTAACTGGTTGTACTCTCCTGCAGGCAGTGGGGGTAGCCTTGTGTATGGCTGGCCTGCTCCTGCCACAGTGGTACAACTTGAGCATCAGATCCAATGGTTTGCACATCGAGGCATGGCTTGGGCTTTGGCAAGACGAGTTATGTGTCGTCAACGGGACCTGTCAATCATACTGGCTCTCTGACGACAGTTACAGTGAGTATTGTCCAATCTATTCCTGAACAGATCACATAGTTTATTCACATATTTACTATATAGATCACATATTTTATTCACATCTTTTCTATATAGATCACATAGTTTATTCACATCTTTTCTACATAGATCACCTAGTTTTGTCACATCTTTTCTATATAGATCACATAGTTTATTCACATATTTACTATATAGATCACATATTTTATTCACATATTTTCTATGTAGATCACATAGTTTATTCACATCTTTTCTATATAGCTCGCATAGTTTATTCACATCTTTTCTATATAGATCACATAGTTTATTCACATCTTTTCTACATAGATCACCTAGTTTTGTCACTTCTTTCCTCTACAGATCACATTGTCTTGTCACATTTTTTCTATATAGATCACATAGTTTTGTCACATTTTTTATGTGCTAGATCTAATGTTATTAGATTACACAATTTTAACACATCGTTTCTGAACAGATTACATAGTTTTTTTTCACATTTTTCCTCTACAGATCACATAGTTTGTCACATCTTTCCTCTATAGATCACATGGTCTTGTCACGTCTTTCCTCTATAGATCACATAGTCATGTCACACCTTTCTCTATAGATCACATAGTCATGTCACATCTTTTCTCTACAGATCACATAGTTTTGTCACATCCTTTTTGTAGATCACATAGGTCTGTCACATGTTTTCTATATAGATCACATAGTCTTATCACATCTTTTCTCTACAGATCACTTTGTCATGTCACATCTTTCCTCTATAGGTCACATAGTCTTTTCACAACTTTCTTCTATAGATCACATATGTTTGTCACATCTTTTCTATATAGATAACATAGTGTTCTTCCTCTGCTTACATCTATAACCACCCCTCCCTCACAAAACTATCCTCATCTCCTTACATCTATAACCACCCCTCCCTCATAAAACTATCCTCATCTCCTTACATCTATAACCACCCCTCCCTCACAGAAACTATCCTCATCTCCTTACATCTATAACTACCCCTCCCTCACAGAAACTATCCTCATCTCCTTACATTTATAACCACTCCTCCCTCACATAAACTGTCCTCATCTCCTTACATCTATAACCACCCCTCCCTCACATAAACTATCCTCATCTCCTTACGTCTATAACCACCCCTCCTTCACAGAAACTATCTTCCTCTCCTTACATGTTTAACCACCCCTCCCTCACAGAAACTATATTCCTCTCCTTACATGTTTAACCACCCTCCCTCACAGAAACTATCTTCCTCTCCTTACATGTTTAACCACCCCTCCCTCACAGAAACTATATTCCTCTCCTTACATGTTTAACCACCCCTCCCTAACAATGACTATCTTCCTCTCCTTACATCTTCCTCTCTTTGTCGTCCCCTCCCATGACCTCACCATGACCTCACCATGACCTCACCATGACCTCACCATGACCTCTGTTTGACCAGTCCGACCAGGTAACATCACTTTCCCTTCCTGGAAGTTGATCCAGGGATTTGAGACCTCAGGTACAGCAATAGCCATGCTGACCTTGTTGGCCTTTGTACCGATGTGGTTTTCTTACCGGGGCGGCAGCGAGCGCAGCAAGATTCTGGCCTTCACCTTCTTCTTCCTCGCGTCACTGGTTTCAGGTGAATACAAATGTATACTTTATTCTGTCTTTTTGATTCTCTCTCTCTCTCTCTCTCTCTCTCTCTCTCTCTCTCTCTCTCTCTCTCTCTCTCTCGCTATACATATAGTAATGTCTCCACCAACCTCTCTCTTCCTGACACAGTTCTGCATCTCCGAACACGTAGATCGATGTAGTAAGAGAAAGACAGACAGACAGACAGGACAGGACAGGACAGGACAGGACAGACAGACAGAGAAAGAGAGAGATTACAGTTGGATGAATCAATGAAGGTGTAGAAAAAATATACAGCTAATTGAGAGGCTAATTTTTTTTTTTTTTTTTTTTTTTTTTGCTATCGCCATATTTTTAGTGTTGTGGTCGGAACTACGTCAGGCCATTTTTCTTTCCCTGAAAAGTCATGTTAACTGGTGTAGAGTCATAAAAAAAAAAGTAAAGTACCCCCGTCGCGCCAAGTGGCGTATATGGAAATATGGTGTTAGTGACCCTATATTTTACAGACCTTCACTTCAGCACATGATTTTTGGGGTGATGTGGTCGATATTACGCCCGTGGTGCTTTACTTTCCCAGAAAAAAATCCAGTACCCATTTAAAGCTGGGTGAACCCGGAAGCCGTCGGTTGGGATCGAACCCTACCCCTTGTCCTTTGTTGTCCAGTTCACTAACCACTGAGCTATCGCGGCTCACTGGTGTAGAGCCATGCTTTAGTTTAAAAGTAGTTCTGAGCGGTTCCCAGATCTTTAAGTGTGTGGCCTCGTCTATGGGGGAGATCTGGGCCATTTTAATGAGCTAACGACAAGAAGGTCCGTCCAGCCGTTATACAATGTGCTGGAGACTCTGTCTTATTAAAGAACATATGTGGCGTAGTGCTGACTGTACTATTTTGCTTTGTGTCGATAGTAAAAAAGTTACGTGGAAACTAAAACCTGCTTCTCATTGATTGTAACAAGGGTACGTGGGAACTAACACCTGCTTCTCATTGATTGTAACAAAGTTACGTGGGAACTAACACCTGCTTCTCATTGATTGTAACAAAGTTACGTGGAAACTAATACCTGCTTCTCATTGATTGTAACAAGGGTACGTGGGAACTAACACCTGCTTCTCATTGATTGTAACAAGGGTACGTGGGAACTAACACCTGCTTCTCATTGATTGTAACAAAGTTACGTGGGAACTAATACCTGCTTCTCATTGATTGTAACAAAGTTACGTGGGAACTAACGCCTGCTTCTCATTGATTGTAACAAAGTTACGTGGAAACTAATACCTGCTTCTCATTGATTATAACAAGGGTACGTGGGAACTAACACCTGCTTCTCATTGATTGTAACAAAGTTACGTGGAAACTAACACCTGCTTCTCATTGATTGTAACAAAGTTACGTGGAAACTAACACCTGCTTCTCATTGATTGTAACAAAGTTACGTGGAAACTAACACCTGCTTCTCATTGATTGTAACAAAGTTACGTGGAAACTAACACCTGCTTCTCATTGATTGTAACAAAGTTACGTGGGAACTAACACCTGCTTTTCATTGATTGTAACAAAGCTACAAAAGGCACTAACACCTGCTTCTCATTGATTGCAACAACGTTACAAAAGGCACTAACACCTGCTTCTCATTGATTGTAACAACGTTACAAAAGGCACTAACACCTGCTTCTCATTGATTGTAACAAAGTTACGTGGAAACTAACACCTGCTTCTCATTGATTGTAACAAAGTTACGTGGAAACTAACACCTGCTTCTCATTGATTGTAACAAAGTTACGTGGGAACTAACACCTGCTTCTCATTGATTGTAACAAAGCTACAAAAGGCACTAACACCTGCTTCTCATTGATTGTAACAACGTTACAAAAGGCACTAACACCGGTAGTGATGCGTCTCTTTCCCGTGAATCTTTGCCTTCTGTTCGTCTATTGAAGTAAATCTGTCTTGATCTTGATGCTGTAAGATAATTAACAGGGATAGACGGACAGTAGGACAGACTACAGCAGAACAGACAGATAGTAGGACAGACAGACAGAAGGATAGACAGGCGTACAGTAGTAACAGACAGACAGTTGGACGGACATACACGAGTAACACAGTCAGCAGTACAGACAGACAGTAGGACAAACAGATAGACAGAAGAACAGACATGCATACAGTAGTACAGACAGACAGTAGGACAGACAGTCAGCAGGACAGACAGTCAGCAGGACAGACAGTCAGCAGGACAGACAGTCAGCAGGACAGACAGTCAGTAGGACAGACAGTCAGTAGGACAGACAGTAGTACAGACAGTCAGTAGGACAGACAGTCAGTAGGACAGACAGTCAGTAGGACAGACAGTAGTACAGACAGACAGTAGTACAGACAGACAGCAGGACAGACAGTCAGTAGGACAGACAGTCAGCAGGACAGACAGTCAGTAGGACAGACAGTCAGCAGGACAGACAGTCAGTAGGACAGACAGTAGTGCAGCCAGACAGTAGTACAGACAGACAGCAGGACAGACAGTCAGTAGGACAGACAGTCAGTAGGACAGACTGTAGTACAGACAGACAGTAGTACAGACAGACATCAGGACAGACAGTCAGTAAGACAGACAGTCAGAAGGATAAACAGATAGAAGGACAGACAGGCATACAGTAGTATAAACAGACAGTAGGACAGACAGACAGTAGAGCAGACAGACAGTAGAGCAGACAGACAGTAGAGCAGACAGACAGTAGAGCAGACAAACAGTAGGACAGACAGACAGTAGAGCAGACAGACAGTAGGACAAATGGATACTGCAACAGACAGGCACTAGGATAGACAGACGGATACAAAGAGAGACATGGAGAGAGAGACAACAGAGCATCATTAGCTGAAGAGAAATATTTGGTAGAGTAATTCATTAAAAATATATAGAGACTATATTAATGGTGTGTTTCCTGCATTCATGGTGTGTTTCCTGCATTCATGGTGTATTTCCTGCATTCATGGTGTGTTTCCTGTATTCATGGTGTGTTTCCTGCATTCATGGTGTTTTTCCCTGCATTCATCGTGTGTTCCCTGTTTTCATGGTGTGTTTCCTGTATTCATGGTGTGCTCCCTGCATTCATGGTGTGCTTCCTGCATTCATGGTTTGTTCCCTGTATTCATGGTGTGTTCCCTGCATTCATGATGTTTTCCTTGTATTCATGGTGTGTTCCCTGCATTCATGATGTGTTCCTTGTATTCATGGTTTGTTCCCTGTACTCATGGTGTGTTCCCTGCATTCATGATGTGTTCCTTGTATTCATGATGTGTTCCTTGTATTCATGATGTGTTCCCTGCATTCATGATGTGTTCCTTGTATTCATGATGTGTTCCCTGCATTCATGATGTGTTCCTTGTATTCATGGTTTGTTCCCTGTACTCATGGTGTGTTCCCTGCATTCATGATGTGTTCCTTGTATTCATGATGTGTTCCTTGTATTCATGATGTGTTCCCTGCATTCATGATGTGTTCCTTGTATTCATGATGTGTTCCCTGCATTCATGATGTGTTCCTTGTATTCATGATGTGTTCCTTGTATTCATGATGTGTTCCCTGCATTCATGATGTGTTCCTTGTATTCATGATGTGTTCCCTGCATTCATGATGTGTTCCCTGCATTCATGATGTGTTCCTTGTATTCATGGTGTGTTCCCTGCATTTATGATGTGTTCCTTGTATTCATGGTGTGTTCTAGCAAAGTATTGATCATCTCTCTCTCTCTCTCTCTCTCTCCCTCTCTCTCTCCCCCCATCTTAACCTCAGTGATATCTATTAAAGGAAGACCTCATTCACGTTTTTCCGTGTTTTGTTCCTACAGGATTTCTCTGCATCATCGGCTGCCTAGTCATCTCCAGTTTGGGGGAAAATGATTACGTGGATTATGCGCCCCTGTTATCGGGTCTAGGTGGCGCCATCATCCTCATATCTGGTGGCTTGTCATGCGCAGTGTGTCGCTACGACCCGACCTATGGAACTTTGGAAAACCCTGTCTCTCCCTTATTTAGCAGGGCATAACACCACGACAAGGAAGACACACGTACATCTACAACATGGAAGACACACGTACATCTCCAACAAGGAAGACACACGTACATCTCCAACAAGGAAGACACACGTACATCTCCAACAAGGAAGACACACGTACATCTACAACATGGAAGACACCTACATCCACAACATGAAAGGCACACGTACATCCAGTTATGAAGCCGTTATTTGCACAAACAGGGTTTTCTTGTTCTAAACGGTTTGCTGCCTCCTACTTGTGTCCTCTGAAAAAAATTTCTTATAATTGTTGTATTCATGGCAGCTAGATGATGCTGCCTGTATATTGCACAAATGTGATCATAGACAAAATACAATAATAATTGTAATCATTACCATTGGATCATAGCCAGAACAAAGCTTATTGATAGTGATTACGGCCTGATCTTAGTGGAAATCTCATAAACATTTATTCAGAGACAGTCACAATGAAAAAAGTTGATCTATAATCATGAACATTTGATTACAGACAAATCTCTATAATCATGAACATTTGATTACAGACAAATCTCTATAATCATGAACATTTGATTACAGACATATCTCTATAATCATGAACATTTGATTACAGACAAATCTCTATAATCATGAACATTTGATTACAGACAAATCTCTATAATCATGAACATTTGATTACAGACAAATCTCTATAATCATGAACATTTGATTACAGACAAATCTCTATAATCATGAACATTTGAATACAGACAGATCTCTATAATCATGAACATTTGATTACAGACAAATCTCTATAATCATGAACATTTGATTACAGACAGATCTCTATAATCATGAACATTTGATTACAGACAAATCTCTATAATCATGAACATTTGATTACAGACAGATCTCTATAATCATGAACATTTGATTACAGACAGATCTCTATAATCATGAACATTTGATTACAGACAGATCTCTATAATCATGAACATTTGATTACAGACAGATACAATAACATTTACCTGTAATCATAAATTTTTGGTCTAATTTGTATCTAAAATTATATGATGATGATACATTTGATGACAGAGAAGTCTTAAATTTGACATAAAGTCATAAAGATATGTGAATAAATGGTCAACGTTGACATGAAACATAGGTAGATGCGTCACAGAAATTCTGTTTATAGTTGAACTCAATCCAAATTTGATCACAGATAGACAGATGAAAGTTGAACTAAATTCTGAAACATTTAGAAACTAACGGGGAAGGTAAATGGTCACCTCAGAATATGAAATGTGAGAAAATTGAAAAAAGGGAAAGTTGACTTGATATCAGAAATATTTGATCCCAGATTTGTGAATAAATTGATGGATGATTTTGTGTTTCTCTGAGATTGTTTTTATCAGGACAAGATATTATTTTTTCAACATTGCAATCATCATCATCATCATCATCATCATCATCATGTATAGCTTTCCTATTGGGGTTGGCGGTCATGTCACTTTGAAACACCCATGTCTCTACAACCTCTGTTGCTACAACCTATACTTCTTACAACCTCTGTTTCAATAACATCGGTTTCTTGAACCTCTGTTTCTACAACCTCTGTTTCAATAACATCGGTTTCTTGAACCTCTGTTTCTACAACCTCTGTTTCTATAACCTCTGTTTCTATAACCTCTGTTTCTACAACCTCTTTTTCTGCAACCTCTTTTTCTCTAGCCTCTATTCCTATAATATATGTTTCTGCAACCTATGTTTCTATAACCCTTGTTACTATCATTCCTGCTTCTATAATCCATGTTTCTACAACATCTGCTGCTTTTCCAGTGTTTCTATATCCACTGTTTTGATAACACTGTTTCTATAACCCATGTTGATATATCCCCTGTTTCTATAACCTCTATTTCTATAACCCCAATTGCTGTAACCTCTGTTTCTATAAATCATGTAGCTGTTTCTCATGTATCTATAAGCCATGTGGCTATAACCTCTATTTCTATCATCCCTGTTTCTGTAACCATTGTTGCTATAACCTCAGTTTCTATTACCCCTGTTTCTGTAACCCTTGTTGCTATAACCTCAGTTTCTATTACCCCTGTTTCTGTAACCCTTGTTGCTATAACCTCAGTTTCTATTATCCCTGTTTCTATAACTCCTGTTGCTGTTACCCCTGTTTCTATAAACCATGTTGCTGTTACCCCTGTTTCTATAACTCCTGTTGCTGTTACCCCTGTTTCTATAAACCCTGTTGCTGTTACCCCTGTTTCTATAACTCCTGTTGCTGTTACCCCTGTTTCTATAAACCCTGTTGCTGTTACCCCTGTTTCTATAACCCTTGTTATTATAACCACTGTTTCTATCACCACTGTATTTATAGCCCTTATTTCTATCACCCCTGTTTCTATCACCCCTCTATACCACTTCTCTATAGTTCTGCTTATCAACTTTTCTGCTGTCTTTCTACCATGCTCTATACTTAATCACTTCTCTCTGTTTTCTTCCTTATCCCCCCACCCCCTGAATGTCTTCCCAACTGAAACTATATCCCGGCTGGGTCGTCCCGTCACCTGTGATGCCATGACGTATGTGTTCGTTACACACCGAGGACATCTATAAAGTGGTCTGATAATGTTTATGACTGTACTGACATTTAGTATCATAGATTCTATCATTTATGGCTTGTGAGAAATGCCCCTCAGCTCAAATCTCTACGAGGAATCTCCAACATTAGTTGGAGAGAATATATCACAAACGATGAGATATGAGACGAGTCTAAACAAGGATACGTGTCGAGCTTTAAAAGAAGAAGGCGATGGAAATACATGGGTCATGTGTTGAGAATGAAGAAAGTCTTCCCCGTCAGGCACTCATGTGGAAACTATGTGTAACATAAAACAAGGCAGGCCCAGAGAATCGCTACGCAGAACAATTACTAGGGAAGGCTCAACCATAGCACTAAGAAATAGGAGTAAAGGCACCAAGATGCACCAAGATGCGTATCTGCTGTAAAACTGATGATAATAATGACTATTTTTTTTTTAAATGAGAAAAAATGTGGTATGGTAACAGCCCTACGTAGGTGAGAAACAAAACAAAAGTCGACGTTGCGGCCAAATAGGCCTTCGGCTGGAACAATAAATAACACAGAAATATATATAAGGATATGTTTAAAAAATTTAACTACATGGCGATAATATGCTAGATACTCAAGAAAGGAAAAAAAAAATAACATCTCTGCGGTCCAGAGCTTGGTCAGCTACTGACTGAACTAACATTGGTGGGTGTGCTGACCAGCTATATATCTCACTGACCAGGCAATCAGGTGAGAAATAAACGGGAAGGGTTCTAAAAATATGAGGAGGTCGGTACAAGAAACGTACAAACTGTGTATATTTATGCGTGTGCACAAGGAACAGATGTGCAAAAAAGTATGTGTACATAACCATATATGCGTACAAGCATAAGTCTGTGTATACTGCCACAAAGCACACAAAAGAAAACCCAAAGGTGTCCAAATATGTCAATACATATGCAGACAAATAGACATACATGTATAGGATCGGTAGCGCATGGGGGTAAGAAATGTGTGGTGGGTGTCCTATTTGTATGAGAGCGATATGTTCATGCCTTGAGGGGACAGCGGACCCAACTAGACACAGAGACGATTCTCAAGTGCGAACCGGCTGCGATTGCTGGAGTGACACGAGACAATGCTTTCAGGGACTCCATATACGAGCCAGGTCCCGCCACATCCGGGTGACAAGCTCTTCTCAAATTTTTCCGAGTGCTGTAAACATACCTCTTCCTCTGAATTGATTCGCTGACTATCGCCTTGGAAGTTTCCCTCTATAATAATATTCATTTATTATTATTTGTCTCCAGTCTAAATCCACTGGAAACTACTATTCGTGCTGTTTCGTCCTAAATGTTTGTCTGCAACACAAGTATTCAGCCCTACCCTATCCGAGAGATATTTGTCTTAACAGACTAAAATACAGATACACAATGTATTTCCGAGCTGTGATAGCAGCCTTATGCTATTGTCATGAGAACAACTGCGCGAAAGACAGTGCCTACGAAGCAAATTTTTTAGTTAGCTGAGTGGCAGTGTTCCCTAGCGTTTGGTTTTTCGTGACAAGAGGCTGTGCCACTGAGTATGGGTTCGATCCTGCTTTGGTCCATATTTTTTTCTGTTGTTGATTATTTGTCAATGTTTCCGAGTGCTGTAAACATACCTCTTCCTCTGAATTGATTCGCTGACAAGCTCCCTAACTGTGACGATCACCGAACAGCGGGGTCATCCACGAGGTCAAGGTTGGTCTTTGAAAAACCAGTCTCCCCTCTGTGTGGGAAGTTCTACATCTCTCTACGTGTGTGTGTGGATTGTTCCTACTGGAAAGTTCTACATCTCTCTACGTGTGTGTGTGTGTGTGGATTGTTCCTACTGGAAAGTTCTACATCTCTCTACGTGTGTGTGTGGATTGTTCCTACTGGAAAGTTCTACATCTCTCTACGTGTGTGTGTGTGTGGATTGTTCCTACTGGAAAGTTCTACATCTCTCTACGTGTGTGTGTGTGTGTGTGGATTGTTCCTACTGGAAAGTTCTACATCTCTCTACGTGTGTGTGTGTGTGGATTGTTCCTGCTGGAAAGTTCTACATCTCTCTACGTGTGTGGTTGTGTGGATCGTTCCTGCTGGAAAGTTCTACATCTCTCTACGTGTGTGTGTGTGTGGATTGTTCCTACTGGAAAGTTCTACATCTCTCTACGTGTGTGGTTGTGTGGATCGTTCCTGCTGGAAAGTTCTACATCTCTCTACGTGTGTGTGTGGATTGTTCCTACTGGAAAGTTCTATATCTCTCTACGTGTGTGTGTGGATTGTTCCTACTGGAAAGTTCTACATCTCTCTACGTGTGTGTGTGTGTGGATTGTTCCTACTGGAAAGTTCTACATCTCTCTACGTGTGTGTGTGTGTGTGTGTGTGGATTGTTCCTACTGGAAAGTTCTACATCTCTCTACGTGTGTGTGTGTGGATTATTCCTACTGGAAAGTTCTACATCTCTCTACGTGTGTGTTGGATTGTTCCTACTGGAAAGTTCTACATCTCTCTACGTGTGTGTGTGTGGATTGTTCCTGCTGGAAAGTTCTACATCTCTCTACGTGTGTGTGTGGATTGTTCCTACTGGAAAGTTCTACATCTCTCTACGTGTGTGTGTGTGTGGATTGTTCCTGCTGGAAAGTTCTACATCTCTCTACGTGTGTGTTGGATTGTTCCTACTGGAAAGTTCTACATCTCTCTACGTGTGTGTGTTGGATTGTTCTTGCTGGAAAGTTCTACATCTCTCTACGTGTGTGTGTTGGATTGTTCCTACTTGAAAGTTCTACATCTCTCTACGTGTGTGTGTTGGATTGTTCCTGCTGGAAAGTTCTACATCTCTCTACGTGTGTGTGTTGGATTGTTCCTGCTGGAAAGTTCTACATCTCTCTACGTGTGTGTGTTATGGAAGTTGTGCATGTTTGAACAGAGAGGCTGAATTCATCAAATGAAACAATGTTTGATGCTATCATGATATTTCATCTGGCCTTTCTTCCACAACTTCTACAGCAATTTATTTGAAGATCTGATGTGATCTGAACAGCGCGCCCCCCCCCTCCCCCCCCCCCCCCCCCCCCCCCCCAAAAAAAAAGCCTTTTTTTCTATTATAATTGTTGAAAGGGGGATAATTGCAAAAGTTGTGGCTGTTTCTTTCAAGTTAGCCCAAAATGCTGTAGTCGTGTTTGTTGATTGATTTCACTTTTAGCACATCAACACCCCGACATTTTATTTGAGTGCTCGTCTCTAAGACATTGAGAGATTCATGAAAGTTGTGTGTTCTTTATGGAGGTTGTGTGTTCTTTATGGAGGTTGTGTGTTCTTTATGGAGGTTGTGTGTTCTTTATGGAAGTTGTGTGTTCTTTATGGAAGTTGTGTGTTCTTTATGGACGTTGTGTGTTCTTTATGGAAGTTGTGTGTTCTTTATGGAAGTTGTGTTCTTTATGGAAGTTCTGTGTTCTTTATGGACGTTGTGTGTTCTTTATGGACGTTGTGTGTTCTTTATGGAAGTTGTGTGTTCTTTATGGAAGTTGTGTGTTCTTTATGGAAGTTGTGTGTTCTTTATGGAAGTTCTGTGTTCTTTATGGAAGTTGTGTGTTCTTTATGAAAGTTCTGTGTTCTTTATGGACGTTGTGTGTTCTTTATGGAAGTTGTGTGTTCTTTATGGAAGTTGTGTGTTCTTTATGGAAGTTGTGTGTTCTTTATAGACCTTGTGTGTTCTTTATGGAAGTTGTGTGTTCTTTATGGAAGTTGTGTGTTCTTTATGGAAGTTGTGTGTTCTTTATGGAAGTTCTGTGTTCTTTATGGACCTTCTGTGTTCTTTATGGACGTTGTGTGTTCTTTATGGAAGTTGTGTGTTCTTTAAGGACCTTCTGTGTTCTTTATAGAAGTTGTGTGTTCTTTATGGAAGTTGTGTGTTCTTTATGGACCTTCTGTGTTCTTTATGGAAATCGTGTGTTCTTCATGGACCTTCTCTATTCTTTATTGACGTTGTGTGTTCTTTATGGAAGTTGTGTGTTCTTTATGGAAGTTGTGTGTTCTTTATAGACCTTGTGTGTTCTTTATGGTCCTTCTGTGTTCTTTATGGACGTTGTGCGTTCTTTATGGACCTTCTGTGTTCTTTATTGACGTTGTGTGTTCTTTATGGAAATTGTGTGTTCTTTATGGACCTTCTGTGTTCTTTATGGAAATCGTGTGTTCTTCATGGACCTTCTCTATTCTTTATTGACGTTGTGTGTTCTTTATGGAAGTTGTTTGTTCTTTATGGAAGTTGTTTGTTCTTTATGGAACTTGTGTGTTCTTTATGGACCTTGTGTGTTCTTTATGGAAATTGTGTGTTCTTTATGGACCTTCTGTGTTCTTTATGGACGTTGTGTGTTCTTTATGGAAGTTGTTTGTTCTTTATGGAAGTTGTTTGTTCTTTATGGAAGTTGTGTGTTCTTTATAGAAGTTGTGTGTTCTTTATGGAAGTTGTTTGTTCTTTATGGAAGTTGTGTGTTCTTTATAGACCTTGTGTGTTCTTTATAGACTTTGTGTGTTCTATATGGACGTTGTGTGTTCTTTATGGGCGTTGTTTGTTCTTTATGGAAGTTGTGTGTTCTTTATGGAAGTTGTGAGTTCTTTAAGGACCTTCTGTGTTCTTTATGGACCTTCTGTGTTCTTTATGGACGTTGTGTGTTCTTTATGGAAGTTGTGTGTTCTTTATGGACCTTCTGTGTTCTTTATAGAAGTTGAGTGTTCTTTATGGAAGTTGTGTGTTCTTTATGGACCTTGTGTGTTCTTTATGGACCTTGTGTGTTCTTTATGTACGTTGTTTGTTCTTTATGGACCTTCTGTGTTCTTTATGGAAGTTGTTTGTTCTTTATGGACCTTGTGTGTTCTTTATGGAAGTTGTGTGTTCTTTATGGACGTTGTTTGTTCTTTATGGACCTTCTGTGTTCTTTATGGAAGTTGTGTGTTCTTTATGGAAGTTTTTTGTTCTTTATGGACCTTCTCTGTTCTTTATGGAAGTTGTGTGTTCTTTATGGAAGTTGTGTGTTCTTTATGGAAGTTGTGTGTTCTTTATGGAAGATGTGTGTTCTTTATGGACCTTGTGTGTTCTTTATGGACGCTGTTTTTCTTTATGGAAGTTGTGTGTTCTTTATGGAAGTTGTGTGTTCTTTATGGAAGTTGTGTGTTCTTTATAGACCTTGTGTGTTCTTTATGGACCTTCTGTGTTCTTTATGGACGTTGTGCGTTCTTTATGGACCTTCTGTGTTCTTTATTGACGTTGTGTGTTCTTTATGGAAATTGTGTGTTCTTTATGGACCTTCTGTGTTCTTTATGGAAATCGTGTGTTCTTCATGGACCTTCTCTATTCTTTATTGACGTTGTGTGTTCTTTATGGAAGTTGTTTGTTCTTTATGGAAGTTGTTTGTTCTTTATGGAACTTGTGTGTTCTTTATGGACCTTGTGTGTTCTTTATGGAAATTGTGTGTTCTTTATGGACCTTCTGTGTTCTTTATGGACGTTGTGTGTTCTTTATGGAAGTTGTTTGTTCTTTATGGAAGTTGTTTGTTCTTTATGGAAGTTGTGTGTTCTTTATGGACCTTGTGTGTTCTTTATGGAAGTTGTGTGTTCTTTATGGAAGTTGTGTGTTCTCTATGAAAGTTATTTGTTCTCTATGAAAGTTGTTTGTTCTCTATGAAATTTTGTTTGTTCTCTATGAAAGTTGTTTGTTCTCTATGAAAGCTGTTTGTTCTCTATGAAAGTTGTGTGTTCTCTATAAAAGTTGTGTGTTCTCTATGGAAGTTACAGTAACAAAGTGCGACAATTCGAAAATAAATACACGATGTTTAGTTCTTGTAGCTGTAATTTCCTTTGTGAGATAACTTTAATGATGTTACAACACAGCTTTAATGATGTTACAACAAAACTTTAATGATGTTACAACACAACTTTAATGATGTTACAACACAGCTTTAATGATGTTACAACACAACTTTAATGATGTTACAACACAACTTTAATAATGTTACAACACAGCTTTAATGATGTTACAACACAGCTTTAATGATGTTACAACACAACTTTAATGATGTTACAACACAACTTTAATGATGTTACAACACAGCTTTAATGATGTTACAACACAACTTTAATGATGTTACAACACAACTTTAATGATGTTACAACACAGCTTTAATGATGTTACAACACAACTTTAATGATGTTACAAGACAGCTTTAATGATGTTACAACACAACTTTAATGATGTTACAACACAGCTTTAATGATGTTACAACACAGCTTTAATGATGTTACAACACAACTTTAATGATGTTACAACATAGCTTTAATGATGTTACAACACAGCTTTAATGATGTTACAACACAGCTTTAATGATGTTACAACACAGCTTTAATGATGTTACAACACAACTTTAATGATGTTACAACACAGCTTTAATGATGTTACAACACAACTTTAATGATGTTACAACACAACTTTAATGATGTTACAACACAGCTTTAATGATGTTGCAACACAGCTTTAATGATGTTACAACACAACTTTAATGATGTTACAACACAACTTTAATGATGTTACAACACAGCTTTAATGATGTTACAACACAACTTTAATGATGTTACAACACAGCTTTAATGATGTTACAACACAACTTTAATGATGTTACAACACAGCTTTAATGATGATACAACACAGCTTTAATGATGTTACAACACAACTTTAATGATGTTACAACACAGCTTTAATGATGTTACAACACAACTTTAATGATGTTACAACATAGCTTTAATGATGTTACAACACAGCTTTAATGATGTTACAACACAGCTTTAATGATGTTACAACACAGCTTTAATGATGTTACAACACAACTTTAATGATGTTACAACACAGCTTTAATAATGTTACAACACAGCTTTAATGATATTACAAGACAGCTTTAATAATGTTACAATACAACTTTAATGATGTTACAACACAACTTTAATGATGTTACAACACAACTTTAATGATGTTACAACACAACTTTAATGATGTTACAACACAACTTTAATGATGTTACAACACAACTTTAATGATGAAGCAATCACCGTAAGCCAGGGTGTGTGACCTTGTCCTTGTTCCTCGAATGTTGCAGTCACAGAAACTCGCGTCAGTCAGCCACAGACAGCCTCAGTCAGCCACAGACAGCCTCAGTCAGTCACAGACACACGGAGGGAGATACCTGAAGTGACACAGACAGCCTCAGTCAGTCACATTTACACGGAGGGAGAGACCTAAAGTGACACAGACAGCCTCAGTCAGCTACAGACATCCTCAGTCAGCCACAGACAGCCTCAGTCAGCCACAGACAGCTTCAGTCAGTCACAGACACACGGAGGGAGAGCTGCAGTGACACAGACAGCCTCAGTCAGCCACAGACAGCCTCAGTCAGTCACAGACACATGGAGGGAGAGACCTGAAGTGACATAGACAGCCTCAGTCAGTCATAGACACACGGAGGGAGAGATCTGAAGTGACACAGACATCCCCAGTCAGTCACAGACACACGGAGGGAGAGACCTGAAGTGACACAAACAGAAAACTTAGTTTTAATGGAAGTCAAATATATATATATGTATATATTTAATAGATATGTGTTCTGTCTGACGTCACCTGGAGCCAGGCGTGACTCATAATCGACTGCATGCGTCAGCATCAGTTTATCCCCCCCCCCCCAACTCTCTTTCTCTCTCCCAATGGGTTGTACATGTTTCCTGACCTGGTGTACAAAGTTTCTAATATTTCGTGAACTGAACTACACAGTTTCTAATATTACGTGAACTAAACTACAAAGTTTCTAATATTTCGTGACCTAAGCTACAAAGTTTCTAATATTTCGTGACCTGAACTACAAAGTTTCTAATATTTCGTGAACTGAACTACAAAGTTTCTAATATTTCGTGACCTAAGCTACAAAGTTTCTAATATTTCGTGACCTAAACTACAAAGTTTCTAATATTTCGTGACCTAAGCTACAAGGTTTCTAATATTTCGTGACCTAAACTACAAAGTTTCTAATATTTCGTGACCTGAACTACAAAGTTTCTAATATTTCGTGACCTAAACTACAAAGTTTCTAATATTTCGTGACCTAAACTACGAAGTTTCTAATATTTCGTGACCTAAACTACAACGTTTCTAATATTTCGTGACCTAAACTACAAAGTTTCTAATATTTCGTGACCTAAGCTACAAAGTTTCTAATATTTCGTGACCTAAACTACAAAGTTTCTAATATTTCGTGACCTAAGCTACAAGGTTTCTAATATTTCGTGACCTAAACTACAAAGTTTCTAATATTTCGTGACCTGAACTACAAAGTTTCTAATATTTCGTGACCTAAACTACAAAGTTTCTAATATTTCGTGACCTAAACTACGAAGTTTCTAATATTTCGTGACCTAAGCTACAAGGTTTCTAATATTTCGTGACCTAAACTACAAAGTTTCTAATATTTCGTGACCTGAACTACAAAGTTTCTAATATTTCGTGACCTAAACTACAAAGTTTCTAATATTTCGTGACCTAAACTACGAAGTTTCTAATATTTCGTGACCTAAACTACAAAGTTTCTAATATTTCGTGACCTAAACTACAAAGTTTCTAATATTTCGTGACCTAAACTACAACGTTTCTAATATTTCGTGACCTAAACTACAAAGTTTCTAATATTTCGTGACCTAAACTACAAAGTTTCTCATATTTCGTGACCTAAACTACGAAGTTTCTAATATTTCGTGACCTAAACTACAAAGTTTCTAATATTTCGTGACCTAAACTACAAAGTTTCTAATATTTCGTGACCTAAACTACAAAGTTTCTAATATTTCGTGACCTAAACTACAAAGTTTCTAATATTTCGTGACCTAAACTACAAAGTTTCTAATATTTCGTGACCTAAACTACAAAGTTTCTAATATTTCGTGACCTAAACTACAAAGTTTCTAATATTTCGTGACCTAAACTACAAAGTTTCTAATATTTCGTGACCTAAACTACAAAGTTTCTAATATTTCGTGACCTAAACTACAAAGTTTCTAATATTTCGTGACCTAAACTACAAAGTTTCTAATATTTCGTGACCTAAACTACAAAGTTTCTAATATTTCGTGACCTAAACTACAGTCTCATGTTTGTATAAGGTCGCTTGATTCTTTACTAATGAACGGACCTGGCTTAGTTCGTCGCCGTGTATGTGTCGCCGTGTCTCTGTCGCCGTGTCTCTGTCGCCGTGTCTCTGTCGCCGTGTCTCTGTCGCCGTGTCTCTGTCTCCGTGTCTCTGTCGCCGTGTCTCTGTCGCCGTGTCTCTGTCGCCGTGTCTCTGTCGCTGTGTCTCTGTCGCCGTGTCTCTGTCGCTGTGTCTCTGTCGCCGAGTCTCTGTCGCCGTGTCTCTGTCGCCCTGTCTCTGTCGCTGTGTCTCTGTCGCCGTGTCTCTGTCGCCGTGTCTCTGTCGCCGTGTCTCTGTCGCCGTGTCTCTGTCTCCGTGTCTCTGTCGCCGTGTCTCTGTCGCCGAGTCTCTGTCGCCGTGTCTCTGTCGCCCTGTCTCTGTCGCCGTGTCTCTGTCGCCGTGTCTCTGTCGCCGTGTCTCTGTCGCCGTGTCTCTGTCTCCGTGTCTCTGTCGCTGTGTCTCTGTCGCCGTGTCTCTGTCTCCGTGTCTCTGTCGCTGTGTCTCTGTCGCCGTGTCTCTGTCTCCGTGTCTCTGTCGCCGTGTCTCTGTCGCCGTGTCTCTGTCTCCGTGTCTCTGTCGCTGTGTCTCTGTCGCCGAGTCTCTGTCGCCGTGTCTCTGTCGCTGTGTCTCTGTCGCCGTGTCTCTGTCTCCGTGTCTCTGTCGCCGTGTCTCTGTCGCCGTGTCTCTGTCTCCGTGTCTCTGTCGCTGTGTCTCTGTCGCCGAGTCTCTGTCGCCGTGTCTCTGTCGCCCTGTCTCTGTCGCCGTGTCTCTGTCGCCGTGTCTCTGTCGCCGTGTCTCTGTCGCCGTGTCTCTGTCTCCGTGTCTCTGTCGCTGTGTCTCTGTCGCCGAGTCTCTGTCGCCCTGTCTCTGTCGCCCTGTCTCTGTCACCGTGTCGCTGTCGCCCTGTCTCTGTCTCCGTGTCTCTGTCACCGTGTCGCTGTCGCCCTGTCTCTGTCTCCGTGTCTCTGTCACCGTGTCTCTGTCACCGTGTCTCTGTCGCCCTGTCTCTGTCTCCGTGTCTCTGTCACCGTGTCTCTGTCACCGTGTCGCTGTCGCCCTGTCTCTGTCTCCGTGTCTCTGTCGCCCTGTCTCTGTCACCGTGTCGCTGTCGCCCTGTCTCTGTCTCCGTGTCTCTGTCGCCCTGTCTCTGTCGCCCTGTCTCTGTCGCCCTGTCTCTGTCACCGTGTCTCTGTCGCCCTGTCTCTGTCTCCGTGTCTCTGTCGCCCTGTCTCTGTCACCGTGTCGCTGTCGCCCTGTCTCTGTCTCCGTGTCTCTGTCGCCCTGTCTCTGTCGCCCTGTCTCTGTCGCCCTGTCTCTGTCGCCGTGTCTCTGTCGCCCTGTCTCTGTCGCCCTGTCTCTGTCGCCCTGTCTCTGTCGCCCTATCTCTGTCGCCCTGTCTCTGTCGCCCTGTCTCTGTCGCCCTGTCTCTGTCGCCCTGTCTCTGTCGCCCTGTCTCTGTCGCCCTGTCTCTGTCGCCCTGTCTCTGTCGCCCTGTCTCTGTCGCCCTGTCTCTGTCGCCGAGTCTCTGTCGCCCTGTCTCTGTCGCCGTGTCTCTGTCGCCGAGTCTCTGTCGCCGAGTCTCTGTCGCCGAGTCTCTGTCGCCCTGTCTCTGTCGCCCTGTCTCTGTCGCCGAGTCTCTGTCGCCGAGTCTCTGTCGCCCTGTCTCTGTCGCCGTGTCTCTGTCGCCCTGTCTCTGTCGCCCTGTCTCTGTCGCCGTGTCTCTGTCGCCCTGTCTCTGTCGCCCTGTCTCTGTCGCCCTGTCTCTGTCTCCCTGTCTCTGTCGCCCTGTCTCTGTCGCCGTGTCTCTGTCGCCCTGTCTCTGTCGCCCTGTCTCTGTCGCCCTGTCTCTGTCGCCCTGTCTCTGTCGCCCTGTCTCTGTCGCCCTGTCTCTGTCGCCCTGTCTCTGTCGCCGTGTCTCTGTCGCCCTGTCTCTGTCGCCCTGTCTCTGTCGCCCTGTCTCTGTCGCCGTGTCTCTGTCGCCGTGTCTCTGTCGCCCTGTCTCTGTCGCCCTGTCTCTGTCGCCCTGTCTCTGTCGCCCTGTCTCTGTCGCCCTGTCTCTGTCGCCCTGTCTCTGTCGCCCTGTCTCTGTCGCCCTGTCTCTGTCGCCCTGTCTCTGTCGCCCTGTCTCTGTCGCCCTGTCTCTGTCGCCCTGTCTCTGTCGCCCTGTCTCTGTCGCCCTGTCTCTGTCGCCCTGTCTCTGTCGCCCTGTCTCTGTCTCCCTGTCTCTGTCGCCCTGTCTCTGTCGCCCTGTCTCTGTCGCCCTGTCTCTGTCGCCCTGTCTCTGTCGCCCTGTCTCTGTCGCCCTGTCTCTGTCGCCGTGTCTCTGTCGCCCTGTCTCTGTCGCCCTGTCTCTGTCGCCGTGTCTCTGTCGCCCTGTCTCTGTCGCCCTGTCTCTGTCGCCCTGTCTCTGTCGCCGTGTCTCTGTCGCCGTGTCTCTGTCGCCCTGTCTCTGTCGCCCTGTCTCTGTCGCCCTGTCTCTGTCGCCCTGTCTCTGTCGCCGTGTCTCTGTCGCCGTGTCTCTGTCGCCCTGTCTCTGTCGCCCTGTCTCTGTCGCCCTGTCTCTGTCGCCGTGTCTCTGTCGCCCTGTCTCTGTCGCCCTGTCTCTGTCGCCCTGTCTCTGTCGCCGTGTCTCTGTCGCCCTGTCTCTGTCGCCCTGTCTCTGTCGCCGTGTCTCTGTCGCCCTGTCTCTGTCGCCCTGTCTCTGTCGCCCTGTCTCTGTCGCCCTGTCTCTGTCGCCCTGTCTCTGTCGCCCTGTCTCTGTCGCTGTGTCTCTGTCGCCGTGTCTCTGTCGCCGAGTCTCTGTCGCCGTGTCTCTGTCGCCGTGTCTCTGTCGCCGTGTCTCTGTCGCCGAGTCTCTGTCGCCGTGTCTCTGTCGCCGTGTCTCTGTCGCCGAGTCTCTGTCGCCGTGTCTCTGTCGCCGTGTCTCTGTCGCCGTGTCTCTGTCGCCCTGTCTCTGTCGCCGTGTCTCTGTCGCCGAGTCTCTGTCGCCGTGTCTCTGTCGCCCTGTCTCTGTCGCTGTGTCTCTGTCACCGTGTCTCTGTCACCGTGTCTCTGTCGCCCTGTCTCTGTCACCGTGTCTCTGTCTCCGTGTCTCTGTCTCCGTGTCTCTGTCGCCGAGTCTCTGTCGCCCTGTCTCTGTCGCCCTGTCTCTGTCTCCGTGTCTCTGTCGCCGTGTCTCTGTCGCCCTGTCTCTGTCGCCCTGTCTCTGTCGCCCTGTCTCTGTCACCGTGTCTCTGTCGCCCTGTCTCTGTCTCCGTGTCTCTGTCTCCGTGTCTCTGTCGCCCTGTCTCTGTCTCCGTGTCTCTGTCGCCGTGTCTCTGTCGCCCTGTCTCTGTCTCCGTGTCTCTGTCTCCGTGTCTCTGTCACCGTGTCTCTGTCTCCGTGTCTCTGTCGCCGTGTCTCTGTCACCGTGTCTCTGTCTCCGTGTCTCTGTCTCCGTGTCTCTGTCGCCGAGTCTCTGTCGCCCTGTCTCTGTCGCCCTGTCTCTGTCTCCGTGTCTCTGTCGCCCTGTCTCTGTCTCCGTGTCTCTGTCGCCCTGTCTCTGTCGCCCTGTCTCTGTCGCCCTGTCTCTGTCTCCGTGTCTCTGTCTCCGTGTCTCTGTCGCCCTGTCTCTGTCTCCGTGTCTCTGTCGCCCTGTCTCTGTCGCCCTGTCTCTGTCTCCGTGTCTCTGTCGCCGTGTCTCTGTCGCCCTGTCTCTGTCTCCGTGTCTCTGTCGCCCTGTCTCTGTCTCCGTGTCTCTGTCGCCCTGTCTCTGTCTCCGTGTCTCTGTCTCCGTGTCTCTGTCGCCCTGTCTCTGTCTCCGTGTCTCTGTCTCCGTGTCTCTGTCTCCGTGTCTCTGTCTCCGTGTCTCTGTCGCCCTGTCTCTGTCTCCGTGTCTCTGTCTCCGTGTCTCTGTCTCCGTGTCTCTGTCTCCGTGTCTCTGTCTCCGTGTCTCTGTCGCCCTGTCTCTGTCTCCGTGTCTCTGTCTCCGTGTCTCTGTCTCCGTGTCTCTGTCTCCGTGTCTCTGTCTCCGTGTCTCTGTCGCCCTGTCTCTGTCTCCGTGTCTCTGTCTCCGTGTCTCTGTCGCCCTGTCTCTGTCTCCGTGTCTCTGTCGCCCTGTCTCTGTCTCCGTGTCTCTGTCGCCCTGTCTCTGTCTCCGTGTCTCTGTCGCCCTGTCTCTGTCTCCGTGTCTCTGTCGCCCTGTCTCTGTCGCCCTGTCTCTGACTCCGTGTCTCTGTCTCCGTGTCTCTGTCACCCTGTCTCTGTCGCTGTGTCTCTGTCGCCCTGTCTCTGTCTCCGTGTCTCTGTCTCCGTGTCTCTGTCACCCTGTCTCTGTCGCTGTGTCTCTGTCGCCCTGTCTCTGTCTCCGTGTCTCTGTCTCCGTGTCTCTGTCACCCTGTCTCTGTCGCTGTGTCTCTGTCGCCCTGTCTCTGTCTCCGTGTCTCTGTCTCCGTGTCTCTGTCACCCTGTCTCTGTCGCTGTGTCTCTGTCGCCCTGTCTCTGTCTCCGTGTCTCTGTCGCCCTGTCTCTGTCTCCGTGTCTCTGTCGCCCTGTCTCTGTCGCCCTGTCTCTGTCTCCGTGTCTCTGTCTCCGTGTCTCTGTCACCCTGTCTCTGTCGCTGTGTCTCTGTCGCCCTGTCTCTGTCGCTGTGTCTCTGTCGCCCTGTCTCTGTCACCCTGTCTCTGTCGCTGTGTCTCTGTCGCTGTGTCTCTGTCGCCCTGTCTCTGTCGCTGTGTCTCTGTCACCCTGTCTCTGTCGCTGTGTCTCTGTCGCCCTGTCTCTGTCGCTGTGTCTCTGTCGCCCTGTCTCTGTCGCTGTGTCTCTGTCGCCCTGTCTCTGTCGCTGTGTCTCTGTCGCCCTGTCTCTGTCGCTGTGTCTCTGTCACCCTGTCTCTGTCGCTGTGTCTCTGTCGCCCTGTCTCTGTCGCCCTGTCTCTGTCGCTGTGTCTCTGTCGCCCTGTCTCTGTCGCTGTGTCTCTGTCACCCTGTCTCTGTCGCTGTGTCTCTGTCGCTGTGTCTCTGTCGCCCTGTCTCTGTCACCCTGTCTCTGTCGCTGTGTCTCTGTCACCCTGTCTCTGTCGCTGTGTCTCTGTCGCCCTGTCTCTGTCTCCGTGTCTCTGTCTCCGTGTCTCTGTCACCCTGTCTCTGTCGCTGTGTCTCTGTCGCCCTGTCTCTGTCTCCGTGTCTCTGTCGCCCTGTCTCTGTCTCCGTGTCTCTGTCGCCCTGTCTCTGTCGCCCTGTCTCTGTCTCCGTGTCTCTGTCTCCGTGTCTCTGTCACCCTGTCTCTGTCGCTGTGTCTCTGTCGCCCTGTCTCTGTCTCCGTGTCTCTGTCTCCGTGTCTCTGTCACCCTGTCTCTGTCGCTGTGTCTCTGTCGCCCTGTCTCTGTCTCCGTGTCTCTGTCGCCCTGTCTCTGTCTCCGTGTCTCTGTCGCCCTGTCTCTGTCGCCCTGTCTCTGTCTCCGTGTCTCTGTCTCCGTGTCTCTGTCACCCTGTCTCTGTCGCTGTGTCTCTGTCGCCCTGTCTCTGTCGCTGTGTCTCTGTCGCCCTGTCTCTGTCGCCGTGTCTCTGTCGCCATGTCTCTGTCTCCGTGTCTCTGTCGCCCTGTCTCTGTCTCCGTGTCTCTGTCGCCGTGTCTCTGTCGCCGTGTCTCTGTCGCCCTGTCTCTGTCGCTGTGTCTCTGTCACCGTGTCGCTGTCGCTGTGAACGATAATTGTAAGGTGACCTCCAATGACGTGTTGAATGTTTCAAAAACTATCATCTTGTGTTGTCTCCAAATCGAAGGTTGGGTTGTGTACCATGGAGTTCCAGATCACCTGGTCTCGTTCAGATCTCACCAACATCACCACAGTCTCCAGTCACGTGTCTAGTTGCTTTCTGTTGACCTGTCTGTGTGACGTAATCGATGTATTAAAGTATGGTTATTGAACGTTCCCTTCATATGCCACTGTGTCCTCTTGATATTTCATTGAAATAATCTCATGTATTTATTCACAATAGATCTCTCTCTCTATCTCTCTCTCTCTCTCTCTCTCTCTCTCTCTCTCTCTCTCTCTCTCGTACAGACTAATATATCATCAGATTGCATGTCCTTTGCAGAATGTTGCATTTACCACAGCCCGTCTAAAAAAATCTTTGTCTTTAGCCAGATCTCCCACTTCTTCTGTTGTCATGTTCAGGGTCTCCTTGATGTCTTGGAATCACCTTCTTCTTGGTCTGCCCCTGATATGTCACCAGGAACCACGCCTTTCATTATTGTTCCCTGCAGCTCGCTTTGTCTTTTGACATGACCGTAGTATTTTCATGTCCTCTGTAGAATGGTGTATTTGAAGCAGGCACGAGGAGCCAACCGTGGACAGGATAAGGGTAGGGAAACCAAAATAAGCTAAATGGCCATCTGTGAACATTTCGGAGGTTGTTGCTGTCCCTTGTCGTCAGGTACTGTCCCTACCCTACATACACACTACTAACCCATCACACACACACACACACAGACTAATGTATACACGAATACATATACTGTACACATAGATAGACAAGAAAGTGCTGAGGTAATAGTTTCTGTAGATGTAGCTAGCAGACAAAGAAGTGCTGAGGTAATAGTTTCTGTAGATGTAGCTAGCAGACAAAGAAGTGCTGAGGTAATAGTTTCTGTAGATGTAGCCGGCAGACAATAAAGTGCTGAGGTAATAGTTTCTGTAGATGTAGCTAGCAGACAATAAAGTGCTGAGGTAATAGTTTCTGTAGATGTAGCTAGCAGACAATAAAGTGCTGAGGTAATAGTTTCTGTAGTAGATGTAGCTAGCAGACAAGAAAGTGCTGAGGTAATAGTTTCTGTAGATGTAGCTAGCTGACAAGAAAGTGCTGAGGTAATAGTTTCTGTAGATGTAGCTAGCAGACAAGAAAGTGCTGAGGTAATAGTTTCTGTAGATGTAGCTAGCAGACAAGAAAGTGCTGAGGTAATAGTTTCTGTAGATGTAGCTAGCAGACAAGAAAGTGCTGAGGTAATAGTTTCTGTAGATGTAGCCGGCAGACAAACAGAAGCATTTGTAATGTAATTGAGGATAATAGAGAAGCAAACAAGAAATGGACACATAGGTAGGCAGGTAAACACGTCCTTACACCTCCGCCGGGCTTTCGTAGGCTTGGTCGTCATTTTGGCTACAGAACTTCCGTTACTAGCAGACGGACATCGACAGGGTCAAGGACATTGGTGAAGGTCAGATGTTGAGACCGGAAGTACCCTCGGATATCACGTGAGTTGTTACAGTAAGGGGCACTCTGCGATCAGAAATGGCATCAAAGTTAGGGCAGTGTCAGTAATGGACTTCAATCTAAATCCGTTGTTCTCATGTTGGTTGAAGGACACTATAGAGGCACTTCATATTTCTGAGGACACAAGAGGCACTTCATATTTCTGATTATATAGAGGCACTTCATATTTCTGAAGATATAGAGGCACTTCATATTTCTGAGGACATAGAGGCACTTCATATTTCTGAGGATATAGAGGCACTTCATATTTCTGAGGATATAGAAGCACTTCATATTTCTGAGGAATATTCAGGCACTTCATATTTCTGAAGATATAGAGGCACTTCATATTTCTGAGGATATAGAGGCACTTCATATTTCTGAGGATATAGAGGCACTTCATATTTCTGAGGATATAGAGGCACTTCATATTTCTGAGGATATAGAGGCACTTCATATTTCTGAGGATATAGAGGCACTTCATATTTCTGAGGATATAGAGGCACTTCATATTTCTGAGGATATAGATGCACTTCATATTTCTGAGGACATAGAGGCACTTCATATTTCTGAGGACATAGAGGCACTTCATATTTCTGAGGACATAGAGGCACTTCATATTTCTGAGGACATAGAGGCACCTCAGATCTCGAACATTTATTCTCAGTTTGGTTTGTATTAATCAGATAAAAGCACTGAGAAAACAAAGCTGTCATTTAACATGTGCCAGGTGTTTGTCGCTCGTTACGGAGTGGCGTGAGCCCGACACTGCCTCTAGCTGAGGTATAGCACTCGTCTCAAGCTGAGGTATGGCACTCGTCTCTAGCTGAGGTATGGCACTCGTCTCTAGCTGAGGTAAGACACTCATCTCTAGCTGAGGTATGGCACTAGTCTGTAGCTAAAGTATGGCACTAGTCTGTAGCTAAAGTATGGCACTAGTCTGTAGCTAAAGTATGGCACTAGTCTGTAGCTAAAGTATGGCACTAGTCTGTAGCTAAAGTATGGCACTAGTCTGTAGCTAAAGTATGGCACTAGTCTGTAGCTAAAGTATGGCACTAGTCTCTAGCTGAGGAAGACACACATCTCTAGCTGAGGTATGGCACTAGTCTGTAGCTAAAGTATGGCACTAGTCTGTAGCTGAGGTAAAACAATCGTCTCTAGCTGAGGTATGGCACTCGTCTGTAGCTAAAGTATGGCACTAGTCTCTAGTTGAGGTAAAACAATCGTCTCTAGCTGAGGTATGGCACTCGTCTGTAGCTAAAGTATGGCACTAGTCTGTAGCTAAAGTATGGCACTAGTCTGTAGCTAAAGTATGGCACTCGTCTGTAGCTAAAGTATGGCACTAGTCTGTAGCTAAAGTATGGCACTAGTCTGTAGCTGAGGTATGACACTAGTCTCTAGCTGAGGTATGCCACTCGTCTCTAGCTGAGGTATGGCACCTGTCTCTAGCTGAGCAATACTCCACAACTCGAACACAGTCAGCAATACTCCACAACTCAAACACAGTCAGCAATACTCCACAACTCAAACACAGTCAGCAATACTCCACAACTCAAACACAGTCAGCAATACTCCACAACTCGAACACAGTCAGCAATACTCCACAACTCGAACACAGTCAGCATATTCCACAACTCGAACACAGTCAGCAATATTCTACAACTCGAACACAGTCAGCAATATTCCACAACTCGAACACAGTCAGCAATACTCTACAACTCGAACACAGTCAGCAATACTCCACAACTCAAACACAGTCAGCAATACTCCACAACTCGAACACAGTCAGCAATACTCTACAACTCGAACACAGTCAGCAATACTCCACAACTCAAACACAGTCAGCAATACTCCACAACTCAAACACAGTCAGCAATACTCCACAACTCAAACACAGTCAGCAATACTCCACAACTCGAACAGTCAGCAATATTCCACAACTCAAACACAGTCAGCAATACTCCACAACTCAAACACAGTCAGCAATACTCCACAACTCAAACACAGTCAGCAATACTCCACAACTCAAACACAGTCAGCAATATTCCACAACTCAAACACAGTCAGCAATACTCTACAACTCAAACACAGTCAGCAATACTCCACAACTCGAAAGCACTTACAAAATGTAGTTAGAAAATAATCCCCTACATGAAACAACTAATCAATAGCACTGACTCACATGATACAACTTATCAACAGCACTGACTCACATGATACAACTTATCAACATCACTGACTCACATCATACAACTTACAAACAGCACTGACTCACATGATACAACTTATCAACATCACTGACTCACATCATACAACTTACAAACAGCACTGACTCACATGATACAACTTAACAACATCACTGACTCACATTATACAACTTACAAACAGCACTGACTCACATGATACAACTTATCAACATCACTGACTCACATGATACAACTTATCAACAGCACTCACTCACATGATACAACTTATCAACAGCACTGACTCACATGATACACTTATCAACAGCACTCACTCATATGATACAACTTATCAACAGCACTGACTCACATGATACAACTTATCAACAGCACTCACTCACATGATACAACTTATCAACAGCACTCACCCACTTGACAGACCCACGTGCTGCGTTATCATTGGTGTTATCATTGGGGTTATCATTGGGTTATCATTGGAGTTATCATTGGGGTTATCATTGGGGTTATCCTCCTCAAAGAAGGCCCTGTTATCAAACTCCGCCTCCCCTTCCACATCATTAACCAGCTGGTTCTCCTCTGGCAGCTCCTCCTCCTCAGTGACATCAGCTGGCTGGACCTCCAGTAGCTCCTGGGCGTTGACTGCAGCTGAAGTGTACAACATCAACAACAACAGTGCTGTTATGGGCATGCTAGGGAGTAGGAGTAATAGCCATGATGACAGGTAGTGATAGTTCGTGTTGTCATATTTTTGGATGGGAGATGGATGTCATATTGTGGGTGGGAGATGGATGTCATATTGTGGGGGGAGATGGATGTCATATTGTGGGTGGGAGATGGATGTCATATTGTGGGTGGGAGATGAATGTCATATTGTGGGTGGGAGATGGATGTCATGTTTGGGTGGGAGATGGATGTCATATTTTTGGTGGGAGATGGATGTCATATTGTGGGTGGGAGATAGATGTCATATTGTGTGTGGGATGTCTATGAGACATTTGTGTATGAGATGTATGTTATATTGTTTGGTGGATGCGTATGTCATATTTGTTGTGGGATATGTATGTCACATTGTATGTGGGAGGTGTGAGTATGTTAATTGCGAGAGAGATGAGTATATAATATTTATGAGCTGTGGTGAGTATGCATTAGAGAGAGACAATTAAGGCATGCACTGAGAGCATACACATAGTTTCACATACTGAGAAGAACAGAACAAGTGACGTCACACACATAAGTCATGAGTAGAAATGAAAGAACAGAACAAGTGACGTCACACACATAAGTCATGAGTAGAAATGAAAGAACATCTCGTCATGAACTCCTGTTACACGACAAGTACAGACTATATTTTGTGTGTCAGTTAATGAGAACCAAACACATTTTTTATTCATATGCAACACACATGTCACTCTCTTATTGTGATATAACACACTTGTCACTCTCTTATTGTGATATAACACACTTGTCACTCTCTTAATGTCATATAGCACACTTGTCACTCTCTTATTGTGATATAACACACTTGTCACTCTCTTAATGTCATATAGCACACTTGTCACTCTCTTATTGTGATATAACACACTTGTCACTCTCTTAATGTCATATAGCACACTTGTCACTCTCTTATTGTGATATAACACACTTGTCACTCTCTTAATGTGATATAACACACTTGTCACTCTCTTATTGTCATATAGCACACTTGTCACTCTCTTATTGTGATATAACACACTTGTCACTCTCTTATTGTGATATAACACACTTGTCACTCTCTTAATGTCATATAGCACACTTGTCACTCTCTTAATGTCATATAACACACTTGTCACTCTCTTATTGTGATATAACACACTTGTCACTCTCTTAATGTCATATAACACACTTGTCACTCTCTTATTGTCATATAACACACTTGTCACTCTCTTAACGTCATATAACACACTTGTCACTCTCTTAACGTCATATAACACACTTGTCACTCTCTTAATGTCATATAACACAATGGCCACTCTCTTATTGTCATATAACACCCTTGTCACTCTTTTATTCCTGTGCAACGTACCGCCACTCTCTTAATGTCACATAACACACTTATTACTCTCTTAAAGTCATATAACATACTTGTCACACTCTTAATATCATATACCACACTTGTCACACTCTTAATGTCATATAACACACTGGTCACTATCTTTTTCCTGTGCAATTCACTTGACACTCACTAAATCTCATATAATTCACTGGCACACATTTACCTCATATAACACACTTACCACTCTCTTATTCTCGTATAACAAACTTCTCATTCTTAACCTCAAATAGCACATTTGTCACTCTCTTATTCTCATATAACACAGTTCTCATTCTTAACCTCATATAACACACTTGTCACTCTCTTATTCTTGTATAACACAATCTCATTCTTAATCTCATATAACACACTTGTCACTCTCTTATTCTCATATAACACAGTTCTCATTCTTAACCTCATATAACACACTTGTCACTCTCTTATTCTTGTATAACACAATTCTCATTCTTAACCTCAAATAGCACATTTGTCACTCTCTTATTATCGTATAACACAATTCTCATTCTTAATCTCATGTAACACACTTGTCACTCTCTTAACCTGATACAACATACCTGTCACTCTCTTAACCTGATACAACATACCTGTCACTCTCTTAACCTGATACAACATACCTGTCACTCTCTTAACCTGATACAACATACTTGTCACTCTCTTAACCTGATACAACATACCTGTCACTCTCTTAACCTGATACAACATACCTGTCACTCTCTTAACCTGATACAATATACCTGTCACACACTTATTATGTGCAACACACTTATTATTTAAATTATTTCTCACCGTTTGCCTCTCCCTCCTCTTCTAGTAATGTCTCCTCAATGAGAGCATCTATCTTCAATGCCTCTTTCTTCTCACTCTCAAAGGTGTCTTTTCGTGCAGCCACCTTGTTCCTGATAAAACGAATCATCTCAATGATGGCAAATATTTCATGTTCTATATTTTCTGACATACTCGCACGCATAAGACGACCCTACCTTCCCTTGTAACTTGATCCATCGCCTACCAAATCCCAGTGTCCAAAACCATCCTTACAATCTAATGCTCGGATAAAACAAATAGGACACCCACAAAAACATAGAACCGTCACCATCTTAACGATCTGCAGCAAATATGACATCAGCAGTCACAGTTTGGCTGACGAGGCCTATACAGAGTGAACAAAAATGTTCTCAGTTTAAAGACAAATGTTGGGACACCCTGTAATGTTGGGACGTTCCGGATCACTTCTCATACCAGACCGCCATATTTCCTGTCATTTTCTAAAATTGGACAAGTCAAACTGAGGTGTTGTCACCAAAAATATAAACGCCCCCCCCCCCCCCAATTGTATTTCTATGACCCAGGCTGTGGGAATTGTTGTTGAAGACACTGCCCAAAGCTGGTGTTGGAACCAGACTACAGGAAGAACTGAAATGATGTCAAACTAGCAAGGCAATGAGAGACCGTGGACGTGAGAGGGAGAAATTCGCTGCAGCTTCAAGTTACTCAATGAGATTGCTACACACAACTAGGCACAGCAGATTGGAGAAGACATGGTCAAGTATGTCTAGACAGTCACATAGGGAAGAAATGGTCAAATATGTCTAGACAGTCACATAGGGAAGACATGTCAAATATGTCTAGACAGTCACATAGGGAAGACATGGTCAAATAAGTTTAGACAGTCACATAGGGAAGACATGGTCAAGTAGGTGTAGACAGTCACATAGGGAAGACATGGTCAAGTAGGTGTAGACAGTCACATAGGGAAGACATGGTCAAGTAGGTGTAGACAGTCACATAGGGAAGACATGGTCAAGTAGGTCTAGACAGTCATATAGGGAAGACATGGTCAAGTATGTCTAAACAGTCACATAGGGAAGACATGGTCAAGTAGGTGTAGACAGTAATATAGGGAAGACATGGTCAAGTAGGTCTAGACAGTCACATAGGGAAGACATGGTCAGGTAGGTCTAGACAGTCACATTAGGGAAGACATGGTCAAGTAGGTGTAGACAGTAATATAGGAAGACATGGTCAAGTATGTCTAGACAGTCACATAGGGAAGACATGGTCAGGTAGGTCTAGACAGTCACATTAGGGAAGACATGGTCAAGTAGGTGTAGACAGTAATATAGGAAGACATGGTCAGGTAGGTCTAGACAGTCACATTAGGGAAGACATGGTCAAGTAGGTCTAGACAGTCACATAGGGAAGACATGGTCAAGTAGGTCTAGACAGTCACATAGAGAAGACATGGTCAAGTATGCCTAGACAGTCACATTAGGGAAGACATGGTCAAGTAGGTCTAGACAGTCACATTAGGGAAGACATGGTCAAGTAGGTCTAGACAGTCACATTAGGGAAGACATGGTCAAGTAGGTCTAGACAGTCACATAGGGAAGACATGGTCAAGTAGGTATAGACAGTCACATTAGGGAAGACATGGTCAAGTAGGTCTAGACAGTCACATAGGGAAGAGATGGTCAAGTAGGTCTAGACAGTCACATAGGGAAGAGATGGTCAAGTAGGTCTAGACAGTCATATGGGGAAGACATGGTCAAGTAGGTCTAGACAGTCACATACGGAAGATATGATGAAGTAGGTGTAGACAGTCACATAGGGAAGACATGGTCAAGTAGGTCTAGACAGTCACATAGTGAAGACATGGTCAAGTAGGTGTGGACAGTCATATAGGGAAGACATGGTCAAGTAGGTCTAGACATTCACATAGTGAAGACATTGTCAAGTAGGTCTAGACAGTCACATAGTGAAAACATGGTCAAGTAGGTGTGGACAGTCATATAGGGAAGAAATTGTCAAGTAGGTCTAGACAGTCACATAGTGAAGACATGGTCAAGTAGGTCTAGACAGTCATATAGGGAAGACATGGTCAAGTAGGTCTAGACAGTCATATAATGAAGACATGGTCAAGTAGGTGTAGACAGTCACATAGGGAAGACATGGTCAAGTAGGTCTAGACAGTCACATAGGGAAGAGATGGTCAAGTAGGTGTAGACAGTAACACAGTGAAGACATGGTCAAGTAGGTCTAGACAGTCACATAGGGAAGAGATGGTCAAGTACGCGTAGACAGTCATATGGGGAAGACATGGTCAAGTAGGTCTAGACAGTCATATAGGGAAGACATGGTCAAGTAGGTCTAGACAGTCATATAATGAAGACATGGTCAAGTAGGTGTAGACAGTCACATAGGGAAGACATGGTCAAGTAGGTCTAGACAGTCACATAGGGAAGAGATGGTCAAGTAGGTGTAGACAGTAACACAGTGAAGACATGGTCAAGTAGGTCTAGACAGTCACATAGGGAAGAGATGGTCAAGTACGCGTAGACAGTCATATGGGGAAGACATGGTCAAGTAGGTCTAGACAGTCACATAGGGAAGACATGGTCAAATATGTCTAGACAGTCACATAGGGAAGAAATGGTCAAATATGTCTAGACAGTCACATAGGGAAGACATGGTCAAATATGTCTAGACAGTCACATAGGGAAGACATGGTCAAATATGTCTAGACAGTCACATAGGGAAGACATGGTCAAATAAGTTTAGACAGTCACATAGGGAAGACATGGTCAAGTAGGTGTAGACAGTCACATAGGGAAGACATGGTCAAGTAGGTCTAGACAGTCACATAGGAAGACATGGTCAAGTAGGTCTAGACAGTCATATAGGGAAGACATGGTCAAGTATGTCTAAACAGTCACATAGGGAAGACATGGTCAAGTAGGTGTAGACAGTAATATAGGGAAGACATGGTCAAGTAGGTCTAGACATTCACATAGGGAAGACATGGTCAGGTAGGTCTAGACAGTCACATTAGGGAAGACATGGTCAAGTAGGTGTAGACAGTAATATAGGGAAGACATGGTCAAGTATGTCTAGACAGTCACATAGGGAAGACATGGTCAGGTAGGTCTAGACAGTCACATTAGGGAAGACATGGTCAAGTAGGTGTAGACAGTAATATAGGGAAGACATGGTCAGGTAGGTCTAGACAGTCACATTAGGGAGACATGGTCAAGTAGGTCTAGACAGTCACATAGGGAAGACATGGTCAAGTAGGTCTAGACAGTCACATAGGGAAGACATGGTCAAGTATGCCTAGACAGTCACATTAGGGAAGACGTGGTCAAGTAGGTCTAGACAGTCACATTAGGGAAGACATGGTCAAGTAGGTCTAGACAGTCACATAGGGAAGACATGGTCAAGTATGTCTAGACAGTCACATTAGGGAAGACATGGTCAAGTAGGTCTAGACAGTCACATAGGGAAGACATGGTCAAGTAGGTCTAGACAGTCACATTAGGGAAGACATGGTCAAGTAGGTCTAGACAGTCACATAGGGAAGAGATGGTCAAGTAGGTCTAGACAGTCACATAGGGAAGAGATGGTCAAGTAGGTCTAGACAGTCATATGGGGAAGACATGGTCAAGTAGGTCTAGACAGTCACATACGGAAGATATGATGAAGTAGGTGTAGACAGTCACATAGGGAAGACATGGTCAAGTAGGTCTAGACAGTCACATAGTGAAGACATGGTCAAGTAGGTCTAGACAGTCATATAGGGAAGACATGGTCAAGTAGGTCTAGACAGTCATATAATGAAGACATGGTCAAGTAGGTGTAGACAGTCACATAGGGAAGACATGGTCAAGTAGGTCTAGACAGTCACATAGGGAAGAGATGGTCAAGTAGGTGTAGACAGTAACACAGTGAAGACATGGTCAAGTAGGTCTAGACAGTCACATAGGGAAGAGATGGTCAAGTACGCGTAGACAGTCATATGGGGAAGACATGGTCAAGTAGGTCTAGACAGTCATATAGGGAAGACATGGTCAAGTAGGTCTAGACAGTCATATAATGAAGACATGGTCAAGTAGGTGTAGACAGTCACATAGGGAAGACATGGTCAAGTAGGTCTAGACAGTCACATAGGGAAGAGATGGTCAAGTAGGTGTAGACAGTAACACAGTGAAGACATGGTCAAGTAGGTCTAGACAGTCACATAGGGAAGAGATGGTCAAGTACGCGTAGACAGTCATATGGGAAGACATGGTCAAGTAGGTCTAGACAGTCACATAGGGAAGACATGGTCAAATATGTCTAGACAGTCACATAGGGAAGAAATGGTCAAATATGTCTAGACAGTCACATAGGGAAGACATGGTCAAATATGTCTAGACAGTCACATAGGGAAGACATGGTCAAATATGTCTAGACAGTCACATAGGGAAGACATGGTCAAATAAGTTTAGACAGTCACATAGGGAAGACATGGTCAAGTAGGTGTAGACAGTCACATAGGGAAGACATGGTCAAGTAGGTGTAGACAGTCACATAGGGAAGACATGGTCAAGTAGGTCTAGACAGCCATATAGGGAAGACATGGTCAAGTATGTCTAAACAGTCACATAGGGAAGACATGGTCAAGTAGGTGTAGACAGTAATATAGGGAAGACATGGTCAAGTAGGTCTAGACATTCACATAGGGAAGACATGGTCAGGTAGGTCTAGACAGTCACATTAGGGAAGACATGGTCAAGTAGGTGTAGACAGTAATATAGGGAAGACATGGTCAAGTATGTCTAGACAGTCACATAGGGAAGACATGGTCAGTAGGTCTAGACAGTCACATTAGGAAGACATGGTCAAGTAGGTGTAGACAGTAATATAGGGAAGACATGGTCAGGTAGGTCTAGACAGTCACATTAGGGAAGACATGGTCAAGTAGGTCTAGACAGTCACATAGGGAAGACATGGTCAAGTAGGTCTAGACAGTCACATAGGGAAGACATGGTCAAGTATGCCTAGACAGTCACATTAGGGAAGACGTGGTCAAGTAGGTCTAGACAGTCACATTAGGGAAGACATGGTCAAGTAGGTCTAGACAGTCACATAGGGAAGACATGGTCAAGTATGTCTAGACAGTCACATTAGGGAAGACATTGTCAAGTAGGTCTAGACAGTCACATAGGGAAGACATGGTCAAGTAGGTCTAGACAGTCACATTAGGGAAGACATGGTCAAGTAGGTCTAGACAGTCACATAGGGAAGAGATGGTCAAGTAGGTCTAGACAGTCACATAGGGAAGAGATGGTCAAGTAGGTCTAGACAGTCATATGGGGAAGACATGGTCAAGTAGGTCTAGACAGTCACATACGGAAGATATGATGAAGTAGGTGTAGACAGTCACATAGGGAAGACATGGTCAAGTAGGTCTAGACAGTCACATAGTGAAGACATGGTCAAGTAGGTGTGGACAGTCATATAGGGAAGACATGGTCAAGTAGGTCTAGACATTCACATAGTGAAGACATTGTCAAGTAGGTCTAGACAGTCACATAGTGAAAACATGGTCAAGTAGGTGTGGACAGTCATATAGGGAAGAAATTGTCAAGTAGGTCTAGACAGTCACATAGTGAAGACATGGTCAAGTAGGTCTAGACAGTCATATAGGGAAGACATGGTCAAGTAGGTCTAGACAGTCATATAATGAAGACATGGTCAAGTAGGTGTAGACAGTCACATAGGGAAGACATGGTCAAGTAGGTCTAGACAGTCACATAGGGAAGAGATGGTCAAGTAGGTGTAGACAGTAACACAGTGAAGACATGGTCAAGTAGGTCTAGACAGTCACATAGGGAAGAGATGGTCAAGTACGCGTAGACAGTCATATGGGGAAGACATGGTCAAGTAGGTCTAGACAGTCATATAGGGAAGACATGGTCAAGTAGTGTAGACAGTCACATAGGGAAGACATGGTCAAGTAGGTCTAGACAGTCATATGGGAAGACATGGTCAAGTAGGTCTAGACAGTCATATAGGGAAGACATGGTCAAGTAGGTGTAGACAGTCATATAGGGAAGACATGGTCAAGTAGGTCTAGACAGTCATATAGGGAAGACATGGTCAAGTAGGTGTAGACAGTCATATAGGGAAGACATGGTCAAGTAGGTCTAGACAGTCATATAGGAAGACATGGTCAAGTAGGTCTAGACAGTCATATAGGGAAGACATGGTCAAGTAGGTGTAGACAGTCAGTGAGTGTGTGATGTTGGAGAGGTCTCGATTACAGGAGGACTTACCCTTCAGGTCGTGGAACGATCGTTGTAATGACAGCCTGTAGGGAGATGTTACATTTGTTATCACTGAGTATGTGTGTCTGTGTCTGAATTTGTGTGCGTGTGCGCGCGCTCGTGTGTGTGTGTCTCGAGATAGTACTGCAGCAAATCACATCTATATTTAAGGCCTCCACATGACGACTGGTATAGCTCTTGAAATAGATAATTAATAAGCCGAGTCATCGCCATCATCATCTAGGTGCACGTTGATTACCGATGGATGCTCTCATCACGGACAGTCTCAAACATCTGTCTTTGGCAGGTTGTCGAGCCTGGCCTGGGGACCTTCGGATCTTTGAGATCTGTTCATGTTTCCTGTTATGATTTTCTAGAACTACATTTTGTAGTTTCTTGCTCCTTTCCATTCATCATCATCAAGTACCATGCCGGCGTAGGTAATCATGTCTCTCCACAACTCTCGATCTCGACAGCTATTTATCATTTCAGTTGTTGATCTTCTGCCAAGCCATTCTCTGTAGCTGTCTGGTATCTTTTCTCTTTGCTTCCTTCTATCTCCTCGTCCATTTTTCCCAGTTGTCACAATATATTCCAGCTGTTCCCTCCTCATTATATGACAAACAAATTGATGATTATTTCTTCCTAAAATTAAAAATTAGCTCTCCTTTCAGCCGTCTACAGATTCTATAGCTGGAAACGTCACGCTAGTTTTCTGGCTTTATTTTCTACCCGCGGGCCTTTGTACATGTATAGCATTGCCAGGGACAATCGGTTAGCATTGTCAGGGACAATCGGTTAGCATTGCAGGGACAATCGGTTAGCATTGCAGGGACAATAGAGGAGTGTTTTTTATGCTCAACCTGAATCGTCCTATATCATCATCATCATCATGTGTTATACCAGTTGATGTATGCCATCATGTCCTACCACCATTTTCTTTCCACGGTACATTGTGTCAATTCAATTTTCTGTTTTTCCGTGCCTTGTCACCAAGCTACCTAGTTCTTCATCTCTCTTTCCTTGTACTTTGCCAGTTGTAACCAAGTATTCCAACTTTCCTCTTCTCATGATGTGCCCGAGAAATGTTGATTGTTTCTTTCTGATGTTTTTTAACAGCTCCCTTTTTTTATTGTTGGCTTTTTTTCAGAATTTCATCATTGGTCTTTTTAGATGTCCATAGAACTCACAACATTCTTCTGAGAAATCCCATCTCTGTGACCTTTAATCGTCTCTTCATACGTTTGTCTGCTGTCCGTGATTCTCTTAAATAGGTCAGAATTGGCTCAATATAGCACCGGTGAACTCTCTTTATCACTTCTATTGACATAGACTTGTTGCATAAAACGTTTTACATTTTCTGAAATGCTATTTTGGCCCGATCTATTTTGCTTTTTTAGCTCAGTGGTTAGTGTACTGGACTACAAAGGACAAGGGGTAGGGTTCGATCCCAACCGACGGCTTCCGGATCACCCGGCCTTAATGGGTACCGGATTTTGTCTGGGAAAGTAAAGCGGCACGGGCGTAATACCGAGCACATTACGTCAAAAATCATGTGCCGAAGGTCTGTAAAATTTATGGTCACTAACACCATATTCCCTATACGCCACTTGGCGTGACGGGGGTACTTTACTTTTTTTTTTTCTTTCTGATTTTTATTTCTGTTGTGCATCTTCCATCTGATGTTAATATTGTGCCAAGTATTTGACACGTTGCACTTGTTTCAGATTTTTTTCTGTTTATTTGTATGCTGCATGATGGTGATGATTGTCTCTTCGATATGACCATTACTTCTGTTTTCTTACTATTCAGACCTTTCATGTTGCTTTCTTTTACTATTGTAACTATCATTTTCTTGTAATTCCTTCTCTGTCTCTGCTATTAAGACTGTGTCATCCGAATATCGCACACTGTTTATGTTGTGACCGCTGACTTCAATTCCTTTTTTGTCTACTATTGATCTCATAATATGTTCGCTGTAAAGTGAAAACAAATCCGGCGCTAGAACACAGCCTTGCTTGACTCCTTGTTATACATACTGGAACTGTCCTGTTCTATATAAGCGTCACAAGTGTTATTCTCAAACTTCTCCCCTATCACAACACAACATGTATCTTCAAACAACATTTTCTCTAAAAAAAAAACACCAACAGTTAACTTCTGCGGAACTTTGTGTACAGTTGCCCTTCTCCCCAATAACATTTGACAACTTCCTTGTGGACCCCCACATAGACCACATATTACCCGCTGTACTTGTTGTGGCAATGATAATTATGCAACCCTGTATTGCTTTCAACTGTGACCACTACACACTTTACATCAAGCAATAACAAAGGACAATAGAGCCAACGCCTACCTGCTTCCCTTGGTAATGCATATCCCGAAGAGCTTCTAGTTCGTCGTCAGTCTTGACCTTCATGTTTTGTTTGGTATTCAAACCGGCCTTGAGAATCGCCAAGGCCGTTCTCTTCTGGTGCTCGCTCTGGAAAGTGAGGGTCAAGGTCATCGATTATCATGTGTTAGTCCTTGACTTTCACAAAAATCAGGTCAAACTCATCAATTCTTTGTTGTCAGGATCATCATCATTGCTGCACACCGGACGAACCCATAAGTGCTCCGATATCTCCCTCAAGAATCTCGAGAACATCAAGGAACCTCCCGGCCAACTCCGCACGAACTCCATAGCACGGCCTGGGTAGGTTTCTGCTGACATCTCGCCGGGCAGCTGCATATTTATGGCCTACTCTTTTCGATGTTAACTGCCAAAGGATTTTTTAACGCGCGTGCTTGCACACGGGGACTCCTGTCTATTTCCGTTATCTGAGAGAGCTAGACATCGGATCTCACTAGGCAAGAGATCTGGGGAAGGTAACGTCATCAAGAAACCACGGTTTAGTCTTTCCGTTCAAGAAACCACCACCACTTGTGGTGGGCTTTGAACTCTGGTCCTTCCTGTCGTGGGGTCGTACCTCTAACCAGGCCCTATCACCTCGAATCATTGTTTCTTTCCTCTCCATCTCTTTATCCCTTCATATCTCTCTGTTCTGTCATTCTTTTCTCTGTGTGTGGGCTATACAAAGGAGATACTGCAGCTTAGTGTGTGGAGTTGGTGACAGGTTTCAGCGTGTGTGTGTGTGGAGTTGATGACAGGTTTCAGCGTGTGTGTGTGTGGAGTTGATGACAGGTTTCAGCGTGTGTGGTGTGTGGAGTTGATGACAGGTTTCAGCGTGTGTGTGTGTGGAGTTGATGACAGGTTTCAGCGTGTGTGTGTGTGGAGTTGATGACAGGTTTCAGCGTGTGTGTGTGTGAGTTGATGACAGGTTTCAGCGTGTGTGTGTGTGGAGTTGATGACAGGTTTCAGCGTGTGTGTGTGTGGAGTTGATGACAGGTTTCAGCGTGTGTGTGTGTGGAGTTGATGACAGGTTTCAGCGTGTGTGTGTGTGGAGTTGATGACAGGTTTCAGCGTGTGTGTGTGTGGAGTTGATGACAGGTTTCAGCATGTGTGTGTGTGGAGTTGATGACAGGTTTCAGCGTGTGTGTGTGTGTGGAGTTGATGACAGGTTTCAGCGTGTGTGTGTGTGGAGTTGATGACAGGTTTCAGCGTGTGTGTGTGTGGAGTTGATGACAGGTTTCAGCGTGTGTGTGTGTATGGAGTTGATGACAGGTTTCAGCGTGTGTGTGTGTGGAGTTGATGACAGGTTTCAGCATGTGTGTGTGTGGAGTTGATGACAGGTTTCAGCGTGTGTGTGTGGAGTTGATGACAGGTTTCAACATGTGTGTGTATGTGTGTGGAGTTTGATGACAGGTTCAGCATGTGTGTGTGTGTGTGGAGATGAGGACAGGTTTCAGCATGTGTGTGTGTGTGGAGTTGGTGACAGGTATCAGCGTGTGTGTGTGTGTGGAGTTGATGACAGATATCAGCGTGTCTGTGGAGTTGATGACAGGTTTCAGCATGTGTGTGTGTGTGGAGTTGGTGACAGGTATCAGCGTGTGTGTGTGTGTGGAGTTGATGACAGGTTTCAGCGTGTGTGTATGTGGAGATGAGGACAGGTTTCAGCGTGTGTGTATGTGTGGAGTTGATGACAGGTTTCAGCGTGTATGTGTGTGTGTGTGTGTCGAGATGATGACAGGTTTCAGCGTGTGTGTGTGTGGAGTTGATGACAGGTTTCAGCGTGTGTGTGTGTGTGTGGAGTTGATGACAGGTTTCAGCGTGTGTGTGTGCGGAGTTGATGACAGATATCAGCGTGTGTGTGTGGAGTTGATGACAGGTTTTCAGCATGTGTGTGTGTGTGGAGTTGGTGACAGGTATCAGCGTGTGTGTGTGTGGAGTTGATGACAGGTTTCAGCATGTGTGTGTGTGGAGTTGATGACAGGTTTCAGCGTGTGTGTGTGGAGTTGATGACATGTTTCAGCATGTGTGTGTGTGTATGGAGTTGATGACAGGTTTCAGCATGTGTGTGTGTGTGTGTGGAGTTGATGACAGGTTTCAGCATGTGTGTGTGTGTGGAGTTGATGACAGATATCAGCGTGTCTGTGGAGTTGATGACAGGTTTCAGCATGTGTGTGTGTGTGGAGTTGGTGACAGGTATCAGCGTGTGTGTGTGTGTGGAGTTGATGACAGGTTTCAGCGTGTGTGTATGTGGAGATGAGGACAGGTTTCAGCGTGTGTGTATGTGTGGAGTTGATGACAGGTTTCAGCCTGTATGTGTGTGTGTGTGTCGAGATGATGACAGGTTTCAGCGTGTGTGTGTGTGGAGTTGATGACAGGTTTCAGCGTGTGTGTGTGTGGAGTTGATGACAGATATCAGCGTGTGTGTGTGGAGTCGATGACAGGTTTCAGCATGTGTGTGTGTGTGTGTGGAGTTGGTGACAGGTATCAGCGTGTGTGTGTGTGGAGTTGATGACAGGTTTCAGCATGTGTGTGTGTGGAGTTGGTGACAGGTATCAGCGTGTGTGTGTGTGTGGAGTTGATGACAGGTTTCAGCGTGCGTGTATGTGGAGATGAGGACAGGTTTCAGCGTGTGTTTATGTGTGGAGTTGATGACAGGTTTCAGCGTGTATGTGTGTGTGTGTGTCGAGTTGATGACAGGTTTCAGCGTGTGTGTGTGTGGAGTTGATGACAGGTTTCAGCGTGTGTGTGTGTGTGTGTGGAGTTGATGACAGGTTTCAGCATGTGTGTGTGTGTGTGGAGTTGAGGACAGGTTTCAGCATGTGTGTGTGTGGAGTTGATGACAGGTTTCAGCATGTGTGTGTGGAGTTGATGACAGATATCAGCGTGTGTGTGTGTGTGGAGTTGAGGACAGGTATCAGCGTGTGTGTGTGTGTGTGTAGAGATAGGACAGGTTTCAGCGTGTGTGTGTGGTGATAGGACAGGTATCAGCGTGTGTGTGTGGTGATAGGACAGGTATCAGCGTGTGTGTGTGTGTGTGTGGAGATAGACAAGTATCAGCGTGTGTGTGTGTGTGTGTGGAGATGAGGACAGGTTTCAGCGTGTGTGTGTGTGTGTGTGTGGAGATAGGACAGGTATCAGCGTGTGTGTGTGTGTGTGTGGTGATAGGACAGGTATCAGCGTGTGTGTGTGTGTGGAGATGAGGACAGGTATCAGCGTGTGTGTGTGTGTGGAGATGAGGACAGATATCAGCGTGTGTGTGTGTGTGGAGATGAGGACAGGTATCAGCGTGTGTGTGTGTGTGGAGATGAGGACAGGTATCAGCGTGTGTGTGTGTGTGTGTGGAGATGAGGACATGTTTCAGCGTGTGTGTGTGTGTCAAAGACGAGTCAGGGAAACATAGGTTTGTGTTATGGTCGGTAGGTAGGTATATTTATTGTGTATGTGTTTGTTATGTGGGTGTCATGGCTCAGTGACACGTACCAGAGAGAAGGGAGCGTAACAGAGGTCGCGGCCCACCATCACTCGTTCAATGGTCGCGGCCCACTATCACTCGTTCAATGGTCGCGGCCCACTATCACTCGTTCAATGGTCGCGGCCACTATCACTCGTTCAATGGTCGCGGCCCACTATCACTCGTTCAATGGTCGCGGCCCACTATCACTCGTTCAATGGTCGCGGCCCACCATCACTCGTTCAATGGTCGCGGCCCACTATCACTCGTTCAATGGTCGCGGCCCACTATCACTCGTTCAATGGTCGCGGCCCACTATCACTCGTTCAATGGTCGCGGCCCACTATCACTCGTTCAATGGTCGTGGCCCACTATCACTCGTTCAATGGTCGTGGCCCACAATCACTCGTTCAATGGTCGTGGCCCACTATCACTCGTTCAATGGTCGTGGCCCACTATCACTCGTTCAATGGTCGTGGCCCACTATCACTCTTTCAATGGTCGCGGCCCACAATCACTCGTTCAATGGTCGTGGTCCACTATCACTCGTTCAATGGTCGTGGCCCACTATCACTCGTTCAATGGTCGCGGCCCACAATCACTCGTTCAATGGTCGTGGCCCACTATCACTCGTTCAATGGTCGCGGCCCACAATCACTCGTTCAATGGTCGCGGCCCACAATCACTCGTTCAATGGTCGTGGCCCACTATCACTCGTTCAATGGTCGTGGCCCACTATCACTCGTTCAATGGTCGTGGCCCACTATCACTCGTTCAATGGTCGCGGCCCACTATCACTCGTTCAATGGTCGTGGCCCACTATCACTCGTTGAATGGTCGTGTCCCACTATCACTCGTTCAATGGTCGTGGCCCACTATCACTCGTTCAATGGTCGTGGCCCACTATCACTCGTTCAATGGTCGTGGCCCACTATCACTCGTTCAATGGTCGTGGCCCACTATCACTCGTTCAATGGTCGCGGCCCACCATCACTCGTTCAATGGTCGCGGCCCACCATCACTCGTTCAATGGTCGTGGCCCACTATCACTCGTTCAATGGTCGTGGCCCGCTATCACTCGTTCAATGGTCGTGGCCCACCATCACTCGTTCAATGATCGTGGCCCACCATCACTCGTTCAATGATCGTGGCCCACCATCACTCGTTCAATGATCGTGGCCCACCATCACTCGTTCAATGATCGCGGCCCACTATCACTCGTTCCATGGTCGCGGCCCACTATCACTCGTTCCATGGTCGCGGCCCACTATCACTCGTTCAATGATCGTGGCCCACCATCACTCGTTCAATGGTCATGGCCCGCCATCACTCGTTCAATGGTCATGACCCGCCATCACTCGTTCAATGGTCGTTGCTCAACATCACTCGTTCAATGGTCATGGCCCGCCATCACTCGTTCAATGGTCATGGCCCGCCATCACTCGTTCAATGGTCGCTGCCCAACATCACTCGTTCAATGGTCATGGCCCGCCATCACTCGTTCAATGGTCATGGCCCGCCATCACTCGTTCAATGGTCATGGCCCGCCATCACTCGTTCAATGGTCATGACCCGCCATCACTCGTTCAATGGTCATGACCCGCCATCACTCGTTCAATGGTCATGGCCCGCCATCACTCGTTCAATGGTCGTTGCTCACCATCACTCGCTCAATGGTCGCGGCCCACCATCACTCGTCCAATCGTCGTGGCCCACCATCACTCGTTCAATGGTCGCTGCCCACCATCACTCGTCCAATGGTCGTGGCCCACCATCACTCGTTCAATGGTCGTTGCTCACCATCACTCGCTCAATGGTCGCTGCCCAACATCACTCGTTCAATGTTCACGGCCCACCATCACTCGTCCAATGGTCGTGGCCCACCATCACTCGTTCAATGGTCGTTGCTCACCATCACTCGTTCAATGGTCATGGCCCGCCATCACTCGTTCAATGGTCGCGGCCCACCATCAGTTGTTCAATCGTCGCGGCCCACCATTACTCGTTCAATGGTCGTGGTCCACCATCACTCGTTCAATGGTCGTGGTCCACCAAAACTCGTTCAATAGTCGTGGCCCACCATCAATTGTTCATTGGTCGTTGCCCACCATCACTCGTTCAATGGTCGCGGCCCACCATCACTCGTTCAATGGTCGCGGCCCACCATCAAATGTTCATTGGTCGCAGCCCACCATCAAATGTTCAATAGTCGCGGCCCACCATCACTAGTTCAATGATCGTGGCCCACCATCACTCGTTCAATGATCGTGGCCCACCAGCAATTGTTCAATGGTCGCGGCCCAACATCAAATGTTCATTGGTCGTGGCCCACCATCATTTGTTCAATGATCGTGGCCCACTATCAATTGTTCAATGATCGTGGCCCACCATCACTCGTTCAATGGTCGCGGCCCACCATCAAATGTTTCAATGATCGCGGCCCACCATCATTTGTTCAATGGTCATGACCCACCATCACTCGTTCAATGGTCATGGCCCCCCATCACTCGTTCAATGGTCGCGACCCACCATCACTCGTTCAATGGTCGCGGCCCACCATCACTCGTTCCATGGTTGCGGCCCACCATCAATTGTTCAATGGGTGTAGCCCACTATCATCAATGGTCACGTAGTAGAGCCCGTCCATGTTGCGCAGACATCCATGACTGACCGAGCTGTGGACATTCTGTCCTGCCATTTATCATCTCCAGATGGGACGTGTTGTCCGCTACGTTAACTAGTGCCACCTCAGCCGGTTGTTGATTGGCTACTGAAGTTACTCTACTCAATTATTCCGCGAGAAGACGTCAAATAGACGTACCTTCAGAGCTGGTTCTCGGCTACCTTGATAGTAGCGACCATCTTGACCTCGAATGTAGTGCCACGTCCTGTTGACACGAGGAATACATAATTAGATTGGCGAAGTGGTTACCATAGAAACGACACTAAAGAAAGACAGACAAACATACGTTTATCTGTGGTTAATACTACAACACTGTATGCTTCTTGTGTGTGTGTTTGTGCCTGTACATCACTGTCTGTTTATTGTGCCTGTAAGTACATCACTGTCTGCTTCTTCTGCGTGTAAGCACAGCATTGTCTGTTTATTGTGTTTGTAAGTACTGCACTGTCTGTTTATTGAGCCTATAAGTACAGAAATGTCTGATTCTTGTGCGTGTAAGTACATCACTGTATGTTTATTGTGTGTGTAAGTACATCACTGTCTGTTTATTGTGCCTGTAAGAACATCACTGTCTGTTTATTGTGCCTGTAAGTACATCACTGTCTGTTTATTGTGTGTGTAAGTACATCACTGTCTGTTTATTGTGCCTGTAAGTACAGCACTATCTGTTTATTGTGTGTGTAAGTACATCACTGTCTGTTTATTGTGTGTGTAAGTACATCACTGTCTGTTTTATTGTGTGTGTAAGTACATCACTGTCTGTTTATTGTGTGTAAGTACATCACTATCTGTTTGTGTAAGTACATCACTATCTGTTTATTGTGCCTGTAAGTACATCACTGTCTGTTTATTGTGCCTGTAAGTACATCACTGTATGTTTATTGTGCGTGTAAGTACATCACTATCTGTTTATTGTGTGTGTAAGTACATCACTGTCTGTTTATTGTGCCTGTAAGTACATCACTGTCTGTTTATTGTGTGTAAGTACATCACTATCTGTTTATTGTGTGTGTAAGTACATCACTCTATGTTTATTATGTGTGTAAGTACATCACTATCTGTTTATTGTGCCTGTAAGTACATCACTATCTATTTATTGTGTGTGTAAGTACATCACTATCTATTTATTGTGTGTGTAAGTACATCACTATCTATTTATTGTGTGTGTAAGTACATCACTGATTGTTTATTGTGTTTGTAGGTACATCACTGTCTAAGACTTATGAGTCCACGTACAGTACTGTCTATCACATGTGAGTGCATGTACTGTAATTTGTAGCACTTGGTATAATTACTGTACAACCTATCATTTGCTTGTATTACTTTACTGTCTACCATTAGTACTACACTGTCTACTTCTTGACATGAGTACTGCAATATCTACCATTAGTACTACACTGTCTACTTCTTGACATGAGTACTGCAATATCCACCATTAGTACTACACTGTCTACTTCTTGACATGAGTACTGCAATATCTACCATTAGTACTACACTGTCTACTTCTTGACATGAGTACTGCAATATCTACCATTAGTACTACACTGTCTACTTCTTGACATGAGTACTGCAATATCTACCATTAGTACTACACTGTCTACTTCTTGACATGAGTACTGCAATATCTACCATTAGTACTACACTGTCTACTTCTTGACATGAGTACTGCAATATCTACCATTTCCCAAAGTACCGCACTGTCCACAAAATGAATTGTCTGTTTATCACGTGACTGAAGTACTGCTGTGTTGGCCACGCTGACATCTTACTTCGGTGTATGGTTTAAATAAAGTAGTGCACTGTAGTATTTACCTAGAGTAATGTAGCTTATATCATGTACCTACAGTATGCCCTGTATGTTATTTACAAATAAATGTTCACTAAAAATGTCAATTAAATATTGTCCAGCACTTTATAACGCTTAGCCTGTCCACGCTTCTGCCTCCCAATATCTTGTAGGAGTGCACTATCCATTACTTGTTCCTAGATTGGTACTATGAAGCACTTGCTAATGAATTGTATTGCACAGCATTAAGTTGAATAAGTCATTATTGTGTGCGCTAAATCGTGTGTTTACTACTGTACCGTGCATCACTGTCCTACATTACTGTACTGTGCGTACATTTGCTACATTACAGTGATAAATATCATTTTGCTACATTACTCTGAAATGCATATCTTTTTTTTGCATTGTTGCACTGTGTACTGCGTGTCATACCAACGTAGTGTGCACTCTTGACTACAGTACCGCACTGTGTTCAGTCTTAGTTTAGTTCCTCACACTGTACAGCCTAGTTCAGTACATCTCCGCGTAGTCTAACCATAGTACAGCACTGTGTACTGCACAGCTTTATAGTTCAGTATAGCTATAATACTAGGAGCCCGTGTGTTACCGGGGCCCCATTATGTGGGATGTAAAGAATAGTGACACTGTGGCTTCCAGACATGTCGTATGAGGCGACTAAGGAGGTTGATCGATGGCTTGACAAGCTGTCATTGTAAAAATCATTGTCATGGAAACACCATAGATTTTAGAAGCAGTGATCTCTGCAATATGGCCATTTTGGCACGCAAGGTTTCTATTTTTGAGATTGTGGTTCTGCCCTATGTGCCGTCTTCGGCTCGAAAGGACAATAGATAGATAGCTATAATACTGCATCAAGTACAGTCTGCTTGAAAAAATGTATTGACTACTGTCAACTATATATAGGAATTAAATTAGGAAGAAACAATCATCATTTTTTGGCCATGTAATGAGATGAGAACAGCTGGAATATATTGCAACAAATGGAAAAATTGAGGGGCGAAGAAATAGAGGGAAGCGAAAAGAGAAAAGATACCAGACAGCTTAAGAGAATGGCTTGGCAGAAAGTCAGCAACAGAAATGATAAATAACTGTCGAGATCGAAAGTTGTGGAGAGACATGATCACCTACGCCAGCAGGCCTGGTACTTGATGATAATGACTGTCAACTGCTTCATGATGAGATGGAGACCAAGTTTAGAATTGACAAGTCAAATGTGCGATCCATACTCCTATATGCAGCAGAAACGTGGAGAATGAGCCATAAGATCTAAGGTCAAGTAAGAGGATTCGAAGGTAGTTGCCTTAAGAAGATACTAAACATCTGTTGGGACCAACACATTACACACAAAGACGTCTCCAGAAGGTCAGGCATTTACAACGTCAATCAAAAAGTGAAAAGAAGGCGTTGGAATTGGCGAGGCCACGTTCTACGAATGGAACGAACCAGGCAACCGCATTAACATGGACACCGCCTGACAGACAAAGAAGAGGCAGACCATTGGGGACATGGTGACGAACCATACATGATGAAATGATAGAGGCTGGCAGGTCCTGGCAAGAGTTGTCCGTGCTTGCTCCAGACCTGATTCGGTGGTTGTCTCTTGTGGGTGCCTATGATGGGTGGAGATCTCTTGTGAGTGTCCTACAATGGGTGGAGATCGCTTGTGAATGTCCTATGATGGGTGGAGATATCTTGTGAGTGTTATGTGATGGGTGGATATATCTTGTGAGTGTCCTACAATGGGTGGAGATCGCTTGTGAATGTCCTATGATGGGTGGAGATATCTTGTTAGTGTCCTGTGATGGGTGGAGATATCTTGTGAGTGTCCTATGATGGGTGGAGATATCTTGTGAGTGTCCTATGATGGGTGGAGATATCTTGTGAGTGTCCTATGATGGGTGGAGATATCTTGTGAGTGTCCTATAAGGGGTGAGATCTCTTGTGAGTGTCCTATGTTGGGCAGAGGTGTCTTGTGAGTGTTCTATGAGGGGTGAGATCTCTTGTGAGTGTCCTATGATGGGTGGAGATATCTTGTGAGTGTCCTATGATGGGTGGAGATATCTTGTGAGTGTCCTATGATGGGTGGAGATATCTTGTGAGTGTCCTATGATGGGTGGAGATATCTTGTGAGTGTCCTATGATTGGCGGAGATATCTTCTGAGTGTCCTATGATGGGCGGAGATATCTTGTGAGTGTCCTATGATGAGCGGAGATATCTTGTGAGTGACCTATGATGGGCGGAGATATCTTGTGAGTGTCCTATGATGGGCGGAGATATCTTGTGAGTGTCCTATGATGGGCGGAGATATCTTGTGAGTGTCCTATGATGGGCGGAGATATCTTGTGAGTGTCCTATGATGGGCGGAGATATCTTGTGAGTGTCCTATGATGGGCGGAGATATCTTGTGAGTGACCTATGCTCCGACCGAAGTTCAGAGAATTAATAAGAAAGACTGTCTACCGCACCATAGATCACTTAGCTTTAATGATGTATTGTAGGCTACTTGCATTGTGTAATATATTATCACATGACTATAGTGCCATAGCGTCGTTCACCTCATATAGTGTAATAAAGTCAATACAACTTTATTTTCTTATTATTCTGTATAACATGTAGCTGAACAATTCGATATACAGCAGCGACCAGCTCCCGTGAGAACTGTCAGCGTACTACAACCAAATTTAACCAATAATCTTTACTAATTAAACAGCTGGTCACAATATATTACGCTTAAGCAACAACTAAAACAGTAAAAACTATTACTATAACAATAACCGCTACAACCACAAATACTGATACATGTATAACAATAAATGCTACTACAACTACTACAACTACTGCTATAACAATAACTACTACTACTACAACTACTACTATAACAATAACCGCTACAACCACAAACACTAATATAACAATAACTGCTACTACAACTACTACAACTACTGCTATAACAATAACTACTACTACTACTACAAATACTACTATATCAATAACTGCTACAACCACTACTACAACTACTACTATAACAATAACTGCTACCATTACTACAACTACTAATATTACAATAACTGCTACTACTACAACTACTACCTATAACAATAACTACTACAACTACTACTATAACAATAACTACTACTACTACAACTACTACTATTACAATAACTGCTACTACTACAACTACTACCTATAACAATAACTACTACTACTACAACTACAACTCTAACAATAACTACTACTACTACTATAACAATAACTGCTACTACTACAACTACTACTATAACAATAACTACTACTACTACTACCTATAACAATAACTACTACTACTACTACCTATAACAATAACTACTACTACTACAACTACAACTATAACAATAACTACTACTACTACTATAACAATAACTACTACTACTACAACTACTGCTATAACAATAACTACTACTACTACTATAACAATAACTACTACAACTACTACTATAACAATAACTACTACTACTACTATAACAATAACTACTACAACTACTACTATAACAATAACTACTACTACTACTACTACTACCTATAACAATAACTACTACAACTACTACTATAACAATAACTACTACTACTACAACTACAACTATAACAATAACTACAACTACTACTATAACAATAACTGCTACTACTACAACTACTACTATAACAATAACTACTACTACTACAACTATGCTATAACAAAATAACTACTACTACTACAACTACAACTATAACAATAACTGCTACTACTACTACTACAACTACTACTATAACAATAACTGCTACTACTACAACAACTACTATAACAATAACTGCTACTACTACCACTGCAACTACTACTATAACAATAACTGATACTACTACTGCTACAACTACTACTATAACAATAACTGCTACTACTACTACTACAACTACTACTATAACAATAACTCCTACTACTACTACTACAACTACTACTATAACAATAACTGCTAATACTACTACTACTACAACTACTACAATAACAATAACTACTACCACTACTACAACTACTACTATAACAATAACTGCTACTAATACACCACCAACTATAACAATAACTGCTATTACTACTACCAAAAAAAAAAAAAATTCAACTCAAATGTTAAGGCGGTCCTATTATATGGCTGTGAACATGGAGAACAACAAAATTGACAATCACGAAGATACAGACTTTCATTAATGGATGCTTACGCAGGATAAAAGGATGGAAATGGCAGGACAAAATCACTAACATAGAATTATGGAAATGTACCAGTCAAATACCAGTGGATAAAAAGATACAGCGAAGACGATGGCGCTGGATAGGACACACACAAAGGAAGCCAACTGAGAGTATTACACAACAGGCCCTTTTTTGGAATCCCCAGGGGAAAAGACAAAGAGGAGGACCAAGGAATTCTTGGAGAAGACAGATAGAAGCAGAGATGAAGATGATGGGGAAGACATGAAATGATCTTAAAAGAATGGCAAAAAACAGAACGACCTGGAAAGTGTTTGTTGAAGACCTATGCTCCACTGGGAGCTAAAAAGGTAGAAGAAGAAGAGACTACTACTACAACTACTACTATAACAATAACTACTACTACTACTACAACTATAACTATAACAATAACTACTACTACTACAACTACTGCAACTACTACTATAACAATAACTTCTACCACTACTATTACAACAATAATTACTACTACTACAACTACAAATATAACAATAACTACTACTACTACTATAACAATAACTACTACTACTACAAGTACAATTACTACTATAACAATAACTGCTACTACTACAACTACTACTACAACTACAATTACAACAACAACTACAACTACATCTTCAACTGCAACAGCAACTACAATAACTACTACTACAACTACAACAACAACAACTACTACTACTACAACTACTACTATAACAATAACTACTACTACTACAACTACCACTATAAAAAAACTACAACTACTACTATAACAATAACTACTACTTCTACTATAACAATAACTACTACTACTACTACAACCACTACTATAACAATAACTATTACTACTACAAACACTACTATAACAATAACTACTACTACTACAACCATTACTATAAGAATAAATACAACTACTACTATAACAATAACTGTAACTACTACTATAAAAATAACTGCAACTACTACTATAACAATAACTACTACTACTACAACCACTACTATAACAATAACTACTACTACTACAACCACTACTATAACAATAACTACTACTACTACAACTACTACTATAACAATAACTACAACTATAACATTAACTACAACTACAACTATAACAATAACTACAAGTACAACTATAACAATAACTACAACTACTACTATAACAATAACTACAACTACTACTATAACAATAACTACAACTACTGCTATAACAATAACTACAACTACTACTACTATAGCAGGGAGCCGCGATAGCTCAGTGGTTAGTGAACTGGACTACAAAGGACAAGGAGTAGGGTACAATCCCAACCGACGGCTTCCGGGTTCACGCAGCCTTAAATGGGTACCGGATTTTTTTCTGAGAAAGTAAAGCAGCACGGGCGTAATACCGACCACATTACCCCAAAAATCATGTGCTGAAGGTCTGTAAAATATAGGGTCACTAACACCATATTTCCCTATACGCCACTTGGCGTGACGGGGGTACTTTACTTTACTTTTTTACTACTATAACAATAACTACTACTATTACTACAACTACAACCACTACTATAAAAATAACTGCAACCACTACTATAACAATAACTACAACCACTACTATAACAATAACTGCTAATACTACTACTACAACTACTACAAAAACTACTACTACAATAACCATAACAACAACAACTACTACAACAATTACTACAACAACAACTACTATTATTACAACAACAACTACTATATTACTACAGCAACCACAACAACAGGAACTACGTCTGACAACTCACTACCACGGTAGTTGTACCATCAGTTTCTACAACATACACGCTACTTTACCATTGTCGCTGAAGACAAAACTTACATCTCCGTCACAGGTGCTACTGACTCAGGCTGTGTCACCACTTTACTGGAAAAGACGAGAAACATTGGATTATATTGTCAACATTTGATTATATTGTCAACATTTGATTATATTGTCAACATTTGATGATATTGTCAACATTTGATTATATTGTCAACATTTGATTATATTGTCAACATTTGATTATATTGTCAACATTTGATTATATTGTCAACATTTGATTATATTGTCAACATTTGATTATATTGTCAACATTTGATTATATTGTCAACATTTGATTATATTGTCAACATTGTAGACAATGATTGTTATAAGTATGTCCTACACAGTTTGTAGACAAGGATTGTTATAAGTGTGTCCTACACAGTTTGTAGACAAGGATTGTTATAAGTGTGTCCTACATAGTTTGTAGACAAGGATTGTTATAAGTGTGTCCTACACAGTTTGCAGGCAGGAATTGTTATAAGTGTTCCCTACACAGTTTGCAGGCAGGGATTGTTATAAGTATGTCCTACACAGTTTGTAGACAAGGATTGTTATAAGTGTGTCCTACACAGTTTGTAGACAATGATTGTTATAAGTATGTCCTACACAGTTTGTAGACAAGGATTGTTATAAGTGTTCCCTACACAGTTTGCAGGCAGGGATTGTTATAAGTATGTCCTACACAGTTTGTAGACAAGGATTGTTATAAGTGTGTCCTACACAGTTTGTAGACAAGGATTGTTATAAGTATGTCCTACACAGTTTGTAGACAAGGATTGTTATAAGTGTGTCCTACACAGTTTGCAGGCAAGGATTGTTACAAGTATTCTACACAGTTTGTAGACAAGGATTGTTACAAGTATTCTACATAGGCTGTAGGCAAGGATTGTTACATGTATTCTACATAGGCTGTAGGCAAGGATTGTTACAAGTATTCAACCCAGTTTTTAGGCAAGGATTGTTACAAGTATTCTACATAGGCTGTAGGCAAGGATTGTTACAAGTATTCTACCCAGTTTTTAGGTAAGGTTTGTTACAAGTATTCTACCCAGTTTTTAGGTAAGGTTTGTTACAAGTATTCTACCCAGTTTTTAGGCAAGGATTGTTACATGTATTCTACACAGGCTGTAGACAAAGATTATGTTATAAGTGTGTTCTACACAGGCCGTAGACAAAGATTATGTTATAAGTATGTTCTACACAGGCCGTAGACAAAGATTATGTTATAAGTATGTTCTACACAGGCCGTAGACAAAGATTATGTTATAAGTATGTTCTACACAGGCTGTAGACAAAGATTATGTTATAAGTATGTTCTACACAGGCCGTAGACAAAGATTATGTTATAAGTATGTTCTACACAGGCTGTAGACAAAGATTATGTTATAAGTATGTTCTACACAGGCCGTAGACAAAGATTATGTTATAAGTGTGTTCTACACAGGCTGTAGACAACGTTCATGTTATAAGTGTGTTCTACACAGGCTGTAGACAATCTTCAAACTGCAACTATCTGGGAAGACAAACAACGAAGACCTACCACTTTTGCTTGGTCTCTGTCATCACTGGCCAGAACACGGTATAGCCTGCCCCGCAAGGTCTGGGCATGCTGTACACGTCTACACTTGCACCGGAGACGTCAATGCTGGATAGTGATGTTGTCAATTAGTTGTAGCTGTGTGGTTTCATGAGGTTATTTTTGTTTTTGTTGCAATAGTTTGTGTTTGGTTTAGTGAAGTCTTTTTGTTGTTGCAGCCGTAGCTGTGAAGTTGAAAGAGGTCTTTTATGATGTTGCAGCTGCAGCTGTCTGGTTTAATGGGATTTTTTCGTGGTATTTATGCTGAGACGTGCAGTGGAGCGGATATGGGGCTGCCCCAACTGCAATGAAAGAGGTTCCATGAACAGAATAAAATTATAGATGAATGATTGATATCTTGGAGTTTTATCTGAATGATTGATGCCTGACTCACAAAGTACGCTACAGATGATTGATAGAGAGTGTCTGCGGCAGGAGTGGGTGCAGCTCTTGGATGGCTTTACAGTGAGCACGTTAGCCTGGGTGTACTGTCCAGGACACGATGTTGTACACGGCAATGAAATAGCCGATAAGCTCGCTGGCAGCTCTTGGATGGCACGTTAACCTGGGTGTACTGTCCAGGGTATGGTGGTGTACACGTAATGAAATAGCCGATAAGCTCTCTGGCAGCTCTTGGAAGGCTCTACAGTGAGCGCGTTAACCTGGGTGTACTGTCCAGGGTATGGTGGTGTACACGGTAATGAAATAGCCGATAAGCTCTCTGGCAGCTCTGACACTGAGTGTGGCCTTACTCTGGACAAAGAGGACATCGCCATGTTTATTCTTCATTCCTTAAGAGAAGAGGAGAACAATGGATGGGTCTTGGGCACAAATTTGGATGTCCTGCAGGGGTGGGACAATGATGTGTACATTGAGAGATTAGAGAGTCTAAAAGTGGAGAAGGGACCCGGTCTATCTGGAGTGCTTAGTGGAAAAAGCAGATGTAAAAGTAAAGGTAAAGTACGAGACTTGAATCAGCGTCTTAGCACGCGAGTATATACCCATATGTGCTCGGCCGCCTATCCAGAAATGTTCGGAGATTTCTGTATAGTGTCGCCTCAAGCATATAAACTCAGATGCATTTTTTTTTTCTAACCACGAGTACAATTCACACTGCTCCCAGCGGGAATCGAACACGGGTTGTCCGAACGTCGGTAGTCCAGTCGGGTGGTTTTCCCAACTAGGCTACCGAGGCCCCCAAAACAGATGTATTTATAATCAACACCCTACAGGAACAATCAGTCTGTGTACGCTTCGAGAAATGCTGGGACGGTTGGTGGAGCAGATATGGGGTAACCCGATAGCAGTGAACCTGATTCCACGAATAGAATATAATATATTGTTACACGAGAGTTACAGATTAATGATTGTTACACGAGAGTTACAGATTAATGATTGTTACACAAGAGTTACAGATTAATGATTGTTACATGAGAGTTCCAGATTAATGATTGTTACACGAGAGTTACAGATTAATGATTGTTACATGAGAGTTCCAGATTAATGATTGTTACACGAGAGTTACAGATTAATGATTGTTACATGAGAGTTCCAGATTAATGATTGTTACACGAGAGTTACAGATTAATGATTGTTACATGAGAGTTACAGATTAATGATTGTTACACGAGAGTTACAGATTAATGATTGTTACATGAGAGTTCCAGATTAATGATTGTTACACGAGAGTTACAGATTAATGATTGTTACATGAGAGTTCCAGATTAATGATTGTTACATGAGAGTTACAGATTAATGATTGTTACACGAGAGTTACAGATTAATGATTGTTACACGAGAGTTACAGATTAATGATTGTTACACGAGAGTTACAGATTAATGATTTTTACACGAGAGTTACAGATTAATGATTGTTACATGAGAGTTACAGATTAATGATTGGTACACGAGAGTTACAGATTAATGAATGTTACACGAGATTTACAGATTAATGATAGTTACACGAGAGTTACAGATTAATGATTGTTACACGAGAGTTACAGATTAATGATTGTTACACGAGAGTTACAGATTAATGATTGTTACACGAGAGTTACAGATTTATGATTGTTACACGAGAGTTACAGATTAATGATTGTTACACGAGAGTTACAGATTAATGATTGTTACATGATAGTTACAGATTAATGATTGTTACATGAGAGTTATAGATTAATTATTGTTACCTGAGAGTTACAGATTAATTATTGTTACCTGAGAGTTACAGATTAATGATTGTTACATGAGAGTTACAGATTAATGATTGCTACCTGAGAGTTACAGACCAAGGTTTTGAGACATGTATCAAACAACAAACAACAGATTGAAGTCATCCAGCAGGTGGGGCGACAACGAAGCGCTCTCACCTGTAGGTTCTATTCATTGTGTATCTCAAACGTGACGGGACTTTCACCATCGGTTGGGAATAGGTAGCTCGACTGGAGTCGTACAAGTAGGTCTTGGGCACATATTTGGATGTCCTGCAGGGGAGGGAGACATGTCCTGGGAGTTACTTGAGAAGAAGTCTCGACCCGAGCAAGTGAATTAAAATAATAAGTGTGGAGACGACAAGTGAATTAGAATAATAAGTGTGGAGACGACAAGTGAATTAAAATAATAAGTGTTGAGACGACAAGTGAATTAGAATAATAAGTGTGGAGACGACAAGTGAATTAGAATAATAAGTGTGGAGACGACAAGTGAATTAGAATAATAAGTGTGGAGACGACAAGTGAATTAGAATAATAAGTGTGGAGACGACAAGTGAATTAAAATAATAAGTGTGGAGATGACAAGTGAATTAGAATAATAAGTGTGGAGACGAGCAAGTGAATTAGAATAATAAGTGTGGAGACAAGTTAATTAAAATAAGTGTGGAGAGGAGCCAGTGAATTAGAATAATAAGTGTGGACCCGAGCAAGTGAATTAGAATAATAAGTGTGGACCAGACCAAGTGAATTAGAATAATAAGTGTGGACCCGAGCAAGTGAATTAGAATAATAAGTGTGGACCCGAGCAAGTGAATTATAATAATACGTGTGGAGACGAGCAAGTGAATTAGAATTATAAGTGTGGACCCGAGCAAGTGAATTAGAATAATAAGTGTGGACCAGAGCAAGTGAATTAGAATAATAAGTGTGGACCCGAGCAAGTGAATTAGAATAATAAGTGTGGACCCGAGCAAGTGAATTAGAATAATAAGTGTGGAGACGAGCAAGTGAATTAGAATAATAAGTGTCGACCCGAGCAAGTGAATTAGAATAATAAGTGTCGACCCGAGCAAGTGAATTAGAATAATAAGTGTCGACCCGAGCAAGTGAATTAGAATAATAAGTGTGGAGACGAGCCAGTGAATTAGAATAATAAGTGTGGAGACGAGCAAGTGAATTAGAATAATAAGTGTGGAGACGAGCCAGTGAATTAGAATAATAAGTGTGCAAAACGAGCCAGTGAATTAGAATAATAAGTGTGGAGACGAGCAAGTGAATTAGAAGACACAGTACGTGAGGTCGACAATGTGACTCTGTTGTGTCGATATTCTCCCATGTTAGTTAATGACAACTGTGTGTAGGGCTCCGTCTAACGTGTCGACAAGTCCTCTTGATTTGTGGAACAGCACCTAAACACACGTCTCCTGTCACAAGCACACGTCTCCTGTCACAAACACACGTCTCCTGTTACAAACACACGTCTCCTGTTATAAACACACGTCTCCTGTTACAAACACACGTCTCCTGTCACAAGCACACGTCTCCTGTCACAAACACACGTCTCCTGTCACAAACACACGTCTCCTGTTACAAACACACGTCTCCTGTTACAAAAACAAGTCTCCTGTCACAAACATAAGTTCCTGTCACAAACATAAGTCTCCTGTCACAAACACACGTCTCCTGTCACAAGCACACGTCTCCTGTCACAAACACACGTCTCCTGTCACAAACACACGTCTCCTGTTACAAACACACGTCTCCTGTTACAAAAACAAGTCTCCTGTCACAAACACACGTCTCCTGTCACAAACACACGTCTCCTGTCACAAACACACGTCTCCTGTTACAAAAACAATTCTCCTGTCACAAACACACGTCTCCTGTCACAACATAAGTTCCTGTCACAAACACAGGTCTCCTGTCACGAACACACGTCTCCTGTCACAAACACACGTCTCCTGTTACAAACACACGTCTCCTGTTACAAACACACGTCTCCTGTTGCAAACACACGTCTCCTGTCACAAGCACACGTCTCCTGTCACAAACACACGTCTCCTGTCACAAACACACGTCTCCTGTTACAAACACACATCTCCTGTTACAAAAACAAGTCTCCTGTCACAAACATAAGTTCCTGTCACAAACATAAGTCTCCTGTCACAAACACACGTCTCCTGTCACAAGCACACGTCTCCTGTCACAAACACACGTCTCCTGTCACAAACACACGTCTCCTGTTACAAAAACAAGTCTCCTGTCACAAACACACGTCTCCTGTCACAAACACACGTCTCCTGTTACAAAAACAATTCTCCTGTCACAAACACACGTCTCCTGTCACAAACATAAGTTCCTGTCACAAACACAAGTCTCCTGTCACGAACACATGCCTGCTAAAGTAATGGTGCAGCTTTTAGAGACTGCCCCTGCTATATCTGGTTCCAGTAACTGTACCCAAGGTCTCCCCAAGGTCCCCACTCGATGAGTCCACATCCAGCCATGACCAAATGTTCCAGTTACTGTACCCAAGGTCTCCCCAAGGTCCCCACTCGATGAGTCCACACCCAGCCATGACCAAATGTCCCAGTTACTGTACCCAAGGTCCCCACTCGATGAGTCCACATCCAGCCATGACCAAATGTTCCAGTTACTGTACCAAGGTCTCCCCAAGGTCTCCACTCGATGAGTCCACACCCAGCCATGACCAAATGTCCCAGTAACTGTACCCAAGGTCCCCACTCGATGAGTCCACATCCAGCCATGACCAAATGTCCCAGTAACTGTACCCAAGGTCCCCACTCGATGAGTCCACATCCAGCCATGACCAAATGTTCCAGTTACTGTACCCAAGGTCTCCCCAAGGTCTCCACTCGATGAGTCCACACCCAGCCATGACCAAATGTCCCAGTTACTGTACCCAAGGTCTCCCAAGGTCTCCACTCGATGAGTCCACATCCAGCCATGACCAAATGTCCCAGTAACTGTACCCAAGGTCCCCACTCGATGAGTCCACACCCAGCCATGACCAAATGTCCCAGTAACTGTACCCAAGGTCCCCACTCGATGAGTCCACATCCAGCCATGACCAATGTTCCAGTTACTGTACCCAAGGTCTCCCCAAGGTCTCCACTCGATGAGTCCACACCCAGCCATGACAAATGTCCCAGTAACTGTACCCAAGGTCCCCACTCGATGAGTCCACATCCAGCATGACCAAATGTCCCAGTAACTGTACCCAAGGTCCCCACTCGATGAGTCCACATCCAGCCATGACCAAATGTCCCAGTAACTGTACCCAAGGTCCCCACTCGATGAGTCCACATCCAGCCATGACCAAATGTTCCAGTTACTGTACCCAAGGTCTCCCCAAGGTCTCCACTCGATGAGTCCACACCCAGCCATGACCAAATGTCCCAGTTACTGTACCAAGGTCTCCCCAAGGTCTCCACTCGATGAGTCCACACCCAGCCATGACCAAATGTTCCAGTAACTGTACCCAAGGTCTCCACTCGATGAGTCCACACCCAGCCATGACCAAATGTCCCAGTAACTGTACCCAAGGTCCCCACTCGATGAGTCCACATCCAGCCATGACCAAATGTTCCAGTTACTGTACCCAAGGTCTCCCCAAGGTCTCCACTCGATGAGTCCACACCCAGCCATGACCAAATGTCCCAGTAACTGTACCCAAGGTCCCCACTCGATGAGTCCACATCCAGCCATGACCAAATGTCCCAGTAACTGTACCCAAGGTCCCCACTCGATGAGTCCACATCCAGCCATGACCAAATGTCCCAGTAACTGTACCCAAGGTCCCCACTCGATGAGTCCACATCCAGCCATGACCAAATGTTCCAGTTACTGTACCCAAGGTCTCCCCAAGGTCTCCACTCGATGAGTCCACACCCAGCCATGACCAAATGTTCCAGGAACCTGATTGAATGAACGCTTCTTACCTGGTAATGTGCGAATCCACTGGTCGGTCACATGACAGACATGCAGACTTCTCTCCCAGTTTCCTGGTTCGATAGAAATGACACTGATTTATAAGCGAATGTAGCCGTTCAACTAGGTGTCATTAAAATGTGCCTTCTTATTCATTGAATTCATGAATTAACTCACTAATTAACATCAACACATAATTAACATATAATGATACTGGACTTTCTAATAATAACACAAATAAAGAAATAACTGATGGAAGAAGTTAAACCTGACATATTGAGGGAAATAACTGGTGGGAGGAAGTTAAACCTGAAATATTGAGGGAAATAACTGGTGGGAGGAAGTTAAACCTGACATATTGAGGGAAATAACTGGTGGGAGGAAGTTAAACCTGAAATATTGAGAGAAATAACTGGTGGGAGGAAGTTAAACCTGAAATATTGAGGGAAATAACTGGTGGGAGGAAGTTAAACCTGAAATATTGAGGGAAATAACTGGTGGGAGGAAGTTAACCTAACATATTGAGGGAAATAACTGGTGGGAGGAAGCTAAACCTGACATATCGAGGGAAATAACTGGTGGGAGGAAGTTAAACCTGAAATATTGAGGGAAATAACTGGTGGGAGGAAGCTAAACCTGACATATTGAGGGAAATAACTGGTGGGAAATTCAACTTTCTCTAAATGGAATCATATTATGGTTACATTCAACTTTCTTTAAATGGAATCATATTATGGTTACATTCAACTTTCTCTAAATGGAATCATATTATGGTTACATTCAACTTTCTCTAAATGGAATCATATTATGGTTACATTCAACTTTCTCTAAATGGAATCATATTATGGTTACATTCAACTTTCTCTTAGTAGAAAAGATCATCATCATCATCAGGTCACTTGTCCTTTGAAGAGCTCTGCATTCACCACAGCCCGTCTGAAAGAATCTCTGTCTCTAGCCAGATCTCCAACAGAACATTACGTTCACCACAGCCCGTCTGAAAGAATCTCTGTCTCTAGCCAGATCTCCAACAGAACATTACATTTACCATAGCCTGTCTGAAGAATCTCTGTCTCTAGCCAGATCTCCAACAGAACATTACATTTACCATAGCCTGTCTGAAAGAATCTCTGTCTCTAGCCAGGTCTCCATCAGAACGTTACATTCACCACATCCCGTCTGAAAGAATCTCTGTCTCCAGCCAGATCTCCAACAGAACATTACATTCACCACATCCCGTCTGAAAGAATCTCTGTCTCTAGCCAGATCTCCAACAGAACATTACATTCACCACATCCCGTCTGAAAGAATCTCTGTCTCTAGCCAGATCTCCAACAGAATGTTACATTCACCACATCCCGTCTGAAAGAATCTCTGTCTCTAGCCAGATCTCCAACAGAATGTTACATTCACCATAGCCCGTCTAAAAGAATCTCTGTCTTTAGCCATATTTCTTACTTCTTCTGTTGTCATGTTCAAGTTCTACGTTATATCTTGAAGCCACCATCTAAGGGTCTGCCCGTCAAACATCGTCCAGGAACCATGCCTTCCACTTTTGTTCTGTTCAAACCGCTGTGTCTTTTGACCTGACCGGATTAGTTTTTTTTTTTTTTTTTTTTTTTTTTTTTTGGGGGGGGGATAAAAACTTGAGCAGAAATCAAGAAGAAGAACAATATCTTGTACTTACATTCTCCTGAGTGCTGCGTTGGGTCTCGACTCAAATTTGTGCTCCTGGTTGGAAACATGTGATGATGGTGGTAATGGTGCGGAGGACAAACATGTGATAGTGGTAATGGTGGGGAGGACAAACATGTGATAGTGGTAATCGTGGGGAAGAGAAACATGTGATAGTGGTAATGGTGGGGAGGACAAACATGTGATAGTGGTGATGGTGGGGAGGACAAACATGTGATAGTGGTAATGGTGGGGAGGACAAACATGTGATAGTGGTAATGGTGGGGAGGAGAAACATGTGATAGTGGTAATGGTGGGGAAGAGAAACATGTGATAGTGGTAATGGTGGGGAGGACAAACATGTGATAGTGGTAATGGTGGGGAGGACAAACATGTGATAGTGGTAATGGTGGGGAGGACAAACATGTGATAGTGGTAATGGTGGGGAGGACAAACATGTGATAGTGGTAATGGTGGGGAGCAGAAATAGAGTGATTGTTAATGTTGATACATAGAGACTGTCAATGTTGATATCTAGTGATTGTTAATGTTGATACATAGAGACTGTCAATGTTGATATCGAGTGATTGTCAATGTTGATATCGAGTGATTGTCAATGTTGATATCGAGTGATTGTTAATGTTGATATCGAGTGATTGTCAATGTTGATATCGAGTGATTGTTAATGTTGATACATAGAGACTGTCAATGTTGATATCGAGTGATTGTTAATGTTGATATCGAGTGATTGTCAATGTTGATATCGAGTGATTGTCAATGTTGATATCGAGTGATTGTTAATGTTGATATCGAGTGATTGTTAATGTTGATATCGAGTGATTGTTAATGTTGATACATAGAGACTGTCAATGTTGATATCGAGTGATTGTCAATGTTGATATCGAGTGATTGTTAATGTTGATACATAGAGACTGTCAATGTTGATATCGAGTGATTGTCAATGTTGATATCGAGTGATTGTTAATGTTGATATCGAGTGATTGTCAATGTTGATATCGAGTGATTGTCAATGTTGATACATAGAAACTGTTGAGATACGGAGACTCCTAGTGGTGCGAGAGATAGATTTAGCAACATAAATGTCTAAATGAGCATGCTCAACTTGCATACAAGACAACCGCTGAAGCTAACAATCAACCATGCTCCTGCCGTACCCCCAGCCAGGAATGTCACACAAGACTAACCATCTCCTTGAGGCGATGTGTCAGGCTGTCTAGTGCAGCTTGCATGTTTTTTCACAGGTCGCAACGACTCTTCAATCGTGGCTTTAGTCATGTAGTCGTCACGTGACACAACACTGTCTTTTTGTTGGTACCCAGAAAACACCACGCTGGGTTGTCGGCCTCTTGGCTGTCGTTAAATAGAACATTACAAATTGTTGTATCTTAGTTGTTAGTAAATAGAACATTACAAATTGTTGTATCTTAGTTGTTAGTAAATAGAACATTACAATTGTTGTATCTTAGTTGTTAGTAAATAGAACATTACAAATTGTTGTATCTTAGTTGTTAGTAAATAGAACATTACAATTGTTGTATCTTAGTTGTTAGTAAATAGAACATTACAAATTGTTGTATCTTAGTTGTTAGTAAATAGAACATTACAATTGTTGTATCTTAGTTGTTAGTAAATAGAACATTACAAATTGTTGTATCTTGGCTGTCGTTAAATAGAACATTACATATTGTTGTATCTTAGTTGTCAGTAAATAGAACATTACAAATTGTTGTATCTTGGTTGTTAAGCTCTGAGCTGTCAGTAAATAGAATAAATCACAAATTGTTGTATCTTAGTTGTTAAGCTCTGAGCTGTCAGTAAATAGAATAAATCACAAATTGTTGTATCTCAGTTATCGAACAGCCAGATAATCAGTCTCTATGATCTCAAGGCTTGCCTGTCGGAGAGTGACCAATGTTATAATCAGTTTATTATCATTATTATAAGTTGGGGAAGACATATGCCAATCGATGTCCTCTTTGAAATGGAAAACAGAGGATGGAGCATGTTCTTTCCTCTTGCAAGACAGCGCTAGGCCAAGGGTGCTACATGTTGCGACACAACAAAGTGCTGCAGGAACTGCCTGCCGGCTTGGACGGAGCGTGACCAACACTAAAGTTTGACCAGCTACAACAAACATCCATTTCTTCTATAACTGGACAGAGCGTGGCCAACACTAAAGTTTAACCAGCTACAACAAACATCCATTTCTTCTATAACTGGACAGAGCGTGGCCAACACTAAAGTTTAACCAGCTACAACAAACATCCATTTCTTCTATAACTGGGCGGAGCGTGGCCGACACTAAAGTTTGACCAGCTACAACAAACATCCATTTATTCTATAACTGGACGGAGCGTGGCCAACACTAAAGTTTGACCAGCTACAAGAAATATCCATTTCTTCTATAACTGGACAGATCACGCGAGAAAAACAACTGGAACGATTCAACGATCCTGGACATAGCGCATGACTGGGGGATGGCTGTTGACCTCCCAGAGCGAGGGAAGTACCCAGATTGCATCACGAGATCTAACATGCGTCCGAACATTGCACTTTGCATATCAGATATGACCCACGTCCTCTCAATAGAGCTCACAGTGCCATTCGAATCCAGGATAGAGGAACAGTATATATTTAAACTAGCCAAATACAAGGATCTCGCCACCGAGCTGAGACAGCAGGGATTCCAGGTAAGAATGTTCACTGTGGAAACTAGTGCCAGAGGACTCACGACCTCATCCCTCTACGAGCTATTAAGGAGGCTAGGAATTAAGGGAAAATGCGAACAAGAGGAATGAATGCTATTGCTGAATCAGCCGAAAGAGCATCATGCTGGTTATGGCGACATAGAGGCATATCAACAACTTTCAGAATAATCTAATGTTCAGACGATTAGGAGACTAATTCACACATCGACCACTCCTGACTCCCAGATAAGTCAACAGCACAGCGACAGTTTAATCCTGGAATATCCGAGGCAGCGACGATAAGCGATAAGAAATTACACCATCGACGGTGGGTGAGCCACTCTCCACGTTTTGCAATACCAACAGTTGAAAGGAATGGAGTTCCCAAGCCCGACCTATCTTTATCACCTATTATCAGTTAGGACCCACTCCATCGTGCCGAGTTACTCCATGACAAGAAGCAGCGTGTACACGAGTGTATATAACAGGGCATTCCAAATACAAGCCATTTTAGATTGCTGCCAACATGAAGAGGACATCAACGTGCTGGGTTAAAGCTAAGACAAGTTGTTTACGACCAGGTATAGACCGTAGATTCCATCATAGGTGTTGTATGGAGTAAGTGTAGTTGTTTTGTGCTGATTGTCAACTTTAGAGTCAATGCAGCAGGAGGTCCACACATGGGAGTCATGACCCAGGCGGGTCCACCTCCCTTAGAATGTCAAGAAACACTTGTTCGACGGGTGTCACTTCTGATGATCAGATTACCTCCTGCTGCAAAACTCTGTATAAAGGGTTTCCTATTACTCAATTTAAATAAATCAGTCATTGTAATCAGTGGCCGCGATAGCTCGCTGGATAGCGAACTGGACCACTAAAGACAAGAGGTCGGTGTTCGCTTCCAGGTTCACCCAGCTTTAAAGGGATACCGGCATTTTTTTTCTGGGAAAGTAAAGCGGTTCGGGTGTAATACTGACCACTTAATCCGAAAAAAAATCATGTGTTGAAGACGTGTACAAATGATGGTCACTACACGTCATGTTGCGCAATGGGTATCTTTACCTTTTTCCTACTTACTGTATATCAGTTATTATATATCAGTTATTATATATATATATTATTATATATCAGTTATTATATATCAGTAATTATATATATATTATTATATATCAGTTATTATATATCAGTAATTATATATTAGTTATTATATAATCAGTCATCATATATCAGTTATGACATAAGTCAAGTACAGTATGTACTCCATCACTTGTATGGCACACACTCCATCAACAGGTCACGGCTCCACATTTAGAATCGACACATTTTTACTTCCACAACATTCACAATCATATACCCCCCCCCCCCCCCCGCCCAATTTCTTCATTCACAACTTTCACATTTGTGTGTGTGTGTTGTGTTGTGTGTGTGTTGGTGTGTGTTGTGTGTGTGTGTGTTGTGTGTGTGTTGTGTGTGTGTGTTGTTGTGTGTTGTGTGTGTGTGTTGTGTGTGTATGTATGTGTGTGGGTGTATGTACCACTTGTTATCGTGTTAAACATCAGCACCACCGAGGTGATCAAAGCCTCAGCCAGCATCTATGTACAACATGTTCTACAACTAGTTACAACGCTTACACCTACTGTTGTCCTCATGTTGTGTTGCCAACTCTCTGGTTGTATTATTACAAATCCCTAGAGCTGAAACTCTTGCCAAGCTCTTCTCTTGTATTCTTTATGTTTTGTTCTCCTAATGTATCCATTTTCCTATTTGTTTCTAGCTTGCACTATCTGTTCGACGTTTGTTGCATTGTTCATTCGTCTTTTCGCTCTATTTGTTTTTTTCAGTTGCATGACCTTTGTTTTACAGGGACAATATTTATCTGGTTTACAGCTGCAATCTGTATTTGTTTTACTGTTGCAATTTTTTGTTGTTTTACAGGTGCAATCTTCTGTCTCGAGCCCTGACATGAAGATAAATAACTGACAAGAGAGACCAAGTCGATAAAATGAGAGCCAGCAGTCCACAGTCGCACAACCAGGAAAGGTCAACTACGAGACTTCAATCAGTGTCTTAGCACGCGAGATTTGACCCACATGTGCTCGGCCGCCTATCCAGAAGTGTTCGGAGACTCCTGTCTAGTGTCGCATCAAGCATCGTAACTCACGAGCGAGGCGCCATTCCTCACCTTCCTAGAGTATGAACCCTGGTACCCATTTCTGCCAGCGGCTGGGTCGACCACGGGGATATTTCTTCAACCACGAGCACAATCCACAAACTGATTTCAGCGGTAATCGAACACGAGTTGTCCAAACGTCGGTAGCGAGGTGGTTTTTCCATCAAGGCTACAGAGCCCCCCCCCCCCCCACACACACACACACACACTCACGCACAACCAGGAATACCCAGCAAGTCGCACGTCACTTCCTGTGCACACGTGGTTGCGTAACGCCATCTTGCTTGGTAGGCCCTGCTATGCTCGCGGTTGCCGCGTCACAACTTGATCACTAGTCGCATTTCTTTCTTCCAATCCCATTACGCATACAACCTCCGGACACGAAGTGCAGAAAAGGGGAGGGGTGGGGAATTACGAAGTGAAGAAGTGAAAGAATTAGATAACATCACGTGATCGGCTCAAAACAAGATGGCATACCCCTGACCTTACAAGAATGATACTCACGGCAGTAACGACTCCAACGTTGTCCTCAACTATTCTCTTCACCATTTTAGCGTCCATCTGTTTCTCCCTGAGTTGTCGGATTGAGGCTTGCAGTTCCTAGACAGGAAAGGCAGGGGAGTAACGGTAATTAGGAAATGAAGTTATAGATACATTTTATTCTTCTTCTTTCCTTCCTCATTACACGGCTACGCAGATGGTTGAAAAAGGAACAAGGAATAGGGGGACAGTGACAGACAGACAAACAAACATAAAAGATAGAAGAATACAAGTTAATATTATTAATGAAAGGGTATTTAAAAGATCTCAGTGCAAAATAAAGACAAGTGGAACAATATTAAAACAGGTAAATGAATTTAAATATTTGGGAACTTTGTTAACCTCAGACGGAAGATGTACAACAGAGGTGAGATGCAGAATGGCTCAGGCAAAAGCAGCTTTCCAAAAAATGAGGAAGATACTATGCAATCCATTTTTGACAATAGAAACAAGAAAAAGAGTTCTTAAATGTTACGTAGAGCCAGTCTTAACATATGGATGCGAATCATGGACAATAGGACAACAGACAAGAAAATCATTGGAGTCTGTAGAAATGTGGTTTTACAGAAGAATGTTGAGAGTACCATGGACAGCTAAGATGAGAAATGAAGATGTTCTGAGAGAGGTCAAAGCAAAAAGAGAGCTAATTTCCAATATTAGGAGGAAACAATCATCATTTGTTGGCCGTGTAATGAGAAGGGAACAACAGAGATGATAAATAGCTGCCGAAATCGAAAGTTGTGGAGAGACATGATCACCTACGCCACTAGGCCCGGTACTTGATGATGATGATTAACAGTGAAAGATATTATACTTACTTACCTCCACACATATTCTCTTGTAGCCCCACCTGTGTGAAGTTACCATCACCCACCTCCACACATATTCTCTTGTAGCCCCACCTGTGTGAAGTTACCATCACCCACCTCCACACATATTCTCTTGTAGCCCCACCTGTGTGAAGTTACCATCACCCACTTCCACACATATTCTGTTGTAGCCCCACCTTCGGGGGGGGGGGGGAATCACAAGTAGCATCTACTCGGTTGTGGCTTAAATGTGGAGACAGACATAGACGAGGAGGTGAAGCCACCGCTAGCAAGAGAAGAAAACAGTGTTGCGCTGTCATCTAAGAAAGACTATAGAGCTTGCAGAAAGAATTGACTTAGCTACCCAAGTCCCGCCCTCTCCCCTTTATAGGCAGAAGTGTAAAACTATGTTGTTAGCTTTTCATCTATTAATGGAAAAGGAGGTGAGAACCATTAGCCGCTCAAACGGGTTGGAGCACAATGAGTTAATTGATACAGTTTGGTGATAGCAGGAGGAGGTGGGAGGGGGGGGGGGGAAGGGGGTGTTTATGTTGGAGTTATTAATGAAGGAGAAATGTAAGGGGGTAATTAATGAAGGAGAAATGTATGGGGGAATTAATGCAGAAGAAATGTATGGGGGTAATTAATGTGGGAGAAATGTATGGGGGTAATTAATGTGGGAGAACTGCATGGGGTAATTGATGTGGGAGAAATGTATGGGGGTAATTAATGAAGGAGAAATGTATTGGGGTAATAAATGAGGGAAAATGTATGGTGGTAGTTAATAGACGAGGGAGAAATGAGTGATGGCGTTTTGTGTATTTGTCTGCCAGCTTTTCTGTCTTTCATTTAGTTAATGTTTAACAGTCTGTCTATCGTTCTGTCTGCTCTCTGAAAGTTGCTGTTACCTCCAGAATCTTGGAGTTGTTCGATATGTCCGAGGAGCCAACAATCTTCTGCAGCTGACCGAACTCAATCTCCAGCCGGTACATTGTCTGCATGATGGAGTCAGTGATCGCCCACTTTGATTCCTGAAATGATGAAACTATTTTGTTATACGTCTCTCTTGTAGTCAACAAGATGTTATAAGTCTGTTATGTAATCAACAAGATGTTATAAGTCTGTTATGTAATCAATAAGATGTTAAAAGTCTGTTATGTAATCAACAAGATGTTATAAGTCTGTCATGTAATCAACAAGATGTTATACGTCTGTTATGTAATCAACAAGATGTTATAAGTCTGTTATGTAATCAACAAGATGTTATAAGTCTGTTATGTAATCAACAAGATGTTATGAGTTAGTCATGAAATGAGTAAGATGTCATGAAAAACCATGTAATCAACAATATATGATGAGTCTGCCATGCAACCATCAAGATGCTATAAATAAGTCAAGCATTCAACATGATGCTATAAATAAACCAAGCATTCAACATGATGCCATAAATAAGTCAGGCATTCAACATGATGCCATAAATAAGTCAGGCATTCAACATGATGCCATAAATAAGTCAGGCATTCAACATGATGCCATAAATAAGTCAAGCATTCAACATGATGCCATAAATAAGTCAGGCTTTCAACATGATGCCATAAATAAGTCAAGCATTCAACATGATGCCATAAATAAGTCAAGCATTCAACATGATGCCATAAATTAGTCAAGCATTCAACAAGGTGCCATAAATAAGTCAAGCATTCAACATGATGCCATAAATAAGTCAAGCATTCAACATGATGCCATAAATAAGTCAAGCATTCAACATGATGTCATAAATAAGTCAAGCATTCAACATGATGTCATAAATAAGTCAAGCATTCAACATGATGTCATAAATAAGTCAAGCATTCAACATGATGTCATAAATAAGTCAAGCATTCAACATGATGTCATAAATAAGTCAGGCATTCAACATGATGTCATAAATAAGTCAAGCATTCAACATAATGCCATAAATAAGTCAAGCATTCAACAAGATGTCACGAGTCAGTCATGTATTCAACAGGATGTCACGAGTCAGTCAAGCATTCAACAAGATGTCACGAGTCAGTCATGTATTCAACAAGATGCCACGATTCAGTCAAGCATTCAACAAGATGTCACGAGTCAGTCAAGCATTCAACAAGATGTCACGAGTCAGTCAAGCATTCAACAAGATGTCACGAGTCAGTCATGTATTCAACAAGATGTCACGAGTCAGTCATGTATTCAACAAGATGTCACGAGTCAGTCAAGTATTCAACAAGATGTCACGAGTCAGTCAAGTATTTAACAAGATGTCACGAGTCAGTCATGTATTCAACAAGATGTCACGAGTCAGTCAAGTATTTAACGAGATGTCACGAGTCAGTCAAGTATTCCACAAAATGTCACGAGTCAGTCAAGTATTCAACAAGATGTCACGAGTCAGTCAAGTATTCAACAAGATGTCACGAGTAAGTCAAGTATTGAACAAGATGTCACGAGTCAGTCAAGTATTCAACAAGATGTCACGAGTCAGTCAAGTATTGAACAAGATGTCACGAGTAGGTCACGCATTCAACAAGATGTCACGAGTAGGTCAAGTATTCAACAAGATGTCACGAGTCAGTCAAGTATTCAACAAGATGTCACGAGTAGGTCAAGTATTCAACAAGATGTCACGAGTCAGTCAAGTATTCAACAAGATATCACGAGTCAGTCAAGTATTCAAGATGTCACGAGTAGGTCAAGTATTCAACAAGATGTCACGAGTCAGTCAAGTATTCAACAAGATGTCACGAGTCAGTCAAGTATTGAACAAGATGTCACGAGTAGATCAAGCATTCAACAAGATGTCACGAGTAGGTCAAGCATTCAACAAGATGTCACGAGTAGGTCAAGCATTCAACAAGATGTCACGAGTCAGTCAAGTATTGAACAAGATGTCACGAGTAGATCAAGCATTCAACAAGATGTCCTGGAGTACAGGCCATCAGCATACACTTTCAGCTCCCTGTGGAGTACAGGCCATCATCAAACACTTTCAGCTCCCTGTGGAGTACAGGCCATCAACAAACACTTTCAGCTCCCTGTGGAGCACATGCCATCATCAAACACTTTCAGCTCCCTGTGGAGTACAGGCCATCAACAAACACTTTCAGCTCCCTGTAAAGTAAGGCCATCATCAAACACTTTCAGCTCCCTGTGGAGTACAGGCCATCAACAAACACTTTCAGCTCCCTGTGGAGTACAGGCCATCAGGAAACACTTTCAGCTCCCTGTGGAGCACAGGCCATCATCAAACACTTTCAGCTCCCTGTTGAGTACAGGCCATCAGCAAACACTTTCAGCTCCCTGTGGAGTACAGGCCATCAACAAACACTTTCAGCTCCCTGTGGAGTACAGGTCATCATCAACCACTTTCAGCTCCCTGTGGAGTACAGGCCATCAACAAACACTTTCAGCTCCCTGTGGAGTACAGGTCATCATCAACCACTTTCAGCTCCCTGTGGAGTACAGGTCATCAACAAACACTTTCAGCTCCCTGTGGAGTACAGGCCATCAACAAACACTTTCAGCTCCCTGTGGAGCACAGGCCATCATCAAACACTTTCAGCTTCCTGTGGAGTACAGGCCATCAACAAACACTTTCAGCTTCCTGTGAAGTACAGGCCATCAACAAACACTTTCAGCTCCCTGTGGAGCACATGCCATCATCAAACACTTTCAGCTCCCTGTGGAGCACAGGCCACCATCAAACACTTTCAGCTTCCTGTGAAGCACAGGCCATCAACAAACACTTTCAGCTCCCTGTGGAGCACATGCCATCATCAAACACTTTCAGCTCCCTGTGGAGCACAGGCCATCATCAAACACTTTCAGCTTCCTGTGGAGTACAGGCCATCAACAAACACTTTCCAGGCCGTTCTGTTCCTTGCCATTCTATTAAGATCATTCCATGTCTCCCCCATCATCTTCATCTCTTCTCCCACCTGTCTTCTCCAAGCATATTTTGTTCTTCCTTATTGTCTCATTCCCTAGGGATTCCAACAAAAGAGCCTGTCATGTAATACTTTCAGTTGGTTTCCTCAGTGTGTGTACTATCCAGCGCCATCGTCTTCGCTGTATCTCTTTATCCACTTGTATTTGACCGGTACATTTCCATAATTCTATGTTAGTGATTTTGTGTCTTGCCATTCCCATCCTGTTATTCTGTGCAAGCATCCATTAATGAAGGTCTTTATCTATCTGATTGTCATTACTTTACTTTACTTCACTTTAATTTACTTTATCTTACTTTACTCTATTATTTTAGTGTAATCTACTTTCCCTTAAATCTGTCACTATTGCTTCCAGCGTCGAGAGATCACTCCTTATCTAATTGGATATTCCCCTTCAGTTTTTCACCTTCGCTGAGACCTTTCCTCGTTGAGTTTGAGTATCCAAGTAAAGATTGGTAGCACACTTTTGGGCTGGATATGTATCATCATGATCATGTCTACATGATCATTCACTTGTTCAAGATAACCGCATCTTCAACATCATCTATAAAACACAATGATGTACAATTATATTTCCGTTACAAAATATTCTGTCCATTATTTCTTGGGTCAGCGATCCAAGTTGTGGAAGTCTTTCTGGTTTGTCTTTTCTTGGTGGCTCAGTGTGCGTTGTGTGTGTTTAGTGTAGGTCCTTTCGGGTGAAGTAAGTTGGGACGTTCATGGTTGGTGATAATTGCAGTGTTGGTGGTTGTAAGGTAATGGTGAGATGTGAGGTAATTAGGACATTCATGGAGGGTGATAATTGTAGTGTTGGTGGTTGTAAGGTAATGGTGAGATGTGAGGTAATTAGGACATTCATGGTGGGTGATAATTGCAGTGTTGGTGGTTGTAAGGTAATGGTGAGATGTGAGGTAATTAGGACATTCATGGAGGGTGATAATTGTAGTGTTGGTGGTTGTAAGGTAATGGTGAGATGTGAGGTAATTAGGACATTCATGGAGGGTGATAATTGTGAATACCAAAGAATATACAACAGAACACTAAAGAGGGGTAGGCATACTAATAAAACGAGAACTAGAAAAATATATAAATACTCACTTGACATACAATGATAGGATTATATTAATAAAAATGAAGGCAAAGCCATTTGACATAGCAATAATACAGACATACGCACCTACTCAAGACTATACAGATGAACAAATAGAAGCATGCTATGAAGATCTAAATACAGTTATGAAGCAAGTGAAATCTTCAGACATCTTGATTGTAATGAGTGACATGAACGCAGAAGTAGGAAACGGCAGATATAAGATCAATTATAGGAAATCATGGTTTACGAAAAAGAAATAACAGAGGAGAAAGATTAATTCAATTTTGTGAAGAAAACAGGCTAATAATATGTTACACCTTCTTTGAGCAAGAGAAAAGGAAATTATACACATGGAAAAGCCCTGGAGATGGAAAGAGGAATCAAATAGATTACATAATGATAAAAGACAGATTCTGGAACAGCGTCAAGAAAGCCAAAACCTATCCAGGAGCAGATATTGATTCAGACCACAATCCTGTAATGATTAAAAAGAAAATCAAATTAAAGAGAAATAAACAAATACTAATTCTGCAACAGCAATAGATACAACAGCTTTAAATCAGAAAGATGTACAAGAAACTTATACTGTACAAGTAAAGAACACATATCAGAGGCTGCTAGAAGAAGGGATTGAGCAGTACAGAAGAGAAAATCCTGAGGAAAAAGTCACAACAAAATGGCAATGCATAAAAAAACAGCATACAAGAATCCTGCATCACCTTACCCAAAAAGGAAAGTAACAAAAAACAAAAATGGAAGAGAGAAGACAAGCGAAGAACACTGCCAGATACAAGGATATTGACAATGAAATACGAAAAATGTGCAAAAAGGCAAAAGAAGACTGGCTCAACCAAAGATGTCTAGAAGTCGAAACTATGGAAAGTAAACAAAATTTAAGAGGAATGCTCACAGAAATAAAAAGAATGACTAATAAAGACAAAAAAGCAGCAGGAAGCGGATGTATTGCAAACAAAGAGGGAAGAATGCTAACAGACAACAAAGATATAATCGATAGATGGCAGGAATACATAACAGAATTATTTCATGACGAAAGGGACAAAAAACCATTTATAAAATGTACGTCCAGCTATAAAATCCTGAAATCTGAAGTATAAAAAGCTATAAAAACAATGAAAAAAGGAAAAGCAGCAGGACCTGACAATATACAGATAGAGATGATACAGGCACTAGAAGAGTTTGGCATTGAAGTGATCACAGACATATGCAATGACATATACCATACAGGATACCAAATGAACTAAAAACATCAACTTTCATTGCATTGCCTAAAAAGAATGGTGCAGTTGAATGCAGTGACTTTAGAACAATAAGCCTAATGAGCCATGTTACAAAAATCTTGCTAAAAGTTATACAAGGAAGGATTCAGAATAAAATTAATAATGAACTAGATGAGCAGCAATTCGGATTCAAGAAAAACAGTGAGACAAAAGAAGCCATATTCAGCATGAGGACATTGATTGAAAAGTACATAGAAGTAAACAAACCAATATATGCCTGCTTCATAGACAACACCAAAGCATTTGATAGAATACACCATGAGCAACTTATAGACTGCCTAAAAGATATAAATCTAGACGACACAGACATACGACTAATATGTAATTTGTACTGGGAGCAAACAGCAATAATATAATATAACAAGGAGAACTCTACACCCATGGACATAAAAAGAGGAGTAAGACAACGAGGCATCCTATCACCAAGCTTGTTCAATTTATACACTGAGCAAATCTTCAAAAACATCACTGAGATGCCAGGCCTAAAAATTAATGGGAAGATAATCAATAACCTAAGATATGCTGATGATACTGTACTATTAGCAGAAAATCCTAAAGATCTACAACAATTACTTAATGAAATAAACACGACAAGCAAAAAATATGGACTAGATATGAATATCAAAAAGACTAAACCATGATCATAAACAAAGGAAATTCTCAAGACCTACAATTAAATATCAAAGTTGAAGGAATACATCTAGAGACAGTTCAGAGCTACAACTACCTGGGACATACTATAACCAGTGAGGAAAATGTACAACTGAAATAAATAAAATAATCATCATCATCATGTGCCATACCGGTTGGCGTAGGTGATCATGTCCCTCCACAATCTTCTATCTACAGTGCATCGTTTCAGTTCTGTTGTTGACTGTTTTCCATGCCATGACACCGAGTTATCCAGTATTTTCTCTCTTTGTCGCCCGCGATCTCTCTTTCCTTTTATTGTGCCAGCTGTAACCAAGTATTCCAACTTTCCTCTTCTCATGATGTGCCCGAAAAATGTTGATTGCTTCTTTCTGATGTTTTTTAAGAGCTCCCTTTTTGTGTTGGTCTCTTTGAGAACTTCCTCATTGGTCTTTTTAGCTGTCCAGGGAATTTCAACATTCTTCTGAGAAATCCCATCTCTGTGGCCTCTAATCATCTTTTCATTTGTTTATCTACTGTCCATGATTTGCTTCCATAGGTCAGAATTGGTTCTATATAGCACTGATGAACTCTCTTTCTCATTTTTATTGACATAGATTTGTTGCATAAGATATTTTTCATTTTCTGAAATGCTATTTTGGCCTGAGCTAAATAAAAGAATAGGTATGGCAAAAAGTAATTTCAATGCCATGAAAAATATACTAACATCAAAACAAATAACACCAGGACTAAAACTAAGAATAGCAAAATGTTACATCTTCTCAATATTCCTGTAGGGTGCAGAAACATGGACATTAGACCAGAAAACAGAACAGAAAATTGAAGCCTTTGAAATGTGGATTTATAGAAGAATAGGTAGAATTGGATGGAAAGAAAAGAAAACAAACGATGATGTCTTAAAACAACTAAAAATGAAAAGAGAACTACAAAAACAATTAGAACAAGACAAATGAAATTTTGTGGTCATGTTAAAAGACACAACAGTCTAATAAAAGTAATATTAGAAGGGAAAATACAAGGTAAAAGATGCAGAGGCAGATCAAGACTAACATGGACGAGTAACATCAAAAGATGGACAAGTCAACCTATGACAATCTGCACCATCAAAGCAAGAGACAGAGCGGAATGGCGCTCCATGGTAGCCAACCTTCGATGCGGAGACGGCACTCGATGATGATGATGATAATTGTAGTGTTGGTGGTTGTAAGGTAATGGTGAGGCGTGAAGCATGTCGGGACACGTCTTGTGTGTGATAACGATAACTATTGTGGTGGCTGTATGGCAGTGCCGGTGTCCACACTGATAACAAACCATATCCTCTGATGTCTGGAACATTTCCTTTCGTGGCATCTCTAACCTGCCAGGCTCACGTGCCGTCTGCTGGGTGATAACAACCACATTGTCTCGACTGGTCCCTGCACAGGAACACAAAGGAGGAGTGGACAATTCAAGATATCTTTACTCATCTTTAAGCTCGTTCATCATCTCGTTCATCATCATCACAATCCTTCCATCGCTGTTATCATTAACATCCCCTTCTCATCGCAACATCAAGGCAGACATTATCAACATCACAACAGTTACCACAATCATCGCTACACCTACCACCACAATCATCGCTACACCTACCACCACAATCATCACTACAACTGCCACCACAATTATCACCACAATCATCACCACAATCATCACCACAATCATCACTACAACTACCACCACAATCATCGCTACAACTACCACCACAATCATCTCTACAACTGCCACCACAATCATCACTACACCTACCACCACAATCATCACTACAACTACCACCACAATCATCACTACACCTACCACCACAATCATCACTACAACTGCCACTACAACTAACACCACAATTATCACTACAATCATCACCACAATCATCGCTACAACTACCACCACAATCATCACTACACCTACCACCACAATCATCACTACACCTACCACCACAATCATCGCTACAACTACCACCACAATCATCACTACAACTACCACCACAATCATCACTACACCTACCACCACAGTCATCACTACAACTACCACTACAATTATCACCATATTTATCACCACAATCATCACACAACTACCACCACAATTATCACCACAATCATCACCACAATCATCACTACAACTGCCACCACAATTATCACCACAATCATCACTACAACTGCCACCACAATTATCATTACAACTGCCACCACAATTATCACCACAATCATCACTACAACTGCCACCACAATTATCACTACAACTACCACCACAATCATCACTACAACTGCCACCACAATTATCACTACAACTACCACCACAATCATCACCACAATCATCACTACAACTACCACCACAATTATCACTACAACTACCACCACAATCATCACTACAACTACCACCACAATTATCACAACAACTACCACCACAATCATCACTACAACTACCACCACAATTATCACTACAACTACCACCACAATCATCACTACAACTACCACCACAATCATCACTATAACTACCACCACAACTACCACCACAATCATCACTACAACTACCACCACAATCATCACTATAACTACCACCACAATCATCACTACAATCATCACTACAACTACCACCACAATCATCACTATAACTACCACCACAATCATCACTACAACTACCACCACAATCATCACTACAACTACCACCACAATCATCACTATAACTACCACAATAATTACCACCACAACCATCACCACAACCATCACCACAGTTCCCACCACACCTCCCATCACATCTCCCACCACACCTCCCACCACATCTCCCACCACATCTCCCACCACACCTCCCCCACACCTCCCACCACACCTCCCACCACACCTCGCACTACACCTCCCACCACACCTCCCCCACACCTCCCACCACACCTCCCCCACACCTCCCACCACATCTCCCACCACACCTCCCACCACACCTCCCACCACACCTCCCCCACACCTCCCCCACACCTCCCACCACATCTCCCACCACACCTCCCACCACATCTCCCACCATACCTCCCCCACATCTCTCACCACACCTCTCACCACATCTCCCACCACATCTCCCACCACACCTCCCACCACATCTCCCACCACATCTCCCACCATACCTCCCCCACACCTCGCACTACACCTCTCACCACACCTCCCACCACATCTCGCACCACACCTCCCACCACATCTCCCACCACATCTCCCACCACACCTCTCACCACACCTCCCACCACACCTCCCACCACATCTCTCACCACACCTCCCACCACACCTCCCACCACATCTCCCACCACACCTCCCACCACATCTCCCACCACATCTCCCACCACACCTCCCACCACATCTCCCACCACATCTCCCACCACACCTCTCACCACACCTCCCACCACACCTCTCACCACACTTCCCACCACACTTCCCACCACACCTCCCACCACACCTCTCACCACACCTCCCACCACACCTCTCACCACACCTCCCACCACACCTCTCACCACACTTCCCACCACACTTCCCACCACACCTCCCACCACACCTCTCACCACACCTCTCACCACACCTCTCATCACACCTCCCACCACACTTCCTACCACACTTCCCACCACACCTCCCACCACATATCCCACCAGATCTCCCACAGACATCTTAAGTTTCCTCTTTTCTGCTCAATGTGTCCAGCGTCTGCAACAGTCAATCCCAGCTCGTCTACACTATTGTGCATCCACCTTCTTCTAGCTCTCCTCTCCCTCGATTACCTAAACCATGCCCTCCATAATGTACTTCTCTATACAATTATATTGTTTTACATAAAGTAAGTAAAGTACCCCCCGTCACGCCAAGTGGCGTATAGGGAAATATGGTGTTAGTGACCCTATATTTTACAGACCTTCAGCACATGATTTTTGGGGTAATGTGGTCGTATTGTTTTACATAACCAACAATATTTATTTTCCTTATCGACCACTTTCTGGGTTTTTTTTCCAATCATGAGAAATTCTAAAGGTTTGTTATTTCCTCTATCCCTGACATTTTGATTATTTTCTGTAACGTTTTCATTCAAAGGAACTGGTGTATTTTTCAGCAGATTTATTGACTGTCAATGTTTCACAGCCTTATATTACTTTGGGAAAATACAATCTCGTAAAGACATACCTTTTATTGCTACTTCACTTCTATTCTATATGTTGTGTTGTTTTAAATGATTCATAGCTACAATGTTGTCCTAGAACTAGGTACAAAGAGTGGCACCAAAAACAGGAACACAAAAGCAGCAAGAGGGACCTTTGTTGCACTAGGAACCATGAAAATCCTAAGAAATTTGGTTAAATACAAATATAAAAATGCTCAGTTCCAATGTTAAATCAATTCTATTATATGGCTGTGAAACATGGAGAATAACAAAATATGGCAATCACAAAGATACAGTCCGTCTGTGACTAAAGAACATTATTGTCATCATCAATAAGAGGAACATTACTTAAAACACTACATCCAACGTCCCCAAACATTACATCCAACGTCCCCAAACATTACATCCAACGTCCCCAAACATTACATCCAACGTCCCCAAACATTACATTCAACGTCCCCAAACATTACATCCAACGTCCCCAAACATTACATCCAACGTCCCCAAACATTACATTCAACGTCCCCAAACATTACATCCAACGTCCCCAAACATTACATTCAACAAACACCCTGTAACATTACTTCCACCATCCTCCAACGTTACCTCCAACATCCCCCAACATTTACATACAAAATCTCTGAAAATTACATACATCTCCCAACATTACATACATCACCTAGTATTACATACAATAACTCCCAACATTTATATACAACATCTCCCAACATTACATACATCTCCCAACATTACATACAACATCTCCCAATATTACATACAACATCTCCCAATATTACATACATCTCCCAACATTACATACAATAACTCCCAACATTTATATACAACATCTCCCAACATTACATACAACATCTCCCAACATTACATACAACATCTCCCAACTTTACATAGATCTCTAAATATTTACATACAACGTCTACCATCATTTACATACAACATCTCCCAACATTACATACATCACCCAACATTACATACAACATCTCCCAACATTACATACATCACCCAACATTACATACAACTCCCAACATTTACATACAACATCTCCCAACATTTACATACATCTGCCAATATTACATACATCTCCCAACATTATATAAAACAACTCCCAACATCTGCATACATCTACCAACATTTACTTACATCTCAAAATATTTACATACAATGTCCACCAACATTACCTCCAACATCCACCAACATTACCTCCAACATCCACCAACATTACCTCCAACATCCACCAACATTACCTCCAACATCCACCAACATTACCTCCATCATCGATGGCGCTCTGAAAGCCGGTTGAAGCCAGCAGCTGATCTAGTCGGACGACCCGGTAACCCAGGTCAACTAGAGGGCTGACCTTGACCGAATCTCTCAGCGAGTTCATGGCCGCCTGCAGGCTGTGCAGCAGCAGTTTGATCTCCGTGATGCGCTTCCTGGCTTGGAAGTCCTGAGTCAAGTAGGGAAATGACGTCACAATCAAATGTATGCACATACCCAAACCCTAGACCAACCACACTCACTTCTAGAGCTTTCACCACTCAGGACGGTCTCCTCCACACAAAACGTTCTCCTACCAATAGACAATATCTGACAATAGAAGCAGATACACACACACATACCACTTTCAAATCAAACGAATTCACCACTATCAAATCAAATGTCATCACCACTTTCACATCAAAGACCATCACCACTTTCACATCAAACGTCATCACCACTTTCACATCAAACATCATCACCACTTTCACATCAAAGACCATCACCACTTTCACATCAAACGTCATCACTACTTATTCATCAAAGACCATCACCACTTTCAAATCAAGCACCACCACCACTTTCACATTAAAGACCACCACCACTTTCACATAAAAGACCACCACCATTTTCACATTATAGACGTCAACCATTTTCACATTAAAGACCACCACCACTTTGACTTTAAAGACCATCACCACTTTCACATCAAGCACCACCACCACCACTTTCACATCAAAGACCATCACTACTTTCATATCAAACGCCACCACGACTTTCACATCAAAGATCATCACAACTTTCACATCAAGCACCACCACAACTTTCACATCAAACGTCATCACCACTTTGACATTAAGCACCATCACCACTTTCACATCAAAGACCATCACCACTTTCACATCAAAGACAATCACCACTTTTACATCAAGAACCACCACCATTTTTATATGAAGCACCACAACCACTTTCACATGAAAGACAATCACCACTTTCACATCAAGCACCATCACCACTTTCACATCAAAGACCATCACTACTTTCACATCAAGCACCATCACCACTTTCACATCAGCACCATCACCACTTTCATATCAAGCACCACAACCATTTTCACATCAAAGACCATCACCACTTTCACATCAAGCACCATGACCACTTTCACATCAAGCACCATCACCACTTTCACATCAAGCACCACCACCACTTTCACATCAAGCACCATCACCACTTTCACATCAAGTACCCCCACCACTTTCACATCAAAGACCATCACCACTTTCACATGAAGCACCATCACCACTTTCACATCAAGCACCATCAGCACTTTCACATCAAGTACCCCCACCACTTTCACATCAAAGACCATCACCACTTTCACATCAAGCACCATCACCACTTTCACATCAAGTACCCCCACCACTTTCACATCAAAGACCACCACCACTTTCACATCAAGTACCATCAGCACTTTCACATCAAGCACCACCACCACTTTCACATCAAGCACCACCACCACTTTCACATCAAGTACCACCACCACTTTCACATCAAGCACCATCACCACTTTCACATCAAGCACCATCACCACTTTCACATTAAAGACCACCACCACTCTCACATCACGTACCACCACCACTTTCACATCAAAGACCATCACCACTTTTACATCAAACACCATCACCACTTTCACATGAAGCACCATCACCACTTTTACATCAAAGACCATCACCACTTTCTCATCAAACACCACCACCACTTTCACATCAAACAATTGCCCACTACCACAAACTCAAGCACTAAAACATATGTAGCACCAAGTTCCACCTCTGAACACGCCTCTCACAGCGCTCAATCGCTACTGTACGACTCTAATTAGCGCTAAGACGTAACAACGTCTCTCTTACCACAAAATCTCCGTTGTACGCCTCACCGTAGTTGAAAGGGTCGTAGTTGATAGCTTTTGGCGTATCTCCAGCAATTTTCTGCATCTCCACTCGCTGAAATGCGATCTTCTCACTGAGGGAGTTGTTGATCTGGTCGATGGTGCCGTACAGGTCCTTGACGTTCTCAACAGCCTAGAAGTGGGAGAGATGTCAGCATTGATCTCAACAGTCTAGAAGTGGGAGAGATGTCAGCATTCATCTCAACAGTCTAAAAGTGGGAGAGATGTCAGCATTCATCTCAACAGTCTAGAAGTGGAAGAGATGTCAGCATTGATCTCAACAGTCTAGAAGTGGGAGATATGTCAGCATTCATCTCAACAGTCTAAAAGTGGGAGAGATGTCAGCATTGATCTCAACAGTCTAGAAATGGGAGAGATGCCAGCATTCATCTCAACAGTCTAGAAGTGGGAGAGATGTCAGCATTCATCTCAACAGTCTAGAAGTGGGAGAGATGTCAGCATTCATCTCAACAGTCTAGAAGTGGGAGAGATGTCAGCATTATTGCAAGTCCAAGATTCACATTTCGAACATGTAAAAAAGATATGAGGAAAGGCAAGGCAGAAGACTTGGAACTGTGACAAGATAAGCTTTCAGAAGTCACACACACCTCAGCAAACACAACGATAGTGAGACAGATAGAGGCAAACATAAAGAGAGAGAAGCAAATAAAGTAAGAGTACTTTTGTATTTTCGAGTTACAACATTAACAAGTACTGTTAAAGAGAAGACTGACACAACTATACCAAACAATGGGAAGACTGACACAACTATATCAAATAATGGGAAGACTGACACAACTATATCAAACAATGGGAAGACTGACACAACTATATCAAATAATGGGAAGACTGACACAACTATATCAAACAATGGGAAGACTGACACAACTATACCAAACAATGGGAAGACTGACACAACTATTCCAAACAATGGGAAGACTGACACAACTATACCAAACAATGGGAAGACTGACACAACTATTCCAAACAATGGGAAGACTGACACAACTATACCAAACAATGGGAAGACTGACACAACTATTCCAAACAATGGGAAGACTGACACAACTATACCAAACAATGGGAAGACTGACACAACTATACCAAACAATGGGAAGACTGACACACCTATTCCAAACAATGGGAAGACTGACACAACTATACCAAACATTGGTAAGACTGACAAAACTATACCAAACAATGTGAAGACTTAAACAACTATACCAAACAATGGGAAGACTGATACATCTATACCAAACAAAGAGAAGACTGACACAACTATACCAAACAATGTGAAGACTGATACCCCTATACCAAACAATGAGAAGACTGACACAACTATACCAAACAATGTGATGACTGATACAACTATATCAAACAATGGGAAGACTGACACAACTATACCAAACAATGTGAAGACTGATACATCTATACCAAACAATGAGAAGACTGACACAACTATACCAAACAATGTGAAGACTGATACAACTATATCAAATAATGGGAAGACTGACACAACTATATCAAACAATGGGAAGACTGATACAACTATACCAAACAATGAGAAGACTGATACAACTATATCAAATAATGGGAAGACTGACACAACTATATCAAACAATGGGAAGACTGACACAACTATACCAAACAATGGGAAGACTGACACAACTATACCAAACAATGGGAAGACTGACACAACTATTCCAAACAATGGGAAGACTGACACAACTATACCAAACAATGGGAAGACTGACACAACTATTCCAAACAATGGGAAGACTGACACAACTATTCCAAACAATGGAAAGACTGACACAACTATTCCAAACAATGGGAAGACTGACACAACTATACCAAACAATGGGAAGACTGACACAACTATTCCAAACAATGGGAAGACTGACACAACTATACCAAACAATGGGAAGACTGACACAACTATACCAAACATTGGTAAGACTGACAAAACTATACCAAACAATGTGAAGACTTAAACAACTATACCAAACAATGGGAAGACTGATACAACTATATCAAACAATGGGAAGACTGACGCAACTATACCAAACAATGTGAAGACTGATACAACTATACTACACAATGTGAAGACTGATACACCTATACCAAACAATGAGAAGACTGATACAACTATACCAAACAATGTGAAAACTGATACAACTATATCAAACAATGGGAAGACTGATACAACTATACCAAACAATGGGAAGACTGACACAACTATACGAAAGCAATGGGATGACTGATACAACTTTATCAAACAATGGAAAAACTGATACAACTATACCGAAAATTGGGAAGACTGATACGCTTTGCCAATCAAAGTGTGAAGACTGACACAACTATACCAAACAATGGGAAGACTGACAAAACTATACCCAAGAAAGAAAAGACTGACACAACTATACCAAACAATGGGAAGACTGACACAACCATACCAAACAAAGAAAAGACTGACACAACTATACCAAACTATGGGAAGACTGACACAACTATACCAAACAATGGGAAGACTGACACAACTATACCAAATAATGGGAAGACTGACACAACTATACCAAACAATGGGAAGACTGAAACAACTATTTCAAACAATGGAAGACTGACACAACTATATCAAACAATGGGAAGACTGACGCAACTATACCAAACAATGGGAAGACTGACACAACTATACCAAACAAAGAAAAGACTGACACAACTATACCAAACTATGGGAAGACTGACACAACTATACCAAACAATGGGAAGACTGACACAACTATACCAAATAATGGGAAGACTGACACAACTATACCAAACAATGGGAAGACTGAAACAACTATTCCAAACAATGGGAAGACTGACACAACTATACCAAACAATGGGAAGACTGACACAACTATATCAAACAATGGGAAGACTGACGCAACTATACCAAACAATGGGAAGACTGACACAAATATACCAAACAATGGGAAGACTGACACAACTATACCAAACAAAGGGAAGACTGACACAACTATATCAAACAATGGGAAGTCTGACGCAACTATACCAAACAATGGGAAGACTGACACAACTATACCAAACAATGGGAAGACTAACACAACTATACCAAACAAAGGGATGACTAACACAACTATACCAAACAATGGGAAGACTGACACAACTATACCAAACAATGGGAAGGGACTGACACAACTATACCAAACAATGGGAAGACTGACACAACTATACCAAACAAAGAAAAGACTGACACAACTATACCAAACAATGGGAAGACTAACACAACTATACCAAACAAAGGGATGACTAACACAACTATACCAAACAATGGGAAGACTAACATAACTATACCAAACAATAGGAAGACTGACACAACTATACCAAACAATAGGAAGACTGACACAACTATACCAAACAATTGGAAGACTGACACAACTATACCAAACAATGGGAAGACTGACACAACTATACCAAACAATAGGAAGACTGACACAACTATACCAAACAATAGGAAGACTGACACAACTATACCAAACAATTGGAAGACTGACACAATTGTACCAAACAATGGGAAGACTAACACAACTATACCAAAAAAGGGAAGACTAACACAACTATAGCAAACAATGGGAAGACTAACACAACTATACCAAACAATGGGAAGACTAACACAACTATAGCAAACAATGGGAAGACTAACACAACTATACCAAACAAGGGGAAGACTAACGCAACTATAGCAAACAATGGGAAGACTAACACAACTATACCAAACAATTGGAAGACTAACATAACTATACCAAACAATGGGAAGACTAACACAACTATAGCAAACAATGGGAAGACTAACACAACTATAGCAAACAATGGGAAGACTAACACAACTATACCAAACAATGGGAAGACTAACACAACTATACCAAACAATGGGAAGACTAACACAACTATACCAAACAATGGGAAGACTAACACAACTATAGCAAACAATGGGAAGACTAACACAACTATATCACACAAAAAGAAGCCCTCCCACACAAAGAACGTACCTTCTCTTCCATCTCGTTGGCTCTCTCGTTGGATTTCCTGATGCCTGATATGGCTTCCACAAGCTTGGCCTGTCAGGAAACAAGTAGATGACAAATTGATCGCCAACATATTTTACACTGAACATTTTACTCGACATATGTCATCTATTATCACAACGCGACAGATGTCATCTATTATCACAACTCGACAGATGCCATATATTATCACATCTCGAGTGATGTCATCTATTATCACACCTCGAGTGATGCCATCTATTATCACATCTCGAGTGATGTCTTCTATTATCACTTCCCGAGTGATGTCATATATTATCACAACTCGAGTGATGTCATCTATTATCACATCTCGAGTGATGTCATCTATTATTACATCTCGAGTGATGTCATCTATTATCACAACTCGACTGATGTCATCTATTATCACATCTCGAGTGATGTCATCTATTATCACATCTCGAGTGATGCCATCTATTATCACATCTCGAGTGATGTCATCTATTATCACATCTCGAGTGATGTCATCTATTATCACATCTCGAGTGATGTCATCTATTATCACATCTCGAGTGATGTCATCTATTATCACATCTCGAGTGATGTCATCTATTATCACATCTCGAGTGATGTCATCTATTATCATATCTCGAGTGATGTCATCTATTATCACATCCCGAGTGATGTCATCTATTATCACATCTCAAGTGATGTCATCTATTATCACATCTCAAGTGATGTCATCTATTATCACAACTCGACTGATGTCATCTATTATCACTTCTCAAGTGATGTCATCTATTATTACATCTCGACTGATGTCATCTATTATCACAACTCGACAGATGTCATCTATTATCACATCTCAAGTGATGTCATCTATTATCGCAACTCGACTGATATCATCTATTATCACATCTCAAGTGATGTCATCTATTATCACAACTCGACTGATGTCATCTATTATCACATCTCAAGTGATGTCATCTATTATCACATCTCAAGTGATGTCATCTATTATTATATCTCGAGTGATGTTTTCACAAGTTACATTTGCCTTATCTTCCTAACCCTAAAATCAGCAAAAGTAAAACGAGAAACGAAGGTAAGAAAGATAATCACATATTTCCACTGTAGACATTAACTGTTTCTTGTCTGTTGCCACCACACCCACATGCTCACACACACACCCACACCACACCCACATGAACAAGGCAGAACCCTAACGGGTTGTACCTCCAGGTCTTTCATCTTCTGCTGTAGACCGTTGACCTGCAGTGTCTGTTTCTTGTCAGTTCCCAACACACTCACACACCCACACAACACCCACACCAACAAAGCAGAACCCTAACGGGCTGTACCTCCAGGTCTTTCATCTTCTGCTGTAGACCGTTGACCTGCAGCGTCTGTTTCTTGAACTCCTGCAGCTGCTCTGTGGTCATACCGCCCGGGGCGTTCATCCCTTTCGGCTGTACCATGGAAACGATGGCTGCAGGGAGATGTGAAGGGGACTGCATGCAAATTTCAGTACAAAATAAGGAGAGAAATAGAGAAGGGAGTGATTAGGGAGATATAGCGTGGTCACAAATGGTTGTCGTTTGTATCTCAGCTTTCGTGATGTATCAAGAATCACAAAGTCAGCAATGACTTTCAGAAACCTTGATCAAATATGGAAATCAAAATGACTAAGCACAAAAACAAAGTTCCGGATGTTCAAATCAAATCTATTATCGAGCCTTACTTATGGGAGGGAGAGCTGGAAAACAACTAAAGAAATAAAAAATAAACTGGACGCTTTTGAAAACAAATGTCTGAGGAAAATACTTGATATACCATGAAATGAGTTCAAGACTAGTGCAGAAATAAGAGAAACAACAAAGCATTAACAAAATATCATCCATAATCAAGAGAAGAAATTGGTCATATGTTGACCATGTGATGAGAAGAGACAACAAGAGAAGAAATTGGTCATATGTTGGCCATGTGATGAGAAGAGAGAATAAGAGAAGAAGATGGTCATATGTTGGTCATGTGATGAGAAGAGACACGAAGAGAAGAAGGTGGTCATATGTTGGCCATGTGATGAGAAGAGAGAATAAGAGAAGAAGGTGGTCATATGTTGGCCATGTGATGAGAAGAGAGAATAAGAGAAGAAAGTGGTCATATGTTGGTCATGTGATGAGAAGAGACAACAAGAGAAGAAGGTGGTCATATGTTGGCAATGTGATGAGAAGAGACAACAAGAGAAGAAGGTGGGCATATGTTGGTCATGTGATGAGAAGAGACAACAAGAGAAGAAATTGGTCATATGTTGACCATGTGATGAGAAGAGACAAGAAGAGAAGAAGATGGTCAAATGTTGGTCATGTGATGAGAAGAGACAAGAAGAGAAGAAGGTGGTCATATGTTGGTCATGTGATGAGAAGAGACAAGAAGAGAAGAAGGCGGTCATATGTTGGTCATGTGATGAGAAGAGACAACAAGAGAAGAAGGTGGTCATATGTTGGTCATGTGATGAGAAGAGACAACAAGAGAAGAAGGTGGTCATATGTTGGTCATGTGATGAGAAGAGACAAGAAGAGAAGAAGGCGGTCATATGTTGGTCATGTGATGAGAAGAGACAACAAGAGAAGAAATTGGTCATATGTTGACAATGTGATGAGAAGAGACAACAAGAGAAGAAGGTGGTCATATGTTGGCAATGTGATGAGAAGAGACAACAAGAGAAGAAGGTGGTCATATGTTGGTCATGTGATGAGAAGAGACAACAAGAGAAGAAGGTGGTCATATGTTGGCAATGTGATGAGAAGAGACAACAAGAGAAGAAGGTGGTCATATGTTGGCTATGTGATGAGAAGAGACAAAAAGAGAATGGGATGAGAGGGGAGACATGACGTGATGAGAGGGGAGACATGACGTGATGAGAGAAGAGACATGACGTGATGAGAGAAGAGACATGACGTGATGAGAGGGGAGACATGATGTGGTGAGAGGGGAGACATGATGTGATGAGAGGGTAGACATGATGTGATAAGAGGGGAGACATGACGTGGTGAGAAGGGAGACATGACGTGGTGAGAGGGGAGACATGATGTAATTGGAGGTGAGGCATGATGTGATAGTAGGTGAGGCATGATGTGATAGTAGGTGAGGCATGATGTGGTAGGAGGTGAGGCATGATGTGGTAGGAGGTGAGGCATGCTGTAAAGAGATATGAAAGTGATGTTTATGAATGTACAGAGAAATGGCAAAATTGGATCTACAGAGAAATGACAAAGGTGAATGTACAGAGAAATGACAAAGGTGAATGTACAGAGAAATGACAAAGGTGGATGTACAGAGAAATGACACAGGTAGATGTACAGAGAAATGACAAAGGTGGATGTACAGAGAAATGACACAGGTGGATGTACAGAGAAATGACAAAGGTGGATGTACAGAGAAATGACAAAGGTGAATGTACAGAGAAATGATAAAGGTGAATGTACAGAGAAATGACAAAGGTGAATATACAGAGAAATGACAAAGGTGACTGTACAGAGAAATGACACAGGTGGATGTGCAGAGAAATGACAAAGGTGGATGTACAGAGAAATGACAAAGGTGGATGTACAAAGAGATTATTCATCATCTGCCCGATAGTTACTCCACCTCAACTCCCGACCTTTAAACAGCGTTCATTTGATGTAAAAACGTTGTCTTGTCGTTTACAAATGGCTACGATATCTACGTATTTCGGCCCAATGCCTTCCCCTCCAACATCGTAGTCTGGGCACTGCGGGGGTGCAATTCCTCTTGATTGCTACTCGTTTTGGCAGACTAGTGATCTGTCATCAGAGGCACCGTGAGCAGGTGAGTAGAACCTAGATCTGTTGTTGTAGATGACTCTATCGATCAGCTATGATTCGCGATCCACTTTCAATCCAAGCGCTGTCTTGGTTTCACAGAGAGATGACTTTACCTGAGAGATCCCGAGTGTGACACCACAGGCCTGCAGAAAGGTAACTTACCTGTCTGGGATACATTTTGAGCTTTGTCAGCGCCGTCTATCTGTTGGGGCAAGGACATCGCAATGTAATACATGCATCTTCATTCTAAAGGTATAACATCAACTTCTGTAACAGGTTGGCACGATCAACATTCTATAACATCAACTTCTGTAACAGGTTTGCCACGATCAACATTCTATAACATCAAATTCTGTAACAGGGTTGGCACGATCAACATTCTATAACATCAACTTCTGTAACAGGGTTGGCACGATCAACATTCTATAACATCAACTTCTGTAACAGGGTTGGCACGATCAACATTCTATAACATCAACTTCTGTAACAGGTTGGCACGATCAACATTCTATAACATCAACTTCTGTAACAGGGTTGGCACGATCAACATTCTATAACATCAACTTCTATAACAGGTTGGCACGATCAACATTCTATAACATCAACTTCTGTAACAGGTTTGCCACGATCAACATTATATAACATCAACTTCTGTAACAGGTTTGCCACGATCAACATTCTATAACATCAACTTCTGTAACAGGGTTGGCACGATCAACTGTCTATAACATCAACTTCTGTAACAGGGTTGGCACGATCAACATTCTATAACATCAACTTCTGTAACAGGGTTGGCACGATCAACATTCTATAACATCAACTTCTGTAACAGGTTGGCACGATCAACATTCTATAACATCAACTTCTGTAACAGGGTTGGCACGATCAACATTCTATAACATCAACTTCTGTAACAGGTTTGCCACGATCAACATTCTATAACATCAACTTCTGTAACAGGGTTGGCACGATCAACATTCTATAACATCAACTTCTGTAACAGGGTTGGCATGATCAACATTCTATAACATCAACTTCTATAACAGGGTTGGCACGATCAACATTCTATAACATCAACTTCTGTAACAGGGTTGGCACGATCAACATTCTATAACATCAACTTCTGTAACAGGGTTGGCACGATCAACATTCTATAACATCAACTTCTGTAACAGGGTTGGCACGATCAACATTCTATAACATCAACTTCTGTAACAGGTTGGCACGATCAACATTCTATAACATCAACTTCTGTAACAGATTTGCCACGATCAACATTCTATAACATCAACTTCTGTAACAGGGTTGGCACGATCAACATTCTATAACATCAACTTCTGTAACAGGGTTGGCACGATCAACATTCTATAACATCAACTTCTGTAACAGGTTGGCACGATCAACATTCTATAACATCAACTTCTGTAACAGGTTTGCCACGATCAACATTCTATAACATCAACTTCTGTAACAGGTTTGCCACGATCAACATTCTATAACATCAACTTCTGTAACAGGTTTGCCACGATCAATATTCTATAACATCAACGTCAATAACAGGTTTTTTTAGAATCGACATTCTATCACAATAACATATGTAATAGGTTTGGCACGATCAACATTCTAGTCACATCAATTTCTTCGATTACACCGAGACGTCGCTACAATCTTCTGTGACAGTAATCAGACTTCTCCACAAACTGTCAGACACATCTTCTGTGACAGTAATCAGACTTCTCCACAAACTGTCAGACACATCTTCTGTGACAGTAATCAGACTTCTCCACAAACTGTCAGACACATCTTCTGTGACAGTAATCAGACTTCTCCACAAACTGTCAGACACATCTTCTGTGACAGTAATCAGACTTCTCCACAAACTGTCAGACACATCTTCTGTGACAGTAATCAGACTTCTCCACAAACTGTCAGACACATCTTCTGTGACAGTAATCAGACTTCTCCACAAACTGTCAGACACATCTTCTGTGACAGTAATCAGACTTCTCCACAAACTGACAGACACATCTTCTGTGACAGTAATCAGACTTCTCCACAAACTGACAGACACATCTTCTGTGACAGTAATCAGACTTCTCCACAAACTGTCAGACACATCTTCTGTGACAGTAATCAGACTTCTCCACAAACTGTCAGACACATCTTCTGTGACAGTAATCAGACTTCTCCACAAACTGCCAGACACATTTTCTGTGACAGTAATCAGACTTCTCCACAAACTGTCAGACACATCTTCTGTGACAGTAATCAGACTTCTCCACAAACGGTCAGACACATCTTCTGTGACAGTAATCAGACTTCTCCACAAACTGTCAGACACATTTTCTGTGACAGTAATCAGACTTCTCCACAAACTGTCAGACACATCTTCTGTGACAGTAATCAGACTTCTCCACAAACTGTCAGACACATCTTCTGTGACAGTAATCAGACTTCTCCACAAACTGTTAGACACATTTTCTGTGACAGTAATCAGACTTCTCCACAAACTGACAGACACATCTTCTGTGACAGTAATCAGACTTCTCCACAAACTGTCAGACACATCTTCTGTGACAGTAATCAGACTTCTCCACAAACTGTCAGACACATTTTCTGTGACAGTAATCAGACTTCTCTCCAAACTGTCAGACACATCTTTTGTGACAGTAATCAGACTTCTCCACAAACTGTCAGACACATTTTCTGTGACAGTAATCAAACTTCTCTCCAAACTGTCAGACACATCTTTTGTGACAGTAATCAAACTTCTCTCCAAACTGTCAGACACATCTTTTGTGTTATGTTAATTCGTTAGCACAAACTAATGGCCTAAAAACTCAACAACAAATGAGCTCAACAAGCAATGGGCTATTTAAGTAACTGACTAACTAAACAGGTTATACACATGTGTAACATATAAACTAAGTGACTGTCTTGTTAACAAATAAAATGATTCGATGACTGTCATGGTCGTCAGTGTTTACCTGCAGCTGGTTGACTTGGTGGATAGATGGATGGCCAAGCAAGGTGACACACACACACACTATAACATACATATACCCTCACACACATAGCCTCACGAATATCCTCGCACATACCCTCACACACACCATCGCACACACCATCACACCGTCACGCACATCATTACACACATACCTTCAAGCATACCATCATTCACATACCTTGAGGCACACCACCATTCACATACCATCATAAAATCATTACACACATACCCACGTAGACACCATCACTCACATACCATCACACACCATCACACAGATACTCTCAAACACATAAATAACACACATATCCACATACACACCATCACAAACATACCCTCACACACCATCCCTCACATAGCCTCACACACCATCCCTCACATAGCCTCACACACCATCCCTCACAGCACCCATGAACCCACCGACTTCTCCATGGATTCCCTTAGCTCACTAAGCTCCGTCTTAAGCCCCCTGATAAGTTCATCCAGATAATCCATCCTGTCATTTGTGGAGTACTGGGACGATTCGTCATCGAACTGAAGATGAGAATGAGCTCAGAGTCAACAGCTGCCGACATGTGAGTTCAGAGTCAACAGCTGCCGACATGTGAGTTCAGAGTCAACAGCTGCCGACATGTGAGTTCAGAGTCAACAGCTGCCGACATGTGAGCTCAGGGTCAACAGCTGCCGACATGTGAGTTCAGAGTCAACAGCTGCCGACATGTGAGTTCAGAGTCAACAGCTGTCGACATTTGAGCTCAGAGTCAACAACTGCCGACATGTGAGTTCAGAGTCAACAGTTGCCGACATGTGAGCTCAGAGTCAACAGCTGCCGACATGTGAGCTCAGAGTCAACAGCTGTCGACATGTGAGCTCAGAGTCAACAACTGCCGACATATGAGCTCAGAGTCAACAGCTGTCGACATGTGAGCTCAGAGTCAACAACTGCCGACATGTGAGCTCAGAGTCAACAACTGCCGACATGCGAGTTCAGAGTCAACAGCTGCCGACATGTGAGCTCAGAGTCAACAGCTGCCGACATGTGAGCTCAGAGTCAACAGCTGTCGACATGTGAGCTCAGAGTCAACAACTGCCGACATGTGAGCTCAGAGTCAACAGCTGTCGACATGTGAGCTCAGAGTCAACAACTGCCGACATGTGAGCTCAGAGTCAACAACTGTCGACATGTGAGTTCAGAGTCAACAGCTGCCGACATGTGAGCTCAGAGTCAACAGCTGCCGACATGTGAGTTCAGAGTCAACAGCTGCCGACATGTGAGCTCAGAGTCAACAGCTGCCGACATGTGAGTTCAGAGTCAACAACTGTCGACATGTGTGTTCAGAGTCAACAGCTGCCGACATGTGAGTTCAGAGTCAACAACTGTCGACATGTGAGTTCAGAGTCAACAACTGTCGACATGTGAGCTCAGAGTCAACAACTGTCGACATGTGAGCTCAGAGTCAACAGCTGCCGACATGTGAGTTCAGAGTCAACAACTGTCGACATGTGAGCTCAGAGTCAACAGCTGCCGACATGTGAGTTCAGAGTCAACAACTGCCGACATGTGAGCTCAGAGTCAACAGCTGCCGACATGTGAGTTCAAAGTCAACAACTGCCGACATGTGAGCTCAGAGTCAACAGCTGCCGACATGTGAGCTCAGAGTCAACAACTGTCGACATGTGAGTTCAGAGTCAACAACTGCCGACATGTGAGCTCAGAGTCAACAACTGTCGACATGTGAGTTCAAAGTCAACAACTGCCGACATGTGAGCTCAGAGTCAACAGCTGCCGACATGTGAGCTCAGAGTCAACAACTGCCGACACGTGAGTTCAGAGTCAACAGCTGCCGACATGTGAATTCAGAGTCAACAGCTGCCGACATGTGAGCTCAGAGTCAACAGCTGCCGACATGTGAGCTCAGTTTTCATGAATTGTCTTCTTGTTTTTTTAAGACACAACATCAAGAACACAACATCAAGAACACAACATCAAGAACACAAGAACACAACAACAAGAACACAACATCAAGAACACAAGAACACAACAACAAGAACACAACATCAAGAACACAACATCAAGAACACAACAACAAGAACACAACAACAAGAACGCAACAACAAGAACACAACAACAAGAACACAACAACGAGAACACAACAACAAGAACACAACATCAAGAACACAACAACGAGAACACAACAACGAGAATACAACAACGAGAACACAACAACAAGAACACAACAACAAGAACAAATCAACAAAAACACAATAACACGAACACAACAACGAGAATACAACAACGAGAATACAACGTCAAGAACACAACATCAAGAACACAACAACGAGAACACAACGTCAAGAACACAATAACGAGAACACAACATCTAGAACACAACAACAAGAACACAACAACAAGAACACATCAACAAAAACACAATAACACAAACACAACAACGAGAATACAACAACGAGAATACAACGTCAAGAACACAACATCTAGAACACAACATCAAGAACACGACATCAAGAACACAACATCAAGAACACAATAACGAGAACACAACAAGAACACAGCAACAAGAATACAACAACCAGAACACATCAACAAAAACACAACAACACGAACACAACAACAAGAATACAACAAGAACACAACAAGAACACAACATCGAGATAATAGGCACGTCTGGGAGGAAGGGACCCGGTTTGACTTGCAGACAATCATGGACAGCAAACACATTGTAAACAAATCATAGTAGCGTGTCTCGTCTAATCCACGTGGCCACAATACATTCTTATTTTCCTGCTGGTGGCTGGTTGAACCCAGCAGCTTTCCAACAATAGTTGTAACTTTTGCATTAGCTGAACCAGAGTGGCGATTGAAACGTCTGTCCCTGTGCTTATGTCGACACCTTTATGTATCATACATATATATGTGTACTTGCACACACGTATGTAACTATGTATGTGTCCGACCATCACATTGTATTACCTACTACATGCAAGGGACTTATTCACAATAATTATTTTGTTGTGATCGGTTGGTCGGGCGTCCTTAAGAGATTCTCTATTTTAATATAAGCAATGTGGCCATTTGGTCTAGAGGTAAGATGGCGGCCTCTAGACAAGAAGGTCTCGGGTTCGATTCTCCCCACAGGCAGTGAGAATTAAAAAAAAACATAAATTAAAATATAACTCTGGTTTGACCCTCACCTGGTCTCTGGGTAGTGAGATCCTATGTCTAGTTCTCTCTGGGTAATGAGATCCTATGTCTAGCCCTCTCTTGTAGTGAGATCCTTTGTCTAGCCCTCTCTTGTAGTGAGATCCTTTGTCTAGCCCTCTCTGGGTAGTGAGATCCTTTGTCTAGCCCTCTCTTGTAGTGAGATCCTTTGTCTAGCCCTCTCTGGGTAGTGAGATCCTTTGTCTAGCCCTCTCTGGGTAGTGAGATCCTATGTCTAGTTCTCTCTGGGTAATGAGATCCTATGTCTAGCCCTCTCTTGTAGTGAGATCCTTTGTCTAGCCCTCTCTGGGTAGTGAGATCCTATGTCTAGCCCTCTCTTGTGGTGAGATGTCTAGCTCTCTCTGGGTAGTGAGATCCTATGTCTAGCCCTCTCTGGGTAGTGAGATCCTATGTCTAGCCCTCTCTTGTAGTGAGATCCTTTGTCTAGCCCTCTCTGGGTTGTGAGATCCGGTGTCTAGCTATCTCTGGGTAGTGAGATCCTATGTCTAGCACTCTCTGGGTAGTGAGATCAGATGTCTAGCTCTCCCTGGGTTGTGAGATCCGATGTCTAGCCCTCTCTGGGTAGTGAGATCCGATGTATAGCTCTCCCTGGATTGTGAGATCAGATGTCTAGCTCTCCCTGGATTGTGAGATCCGGTGTCTAGCTATCTCTGGGTAGTGAGATCCGATGTCTAGCCCTCTCTGGGTAGTGAGATCCAATGTATAGCTCCCTCTCTCTGGGTAGTGAGATCCGATGTATAGCTCCCTCTCTCTGGGTAGTGAGATCCGATGTCTAGCACTCTCTGGGTAGGTGAGATCCGTTGTCTAGCTCTCCCTGGGTTGTGAGATCCGATGTCCAGCTCTCTATGGATAGTGAGATCCGATGTCTAGCTCTCTCTGGGTTGTGAGATTCGATGTCTAGCTCTCTCTGGGTAGTGAGATTCGATGTCTAGCTCTCTCTGGGTTGTGAGATTCGATGTCTAGCTCTCTCTGGGTTGTGAGATTCGATATCTAACTCTCCCTGGGTTGTGAGATCCGATGTCCAGCTCTCTCTGGGTAGTGAGATTCGATGTCTAGCTCTCTCTGGGTTGTGAGATCCGTTGTCTAGCTCTCCCTGGGTTGTGAGATCCGATGTCTAGCTCTCTCGGGAAATAGGAGGTCCCGTCTAGACTGTGTGCACGACGTGATAGAACCAGTGGTAGTTTGAAACAACAGTAGCCGACAATGTGCTCGCTGTCCGGGCAAAATTAACAGGTAAAAATCTACCCAAAATTAACACAAATTAAAACTCTCGATCTCGACGATAAAATATGGGAGTAGCTCTGAAGTCTGAGAATATCTGCCTGTATGGCGGGGGACACCTGATCACGTGGCTGCAAGTGTTAAAAATAAGAAAAAGTAATATTTACACAATATTCAATCGCTCTGTGCTGAATGTAAAGATACAAAGCTGGCGAACGCAAACAAAAAACAATATAAGTAACAGTACATGTCCAACACAAGCAGAGTTATCTCACCCTATCTCGTGTCTGACCCGCATCTTCGTTCACATCAACCTGGAGAAGGAAGGGAGATCATTGGAAACAACACGACACAAATTGAGGTTATACGATATTATGACAAGGTGAAAGAGGCAGATGCAGACCAAGACTAACATGGACGAGTAGCGTGAAAAGATGGACAAGTCAAGCTATGACTATCTGCACCATCAAAGCAAGAGACAGAGCAGAATGGTGCTCCATGGTAGTCAATCTTCGAGGCGGAGACGGCACTCAATGATGATGATGATGATGAGGTGGTGACATGTCAACAACAAAGTCTGAATACCAATCGTCTTGTTGATGTGACAGATCATTGTTCAACAAGTTTGTCTGAAGAAGGAAATGTATTGTGGTTAGGGCGTTGGCTATATGAGCCGATAAGTATGCGTTCGTGTCCTGCGGGGCATTTTCTAGTCAACGACACAAAGACAGACAGACGGATGGGTAAATTGATTGATGTGTAGATGATAGATTGATAAGTGGACAGACGGACGGACAAGTAGGCAGACAGATAGAAGGGAGACAGACAGTTAGACAGACAGACATAAACATTTATTTTAAAATATTCCATCAAAACAACATTTTTGCTGCCAATGCCGTTTGACAAACAGACAAGACAGACAGTCATACAGACAAACAAATGGGCAGACAGACAGACAGACAAACATACAGACAAATGGGCAGACAGACAAACAGATAGACAAATGGGCAGACAGACAGACAGCCATACAGACAAACAGATAGACAAACAGATAGACAAACAGACAGACAGACAGTCATACAGACAAACATACAGACAAATGGGCAGACAGACAGATAGACAGATAGACAAATGGGCAGACAGACAGACAGCCATACAGACAAACAGATAGACAAACAGATAGACAAACAGACAGACAGACAGTCATACAGACAAACATACAGACAAATGGGCAGACAGACAGACAGATAGACAAATGGGCAGACAGACAGACAGCCATACAGACAAACAGATAGACAAACAGACAGACAAACAGACAGACAGACAGTCATACAGACAAACATACAGACAAATGGACAGACAGATAGACAAATGGGCAGACAGACAGACAGCCATACAGACAAACAGATAGACAAACAGATAGACAAACAGACAGACAGACAGTCATACAGACAAACATACAGACAAATGGGCAGACAGACAGACAGACAGATAGACAAACAGACAGACAGACAGACAGTCATACAGACAAATATACAGACAAATGGGCAGACAGACAGACAGATAGACAAATGGGCAGACAGACAGACAGACGTACCGTTGTTTCGCTCACATCGCTGATATCTTCCATCGTTCACGATTCCTGGAGACAGCGCGTCACGCCGCTTGTCTTGCCCCGGGAGGGAGAAACTTTACAACCTGTGAACCAACATGGTCTAGTGGAAACATGTGAACCAACACGGTCTAGTAGCAACATGTGAACCAACACGGTATATTAGCAACATGTGAACCAACACGGTCTAGTAGCAACATGTGAACCAACACGATCTAGTAGCAAGTAGCAAGCAACATGTGAACCAACACGGTTTAGTAGCAACATGTGAACCAACATGGTCTAGTAGCAAGCAACATGTGAACCAATACGATCAAGTAGCAAGCAACACGTGAACCAACACGGTCTAGTAGCAAGTAACACGTGAACCAACACGGTCTAGTAGCAAGTAACATGTGAACCAACACGGTCTAGTAGCAAGTAACACGTGAACCAACACGGTCTAGTAGCAAGTAACACGTGAACCAACACGGTCTAGTAGCAAGTAACACGTGAACCAACACGGTCTAGTAGCAAGTAACACGTGAACCAACACGGTCTAGTAGCAAGTAACATGTGAACCAACAGGGTCTAGTAGCAAGTAACATGTGAACCAACACGGTCTAGTAGCAAGTAACATGGGAACCAATACATTTTAGTTTCGAAAGCAAATGTTTATTAAATAAAAATGGAGGTTGACATAAGAAATTAGCTTTACAACGACACAGAACATAAACTGACCAAGACGAACAAATAAGCGGCTATAGTGGATACAGGAGCAAGCAAGTAGGGCCAAACTTGGTGGAGTTCTAAACTCAAGGAAACTTTGAGGCCCCCTATCAAAAAAATGGGAACACCAGAAGGTCTATGTCACATATCACAATATCAAGAAATTGGAGGCACCTTCGGGCTGTGAGGCCCTAAACTGTTGTTTGTTTAGTCAAGGCTTGAGACCACGCGATGAACAAAAGGGCACCTTCGGGCTGTGAGACCCTGAACTGTTGTTTGTTTAGTCAAGGCTTGAGACCACGCGATGAACAAAGGGGGCACCTTCGGGCTGTGAGGCCCTAAACTGTTGTTTGTTTAGTCAAGGCTTGAGACCACGCGATGAACAAAGAAGTCGTAATGTCTTCAAATCAAGAACAATGTCTGCAACAGTCGACAGACGTTAGGAGATTGCGTCTGGGTCCAAGTCACTTAAACAAGCGCGGAGACAGACAAATGATCAGGCAGACAAATGATCAGACAGACAAATGATCAGGCAGACAAATGATCAGACAGACAAATGATCAGACTGACAAATGATCAGACAGACAAATGATCAGACTGACAAATGATCAGACAGACAAATGATCAGACAGACAAATGATCAGACAGACAAATGATCAGACTGACAAATGATCAGACTGACAAATGATCACACAGACAGGAACAAACCTATGGGGACTGTATAACTTTCTGGTAAATTAGCGCTTGAGTTGGTGAAGTGAAACGATCAGTTTTGAAACGTCTGACTGTGGAATGTTGACAATGAACGAGAGAGATGGACCATCTTGTCTAGAAACATGTGGCGATTATGAGATGGCGATTATGAGACGGCGATTATGAGATGGCGATTATGAGATGGGGATTATGAGATGGGGATTATGAGGTGGCGATTATGAGATGGCGATTATGAGATGGCGATTATGAGATGGCGATTATGAGACAGCGATTATGAGATGGCGATTATGAGATGGCGATTATGAGATGGCGATTATGAGATGGCGATTATGAGATGCCGATTATGAGACGGCGATTATGAGACAGCGATTATGAGATGGCGATTATGAGATGGCGATTATGAGATGTGTCACAAATAATAAAGAGACATGTTCATAGCCTTCTTCCTCTCCTTCTTTCCTTCATCAAAGCCTTTTAGCTTCGACAGTTAGCGGATTTTTGTAGCTTCAGAGGCGTTTGTTGATAGGTCGTGTTAAGTTATTGTTGCAGTAGTTGTTGATAGGTCGTGTGGGTTGTGTTAAGTTATTGTTGTAGTAGTTGTTGATAGGTCGTGTTAAGTTATTGTTGTAGTAGTTGTTGATAGGTCGTGTTAAGTTATTGTTGTAGTAGTTGTTGATAGGTCGTGTTAAGTTATTGTTGTAGTAGTTGTTGATAGGTCGTGTTAAGTTATTGTTGTAGTAGTTGTTGATAGGTCGTGTTAAGTTATTGTTGTAGCAGTTGTTGATAGGTCGTGTTAAGTTATTGTTGTAGTAGTTGTTGATAGGTCGTGTTAAGTTATTGTTGTAGCAGTTGTTGATAGGTCGTGTTAAGTTATTGTTGTAGTAGTTGTTGATAGGTCGTGTTAAGTTATTGTTGTAGCAGTTGTTGATAGGTCGTGTTAGGTTATTGTTGTAGTAGTTGTTGATAGGTCGTGTTAAGTTATTGTTGTAGCAGTTGTTGATAGGTCGTGTTAAGTTATTGTTGTAGTAGTTGTTGATAGGTCGTGTTAGGTTATTGTTGTAGTAGTTGTTGATAGGTCGTGTTAAGTTATTGTTGTAGTAGTTGTTGATAGGTCGTGTTAAGTTATTGTTGTAGTAGTTGTTGATAGGTCGTGTTAGGTTATTGTTGTAGTAGTTGTTGATAGGTCGTGTGGGTTGTGTTAAGTTATTGTTGTAGTAGTTGTTGATAGGTCGTGTTAAGTTATTGTTGTAGTAGTTGTTGATAGGTCGTGTTAAGTTATTGTTGTAGTAGTTGTTGATAGGTCGTGTTAAGTTATTGTTGTAGTAGTTGTTGATAGGTCGTGTTAAGTTATTGTTGTAGTAGTTGTTGATAGGTCGTGTTAAGTTATTGTTGTAGTAGTTGTTGATAGGTCGTGTTAGGTTATTGTTGTAGTAGTTGTTGATAGGTCGTGTTAAGTTATTGTTGTAGTAGTTGTTGATAGGTCGTGTTAAGTTATTGTAGTAGTTGTTGATAGGTCGTGTTAGGTTATTGTTGTAGTAGTTGTTGATAGGTCGTGTTAGGTTATTGTTGTAGTAGTTGTTGATAGGTCGTGTTAAGTTATTGTTGTAGTAGTTGTTGATAGGTCGTGTTAAGTTATTGTTGTAGTAGTTGTTGATAGGTCGTGTTAAGTTATTGTTGTAGTAGTTGTTGATAGGTCGTGTTAAGTTATTGTTGTAGTAGTTGTTGATAGGTCGTGTTAGGTTATTGTTGTAGTAGTTGTTGATAGGTCGTGTTAAGTTATTGTTGTAGTAGTTGTTGATAGGTCGTGTTAAGTTATTGTTGTAGTAGTTGTTGATAGGTCGTGTTAGGTTATTGTTGTAGTAGTTGTTGATAGGTCGTGTTAAGTTATTGTTGTAGTAGTTGTTGATAGGTCGTGTTAAGTTATTGTTGTAGTAGTTGTTGATAGGTCGTGTTAAGTTATTGTTGTAGTAGATGTTGAAAGGTCGTGTTAGGTTATTGTTGTAGTAGTTGTTGATAGGTCGTGTTAAGTTATTGTTGTAGTAGTTGTTGATAGGTCGTGTTAAGTTATTGTTGTAGTAGTTGTTGATAGGTCGTGTTAAGTTATTGTTGTAGTAGTTGTTGATAGGTCGTGTTAAGTTATTGTTGTAGTAGTTGTTGATAGGTCGTGTTAGGTTATTGTTGTAGTAGTTGTTGATAGGTCGTGTTAAGTTATTGTTGTAGTAGTTGTTGATAGGTCGTGTTAAGTTATTGTTGTAGTAGTTGTTGATAGGTCGTGTTAAGTTATTGTTGTAGTAGTTGTTGATAGGTCGTGTTAGGTTATTGTTGTAGTAGTTGTTGATAGGTCGTGTTAAGTTATTGTTGTAGTAGTTGTTGATAGGTCGTGTTAAGTTATTGTTGTAGTAGTTGTTGATAGGTTGTGTTAAGTTATTGTTGTAGTAGTTGTTGATAGGTCGTGTTAAGTTATTGTTGTAGTAGTTGTTGATAGGTTGTGTTAAGTTATTGTTGTAGTAGTTGTTGATAGGTCGTGTTAAGTTATTGTTGTAGTAGTTGTTGATAGGTCGTGTTAAGTTATTGTTGTAGTAGTTGTTGATAGGTCGTGTTAAGTTATTGTTGTAGTAGTTGTTGATAGGTCGTGTTAAGTTATTGTTGTAGTAGTTGTTGATAGGTCGTGTGGGTTGTGTTAAGTTATTGTTGTAGTAGTTGTTGATAGGTCGTGTTAAGTTATTGTTGTAGTAGTTGTTGATAGGTCGTGTTAAGTTATTGTTGTAGTAGTTGTTGATAGGTTGTGTGGGTTGTGTTAAGTTATTGTTGTAGTAGTTGTTGATAGGTCGTGTGGGTTGTGTTAAGTTATTGTTGTAGTAGTTGTTGATAGGTCGTGTGGGTTGTGTTAAGTTAAGTTATTGTTGTAGTAGTTGTTGATAGGTCGTGTTAAGTTATTGTTGTAGTAGTTGTTGATAGGTCGTGTGGGTTGTGTTAAGTTAAGTTATTGTTGTAGCAGTTGTTGATAGGTCGTGTGGGTTGTGTTAAGTTATTGTTGTAGCAGTTGTTGATAGGTTGTGTGGGTTGTGTTAAGTTATTGTTGTAGTAGTTGTTGATAGGTCGTGTTAAGTTATTGTTGTAGCAGTTGTTGATAGGTCGTGTTAAGTTATTGTTGTAGTAGTTGTTGATAGGTCGTGTTAAGTTATTGTTGTAGCAGTTGTTGATAGGTCGTGTTAAGTTATTGTTGTAGTAGTTGTTGATAGGTCGTGGTCAGTTATTGTTGTAGTAGTTGTTGATAGGTCGTGTTAAGTTATTGTTGTAGTAGTTGTTGATAGGTTGTGTGGGTTGTGTTAAGTTATTGTTGTAGCAGTTGTTGATAGGTTGTGTTAAGTTATTGTTGTAGTAGTTGTTGATAGGTCGTGTGGGTTGTGTTAAGTTATTGTTGTAGTAGTTGTTGATAGGTCGTGTGGGTTGTGTTAAGTTATTGTTGTAGTAGTTGTTGATAGGTTGTGTGGGTTGTGTTAAGTTATTGTTATGAATCTGTTGTTTATGTTGCTGGAAAGACGGGGTCCATAAATCTAACTTTTGTTTATGTTGCTGGAAAGACGGGGTTCATAAATCTAACTTTTGTTTATGTTGCTGGAAAGACGGGGTTCATAAATCTAACTTTTGTTTATGTTGCTGGAAAGATGGGGTCCATAAATCTAACTTTTGTTTATGTTGCTGGAAAGACGGGGTCCATAAATCTAACTTTTGTTTATGTTGCTGGAAAGACGGGGTCCATAAATCTATCTTTTGTTTATGTTGATGGAAAGACGGGGTCCATAAATCTAACTTTTGTTTATGTTGCTGGATAGACGGGGTCCATAAATCTAACTTTTGTTTATGTTGATGGAAAGATGGGGTCCATAAATCTAACTTTTGTTTATGTTGCTGGAAAGATGGGGTCCATAAATCTAACTTTTGTTTATGTTGCTGGAAAGACGGGGTCCATAAATCTAACTTTTGTTTATGTTGCTGGAAAGACGGGGTCCATAAATCTAACTTTTGTTTATGTTGCTGGAAAGACGGGGTCCATAAATCTAACTTTTGTTTATGTTGCTGGAAAGACGGGGTCCATAAATCTAACTTTTGTTTATGTTGCTGGAAAGACGGGGTCCATAAATCTAACTTTTGTTTATGTTGCTGGAAAGACGGGGTCCATAAATCTAACTTTTGTTTATGTTGATGGAAAGACGGGGTCCAATGCCAACGATGTGTCAGCCTTGCAGTTCTCTGTCCACTTAGCTAGGACGTCTCCTTGAGTGTGACAGCGGCAACGGCTACCTACAGTCGTAGGTGAGAGCTGTCATGTAGTAACAAACGATGAGCGAGTTACCCTAGGGAACATACATCACTAGAGATGCTAACCTTAGCACAGACTTGTGTACACAAACGTCAAGATAAGACAGAAGTCTGTGCCAAACTGCTACGACCGTCATTGGCAATACTTACAGGGTTTCAGAATTCAGTGGTCACACTTTGGCTACCAGATACGGTCTGTTTATGGTGTACTGATCTTGAGTTGTGTACGGCTGATCTGTAAGATGGTTCTAGATGGTTTCAAGCTTCGTAGTTCTACTGACGTTATGTTCCTTCGTTGGAGAGAGAGAGAGGGAGCAAGAGTTTGTCTAACATAACTAAACACTAGAGCGTGTCCTTCCGCCTGCCCATGACGTCACCTCGTGGATATTTATAGCTGACCTTTGATTCTCTCGAGGCTATGTGACGTCATCAGAATAATCCAACAGAAGAGTCTTGGCGCGATGATTAACAGACTGCAGTGCATTGTGTTTAGCACCATACAGTTCCGTACATCTGTCGTCATAATTCAGCACGCATACATTTGGGGCTGCTTACTTTATCATCATCATACCGTGGTTGTCGGTGTAGGTGATCATGTGTCTCCACAACTTTCGATCTCGACATTTATCATTTCTGTTGTTGACCTTCTGCCAAGCCATTCTCTTAAGCTGTCTGGTATCTTTTCTCTTCGCTTCCCTCTATTTCTACGTCCCTCAATTTTCCCAGTTGTTACCTTATATTCTAGCTGTTCCCTTCTCATTCATCATCATCATCATCGAGTGCCGTCTCCGCATCGAAGGTTGGCAACCATGGAGCCCAATTCTGCTCTGTCTCTTGCTTTGATGGTGCAGATTGTCATAGGCTGATTTGTCCATCGTTTGATGTTCCTCGTCCATGTTAGTCTTGGTCTGCATCTGCCTCTTTTACCTTGTATTTTCCCCTCAAGGATTACTTTTAGTAGGCTGTTGTGTCTTTTAACATGACCTAAAAATAGCATTTGTCTTTCCCTTCTCACTACATGGCCACAAAATGATGATTGTTGACTAATTACTTAGCGTTTGTTTTCCCCATACCTTGCTACAAAGCATCAGTTGTTTTCAGACAGGAGCCATCACAAAGTAACGATTCTGTTCCATCCCCGAGGTCAGTACCAGGTTTTCCCAAACTTTTGGTGGGGTGGATGGCCGTTAGAGCTTGACCGATGATTGTCAGCTCTTCGATCATCGCTTGAGGTCACTTCTGGTCATGGCGCGTGGAGCGAAAGTTGGTCTTTGAGTCGACGTCTCAGTCAATGGCAGACATACCTCAACACTCAATACCACACAGACCTCAACACTCACTACCACACATACCTCAACACTTACTACCACACATACCTCAACACTCTCTACCACACATACCTCAACACTCACTACCACACAGACCTCAACACTCTCTACCACACATACCTCAACACTCAATACCACACAGACCTCAACACTCACTACCACACATACCTCAACAGTCACTACCACACAGACTTCAACAGTCACTACCACACAGACCTCAACATTCACTACCACACAGACCTCAACAGCCACTACCACACAGACCTCAACACTCACTACCACACAGACCTCAACACTCACTACCACACAGACCTCAACACTCACTACCACACAGACCTCAACACTCACTACCACACAGACCTCAACAGTCACTACCACACAGACCTCAACACTCACTACCACACATACCTCAACAGTCACTACCACACAGACCTCAACAGTCACTACCACACAGACCTCAACAGTCACTACCACACAGACCTCAACAGTCACTACCACACAGACCTCAACACTCACTACCACACATACCTCAACAGTCACTACCACACAGACCTCAACAGTCACTACCACATAGACCTCAACACTCACTACCACACAGACCTCAACACTCACTACCACACAGACCTCAACAGTCACTACCACACAGACCTCAACAGTCACTACCACACAGACCTCAACACTCACTACCACACAGACCTCAACACTCACTACCACACAGACCTCAACAGTCACTACCACACATACCTCAACACTCACTACCACACAGACCTCAACACTCACTACCACACAGACCTCAACACTCACTACCACACAGACCTCAACAGTCACTACCACACATACCTCAACAGTCACTACCACACAGACCTCAACAGTCACTACCACACAGACCTCAACACTCACTACCACACAGACCTCAACACTCACTACCACACATACCTCAACACTCACTACCACACAGACCTCAACAGTCACTACCACACAGACCTCAACACTCACTACCACACATACCTCAACAGTCACTACCACACAGACCTCAACACTCACTACCAGGGCGGCCTGTAGCAGTCCAACAGACAAATTGGTCTTCACAAATAATGTTCCACATGACTGCAACGTCTACTTACTCTAATCTGTGTTTTCTCTAATTTTCTTCTTTCCTTCCTCATCTGCCTTTCAGCGCGGACGGGAGATATAATCGGCGGTCTTTTGCTCTTCTGTTCACCTCTGCTGCTGTTATGTTTCCTAGTGCTTCTAATATTTCATTGATCCATCTTTTTCGTGGTCGACTCTTGGGCCTGGTGTTCTCGCAACGTTTATTGAGGGCTCGTTGTGTTGAGTTTTGATCTCTCTGCTTTGTCACGTGGGAAAAAATCATTTTATCTGTTGTTTCTTTATATATTCTATGGCGGGGGCTATTCCTAGCTTTTTTCTCAGTTCCTTTTAAATAAGATTTATGATCTTATCTCTCAGACTGTTTCCTGTGATTCGTCTAACACATTTCATCTCAGTAGAGGTTATTTTCTTATTGTTCTTGCATCTTGGTGTGTTATTGATGCCATGAAATGTTTGCTGATGGTAAACTAAAAGTTGGTGGAGTTGATATTTTAGAAGGATCATTGTTAGTGCTGTTGTAGCGGGAGCAACATGGCTGCCCACGTAGTAGTCTATCCAGTACTTCGTGAGTGTGGCAGATTATGGATAATCTATCCTGTACTTCGTGATGTGTGGCAGATTGTGGATAATCTATCCAGTACTTCGTGATGTGTGGCAGATTGTGGATAATCTATCCAGTACTTCGTGATGTGTGGCAGATTGTGGATAATCTATCCAGTACTTCGTGATGTGTGGCAGATGGTGGATAATATATCCAGTACTTCGTGATGTGTGGCAGATTGTGGATAATCTATCCAGTACTTCGTGATGTGTGGCAGATTGTGGATAATCTATCCAGTACTTCGTGATGTGTGGCAGATTGTGGATACTCTATCCAGTACTTCGTGATGTGTGGCAGATGGTGGATAATATATCCAGTACTTCGTGATGTGTGGCAGATTGTGGATAATCTATCCAGTACTTCGTGATATGTGGTATACATCATCTCCTTGTAATGATGACATTGTGTTTACACCGTTACATCTACAACTAAGGACCAAGCATAATCAAAGTTTCTATCTGTTGTCCTTTCGGGCCGAAGACGCCACATGGGGCACAATTTCTAGACTCACGTTTTCGACGAACTTTTGTCCAAGCATCCACACGACTCTGTCCTGGGCCAGTTGTTCTGTTTCCTAGAGCTAGCAGATGCATGCTGTTAATACATTTGATTTGAAAATCCTGAGCTTTGTTTTTGTGCTTAGTAATTTTGATTGTCCGGTGTCATGGCGGCTTCGTGTAGACGCTTTTTATAATTCGGCAATTGCTGATATATTTAAATGATTTACGCGACAGTCTAGTTGTGAAATTATGTGTTGCTATTCTCCCGTTTGGTGTATGTTTTACTTCTAACGTGGGGATGGACTGTGATTGCCGATATTTAAGTGGAATATGATTTATTCTTCTTTGTGTCGTGTGTTCGCGGTTCGATAGGCAAGCACATGGTTTGACAAAAATGTCAACGGAAAACGGGTATGTTCAACCCTTATGTGAAAAGTCTGTGACGGTGGATGGAGGCGGAGGAATCAAGAATGATCAACGGCCCAGAAAGCGAAAACAGCAAAGTATGTGGTACACAAGAGGCATGTTCAGAACACGAAAGATGAACATGGCTGACCACCGTGAAAGAGATTGGAGCCTCATCACGTACCAGTCCAGAGGAAGCCATGGAGAGTCGGAGAAATTCGAACTTATGTCGGAGGAAAGATCTTAAAATAAGTACTTGGAATGTTAGGACTCTATATCAACAAGGGAAATTGGAAAATCTAATTCAAGAAGCAGAACGAATAAATATAGATATTTTAGGCATATCAGAGACAGGATGGAAAGAATGTGGGTACATTGAAGACGAAAAATATACATTTATATACTCAGGAAACACAACAGAACATCAAAGGGGGGTAGGAATACTGATAAAAAGAGAGCTACAAAAATATATAAGTAACCACTGGACATACAGTGATAGGATTATACTAGTCAAGTTGAAAGCAAAACCATTCGACATAGCAATAATACAGACATATGCACCTACTCAAGACTACACAGATGAACAAATAGAGGCATACTATGAAGACCTAAATAAAGTTATGAAGCAAGTGAAATCTTCAGACATCTTGATTGTAATGGGTGACATGAACGCTAAAGTAGGAAAAGGTAGATATAAGACAATTATAGGAAATCATGGTTTAAGAAAAAGAAATGACAGAGGAGAAAGATTAATACAATTCTGTGAAGAAAACAGGCTGATAATATGTAACACCTACTTTGAGCAAGAGAAATGGAAACTATACACATGGAAAAGCCCTGGAGATAAGAAGAGGAATCAAATAGATTACATAATGATAAAAGAAAGGTTCCGTAACAGCGTAAAGAAAGCCAAAACCTACCCAGGAGCAGATATTAATTCTGATCACAATCCTGTAATGATTAAAATGAAAATCAAACTAAAGAGAAACAAGCAAAAATCTAATTCATCAACAAACCCACTCGACATAACAGCTTTAAATCAAAAAGATATTAAAGATACCTATACAATACAAGTAAAGAACACATACCAGAAGCTGCTAGAGGAAGGAATTGAACAATACAGAAGAGAAAATCCTGATGAAAAAGTAACAACCAAATGGCAATGCATAAAGAAAAGCATACAAAAAGCCTGCGACACCTTACCCAAAAGAGAAAAGAACAAAAACAAAAATGGATAACTAACACCATCTTAGAAAAAATGGAAGAAAGGAGACAAGCGAAGAACACTGCCCAATACAATAAAATAGATAATGAGATACGCAAAATGTGCAAAAAGGCAAAAGAAGACTGGCTCAGCCAAAAATGTATAGAAATAGAAACTATGGAAAGCAAATAAGACCTAAGAGGAATGCACACAGAAATAAAGAGAATGACTAATAAAAAAAAAAAAAAGCAACAGAAGGTGGATGCATTGCAGACAAAAAAGTAAAAATGCTAACAGACAATAAGGATATCATAGATAGATGGCAGGAATATATAACAGAACTATTTCATGATCAAAGGGACAAGAAACCAGTTATAAAATGCACATCAGGCTATAAAATCTTAAAATCTGAGGTGGAAAAAGCTATAAAAACAATGAAAAGGGGAAAAGCAGCAGGACCTGAAAGCATACAGATAGAGATGATACAGGCACTTGAAGATTTTGGCATTGAAGTGATTACAGACATATGCAACGACATATACCACACAGGATACATACCAAATGAACTAAAAACATCAACTTTCATTGCATTGCCTAAAAAGAATGGTGCAGTTGAATGCAGTGACTTTAGAACAATAAGCCTAATGAGCCATGTTACAAAAATCTTGCTAAAAGTTATACAAGGAAGGATTCAGAATAAAATTAATACTGAATTAGATGAGCAGCAGTTTGCATTTAGGAAAAATAGTGGGACAAAAGAAGCCATATTCTGCATGTGAACATTAATCGAAAAATACACAGAAGTAAACAAACCAATATATGCCTGCTTCATAGACTACACCAAAGCTTTTGATAGAGTACACCACAAACAACTTATAGAATGCCTAGAAGAGATACATCTAGATGACATGGATATACGACTAATATGCAATCTATACTGGGAGCAAATAGCAATAATAAAATATAACAAAGAGAACTCTACAACCATTGATATAAAAAGAGGAGTAAGACAAGGATGCATCCTATCACCAAGCTTGTTCAATTTATACACTGAGCAAATCTTTAAAAACATCACAGAGATGCCAGGCCTACAAATTAATGGAAAGATAATCAATACCCTAAGATATGCTGACGATACTGTACTACTAGCAGAAAATCATAAAGATCTACAACAATTACTTAATGAAATAAACACGACAAGCAAAAAATATGGACTAGATATGAATATCAAAAAGACTAAAACTATGATCATAAACAAAGAAAATACTCAAAACCCACAAGTGGATATCAAAATTGAAGGAATAGACCTGGAGACAGTTCAGAACAACAACTACCTTGGGCATACTATAACCAGTGATGGAAAATGTACAACTGAAATAAACAAAAGAATAGGAATGGCAAAAAGTAATTTTAATGTCATGAAGGACATACTAACATCAAAACAAATAACACCAGAGCTAAAACTAAGAATAGCAAAATGTTACATCTTCTCAATATTCCTATATGGTGCTGAAACATGGACATTAGACAAGAAAACAGAACAGAGAATTGAAGCCTTTGAAATGTGGATATATAGAAAAATAGGTAGAATTGGATGGAAGGAAAAGAAAACAAATGACGAAGTCTTAAAACAACTAAAAATGAAAAGAGAACTTCTGAACACAATTAGAACAAGACAAATGCGATTCTTAGGCCATGTTAAAAGACACAACAGCCTACTGAAAGTGATCCTGGAGGGGAAAATACAAGGTAAAAGAGGCAGAGGCAGACCAAGATTAACATGGACGAGTAACATCAAAAGATGGACAAATCAACCGATGACAACCTGCACCATCAAAGCAAGAGATAGAGCAGAATTGCGCTCCATGGTAGCCAACCTTCGTTGCGTAGATGGCACTCAATGATGATGATGAATTTTGATTTCCATATTTGATCAAGGTTTCTGAAAGTCATTGCTGACTTTGCTATTCTGATTCTCATTTCTTTCTTTGTGACTCCTTCTTGATCTATGCAGCTTCCAAGATATACAAAATGATCTACTTCTTGATCTATGCAGCTTCCAAGATACACAAAATGATCTACTTCTTGATCTATGCAGCTTCCAAGATATACAAAGTAATCTACTTCTTGATCTATGCTGGTTCCAAGATATACTAAGTGATCTACTTCTTGATCTATGCAGCTTCCAAGATATACAAAGTGATCTAATTCTTGATCTATGCAGCTTCCAAGATATACAAAGTGATCTACTTCTTGATCTATGCAGCTTCCAAGATATACAAAATGATCTACTTCTTGATCTATGCAGCTTCCAAGATATACAAAATGATTTACTTCTTGATCTATGCAGCTTCCAAGATATACAAAGTGATCTACTTCTTGATCTATGCTGGTTCCAAGATATACTAAGTGATCTACTTCTTGATCTATGCAGCTTCCAAGATATACAAAATGATCTACTTCTTGATCTATGCAGCTTCCAAGATATACAAAATGATCTACTTCTTGATCTATGCAGCTTCCAAGATATACAAAGTGATCTACTTCTTGATCTATGCAGCTTCCAAGATATACAAAATGATCTACTTCTTGATCTATGCAGCTTCCAAGATATACAAAGTGATCTACTTCTTGATCTATGCAGCTTCCAAGATATACAAAATGATCTACTTCTTGATCTATGCAGCTTCCAAGATATACAAAATGGTCTACTTCATGATCTATGCAGCTTCCAAGATATACAAAGTGATCTACTTCTTGATCTATGCAGCTTCCAAGATATACAAAGTGATCTACTTCTTGATCTATGCAGCTTCCAAGATATACAAAGTGATCTACTTCTTGATCTATGCAGCTTCCAAGATATACAAAATGATCTACTTCTTGATCTATGCAGCTTCCAAGATATACAAAGTGATCTACTTCTTGATCTATGCAGCTTCCAAGATATACAAAGTGATCTACTTCTTGATCTATGCAGCTTCCAAGATACACAAAATGATCTACTTCTTGATCTATGCAGCTTCCAAGATATACAAAATGATCTACTTCTTGATTTATACAGCTTCCAAGATATACAAAATGATCTACTTCTTAATCTATACAGCTTCCAAGATATACAAAATGATCTACTTCTTAATCTATACAGCTTCAAGATATACAAAATGATCTACTTCTTGATGTATACAGCTTCCAAGATACACAAAATGATCTACTTCTTGATCTATACAGCTTCCAAGATATACAAAGTGATCTACTTCTTGATCTATGCAGCTTCCAAGATACACAAAATGATCTACTTCTTGATCTATACAGCTTCCAAGATATACAAAATGATCTACTTCTTGATCTATGCAGCTTCCAAGATATACAAAATGATCTACTTCTTCCACTGCTTTTCCTTCCAGGTATATTTTTTCTTCTGGGTGACTGATTTGACATGACATTTGTCTCTTCTTGGTTGGTCTCAAGTTCTATTTTTCTAGCCGTTGATGACATGACATTTGTTTTTTTTCTTGGTTGGTCTCAAGTTCTATTTTTCTAGCCGTTGATGACATGACATTTGTTTTTTCTTGGTTGGTCTCAAGTTCTATTTTTCTAGCTGTTGATGACACGACATTTGTTTTTTCTTGGTTAGTCTCAAGTTCTATTTTTCTAGCCGTTGATGACATGACATTTGTTTTTTCTTGGTTGGTCTCAAGTTCTATTTTTCTAGCCGTTGATGACATGACATTGTTTTTTTCTTGGTTGGTCTCAAGTTCAATTTTCTAGCCGTTGATGACATGACATTTGTTTTTTCTTAGTTGGTCTCAAGTTCTATTTTTCTAGCCGTTGATGACATGACATTTGTTTTTTCTTGCATCAAGCTCACATTGTGATTGATAAGAACTATCTCGTCCACAGAATTAAGGTCCCCCAACTGAGATCCAAGTGTCCATCCAATATCTTCGTTGCCTGTACTGCATTTCTGCATCATTAAGTCGATGTTTACTAACTAGTTCAACTGAACAAAATAAACAAAAAGATCTAATGGAAGAACTAATGACACATTGTGTATTGTAATATCATTTATTGTCAGATTATAGAACTGATCAAGAATATTGCAAACTAAGACAGCTTTAAATATTACAGCTAACAAAATAGCAAAATGACAAGAACTAATGATAATGTGACATTTAAAAAATTTATCTTAAATGATACAAGTTTGGGTGATATAAAAATGATACCCACTATGTGATATAAAAATGATATAAACAATGGTAACATAAAAAAGAGAGAAGCTAAAGCGACAAAAATGATATGATGTAAGATGAGATAGAATTAGACAAGTGAAAATGGAAGATATTGTTATAAATTAATATGATAACAAATTGTATAAACTAATGTGACAAGAGAATGTGATGAGCTAATGTGACATGAGAATGAGATAAGATAATGTTACATGAGAATGGAACAAGTTAATGTGACACAAGAATGAGATGAGCTAATGTGACATGAGAATGAGCTTACCATCTTAATGTGACATACAACCTAATGTGAAATAAAATAATACAAGTTGAGTTAACCTATGAATGCTGCTAACTTAACATACAAATATATATGTACAGTTGATCAGCTTCTATAAGTCAGAGATTGCAGAGTCTGTATGGAAATAGTGCTTCACTAGATTTATCAAACATTGGAAGGTGGCTAGAGATCTTACCAAATATGGTGGGATGACAGCTCCAAGAAAATTGTGAATGAGATATGAGTCGAAAAACAGGTTTGTAGATACTGACCAAGATTAATATGCTTCTGTCACTCTAGTGCTGTCTGCAGCATCAGTAAACAAAGAGAAGTTTGACTGGAGACCTAGTCTGGGAGTAGAGATCATCATGGTTGGCAAACATCCTCTACTATCTCCAAAACTCTTTCGTGAAACTGGGTGTTGCAGGCTGACACTTCTTGGACTTCAAGTTGGTTAATGTATGAAAGATCTTTGTGAAAGATCAATTTTGGATCTTTATATTGGTTGCCTTGTTAAGGTTCTATTACTTCAGTCTTGAGACTAAACTGTTTTCTAAATGGTTTCACTGGGATCTTCCTGTAACTCACTTCATGAAACATCATAATAGCTGAGCTTGAGACATGGTTACTTTGTGCAAGGTCTTGCATGGAACTCTCAAAGGTGTGTACTTTATGGAACATCTTGCATGGAGCTCTCAAAGATGTGTACTTTATGGGAGGTCTTGCATGGGACTCTCACAGATGTGTACTTTATGGGAGGTATTGCATGGAACTCTCAAAGATGTGTACTTTATGGAACATCTTGCATGGAGCTCTCAAAGATGTGTACTTTATGGAACATCTTGCATGGAGCTCTCAAAGATGTGTACTTTATGGAGGTCTTGCATGGGACTCTCACAGATGTGTACTTTATGGGAGATTCTATTTGAGATACCCAAAGCTTGTTACTCTAAGAAAAGTCCTAAATGAGACTCTCAGACCTGGTTACTTTGAAAGTCCTAAGTGAGACCCTACATTGGCTACTGTATTAAACATTCTTCAAACTCAAACTTGAGCCTTCAATACTTTTTTGAAAAATTAAATTGGAACTTTCAGACCTGGTTACTTTATGAGAGAAGTTATCAATGGGACTTTCAGACCTGATTACTTTATGAAGAAAAGTTATAAATGGGACTTTCAGACCTGATTACTTTATGAAGAGAAGTTATAAATGGGACTTTCAGACCTGATTACTTTATGAAGAAAAGTTATAAACGGGACTTTCAGACCTGATTACTTTATGAAGAAAAGTTATAAACGGGACTCTCAGACCTGGTTACTTTATTGAAGAAAAGATATAAATGGGACTTTCAGACACAGTTTCCTTGTGTAAAGTTATTTTTGTTAAAATAAAATGAAAACAAGTACACTTTTGTGATGATTTATTCACATTTACACGAGTCTGTGTGGCAGGATTACATTTTATTAAATAGTAAAAGGGAATCAAATCAGTAGCAATACGACTGTGTATGTTGAGTGCAGGCTAGCACATGAAATCTGTATGTGTATCTGGTACTGCTTCTAGAACTTTCATAATTTGTTAACTAAATAGTGTTTTGAATATTGTCTATTTTCTAAAACAACAATATGAATAGCATTTCCTGTCTCTAGTTTGGATGACATAGAGAGCTGAAGTAGACATTCATCAATAGAAGGTTCTAGCGCCATCAAAAGATTCAAACAAGCAAATGTACTCAGAAGCACAAACATAAATGGGATACGTCTTTATCATGTACACAATCAACATAAATAAACCTGTAAATATTGGTATGTACACAAATGTTGCAGTTAGACCATAATATTGTACATGGATGCCATTCTTCATTTTACCAATCAATCAAATAAAATCAATCAAAAACCATTAACAAACAAAACCATCAAACAATCAATCAAATAAAATCAATCAAAAATCATCAACAAACAACCATAAAAAAATCAATGAAACAACTCAACAAACAACAATCATGCAACTAAACACCCCCCCCCCCCCTCCCATCCACCACTCAACTAAATCTCCCAGCAACAAAGCAAACCCCATCAACTAATTATCAGCCACCACCAATTCATGCTAATAACCATACAAGTCATCCACAAAACCATCATAATGACCATAGAACAAGCCATCCACCAATCCATCTTAATTACAAGTTATCCACAAAACCATTTATTTGACCTCCAAACTGGAATGGTTGTATAACAAATCTATGTGTATGCTCCATTGACATATAACACCATACAAAGTATTTATTTGGTCAGCTTCCTTGTCTTTCAGAGACAATCTGTCACGTGACCTTCCCTTGGAACAATGACTGCAATTGTTCTTCTGATCTCTTATCTAACCAGACATCCTCTGCAACCTTGATCAACATTTGTTAAACTTCTAAATCTAAATCAACATTTATTAAACTTCTAAACCCAAATCAACATTTCTTACACTTCTAAACCCAAATCAACATTTTGCTAAACTTCTAAACCCAAATCAACATTTTGTTAAACTTCTAAACCCAAATCAACATTTTGTTAAACTTCTAAACCCAAATCAACATTTTGCTAAACTTCTAAACCCAAATCAATATTTTGTTAAACTTCTAAACCCAAATAAACATTTTGTTAAACTTCTAAACCCAAATAAACATTTTGTTAAACTTCTAAACCCAAATCAACATTTTGTTAAACTTCTAAACCCAAATCAACATTTTTCTAAACTTCTAAACCCAAATCAACATTTTGTTAAACTTCTAAACCCCAATCAACATTTTGTTAACTTCTAAACCCAAATCAACATTTTCTTAATCTTCTTCCTCTTGGTGATTACCCGTTAAGTGGGTGTTGAACTCTCAACTTGATTCTTCACTTCTCTGTGCTATACCTGACTCCACCCGCATACAAAGCTTTTCTTTACCAAAATATTTCAACATTGAATGTCGTTACATGCAAGAAATGTGCAATCTTTCCATTTGACAAATTCTACTTCTTTCAGATCTCTCTAAAAGTCTAAACAGAGTTCCCATTACAAAGCCCCAGGAATAACTATCAACAGTCCAGATCATATTTTGTATGCCTATCATCCTGTATGGGTTTTCTTGAAATTTGTACAGAATTTGTTTGTACAAACTGAGTGTGTTCATCCGTACAAGAAACATATACAGGAAATATTGTACCAATTGTGTTGGAGAGAACACAACAAAAGTCTCTGTTGGTTTTACTTTCAAAGTTTTTCAAGTGTTGGTTTTACTTTCAAAGTTTTTCCCGTGTTGGTTTTACTTTCAAAGTTTTTCCCGTGTTGGTTTACTTTCAAAGTTTTTCCCCAAAATAACTCCACAATACATCTCCATGGAAACAGCTCTTATGCAGCAACTCTACGAGAGTAACTCTAGCTGTGACAGATACAACCAATGAAATGCTGCTCAGCCAGAAACTGGACTATTGTTACTGTTTTGTTCTTCATATTTCATTGTTGATTAAATCTATAGTGAGAACAGCAACAAGACATTACTTGTGTGGTGTGAGAATCCCTTGCTGCAATGAATGGATTATTATGATGTTGTCAGACAATGCTAAAATTGTTTAGCAATTCCATAAATAAAGAAACTGGTGTCAGTCACAAACTGGCAACTACAAAGCTCTATCAAATACAAAGCTAATCAGCCTAATCATTTGCACAAAATGTCAGCAAACTTCAATGCTTTATTTCCTGATTATTATCTTTGAACTAACTTCAGTCATGATATTTGAAAGCTGTTAACAATAACAAAAATTAAAGTATAAAAACTTTATAGAAACATTTTAAAATACTAATTTAAGAATAGGTAAAGTTAGTAAAGGTTCCTTCCATCCCCTGCTAGGCATATGGAGAAGATGGTGTTAGTGACCAGATTTTTCCATGACCACGGAATATTTCTGGGTGACGTGGCTGTTATCACACCAGGCTGCTTTTTTACTTCCCAGTAAAATCTCTGGTACCCATTTTTAAGGGTGGATGAACTCGCAAGCCTTGTTGGTTCAATTTCAAATTAGCTACATCTAGGAAATGAACCCACACCCTTCTGACCATGGAACAAGCACACTAACAACTCTGCCATTGAAGCTCCTATTGATAATGTAATTGTGTTTTTAAAATGGAAGATTAGAATAATATGGGGCTGTCATTCTTTTATGACGATTTATTTTGTTCATAGTGCCAAGGTGTATCTTGAGAAGAATAATCTCCCCTTAAAGATACCATTAATGATGGGCTCTCATACTTGGGCTGATACAATGTTTAGGGTTAACACTTTACAACACCAACATTTGTGACCTCCTGGCACGACCTCTCTGATTCAACTCATCGACCAAAATGTGGCTTCCAGTTTGAAAAAGACTTTCTACAAAATATCCAAGGTGTTTGAAAGTGACATGTGAACCTAAATTAAACTCTGGAAGTTTCACTGTGTGCCTGACTGTGTTTCAATCAGAGATTGTCAAGTGGAACCAGTGATGGTTGAGCCTCTAGACACCTTTATGTGACTGGAGGTAAAGAGTAGAGGAGTTGGTTGAGGATCACAGACGGGAGTTTACAACAGTCGAACTTCAAGACCCTCACAGAGAGCAACAAGAGGACAGGCTAAGGATCTCTCTTCTCACGGGAGGAGGACGAAATTAGCAGCAGCTGCAGTAACCTCAACACTTGTTAGTGGCAAGCAACGCAGGTTTGGGTGGGGACATATTTTTGCCTGTTTTTTCTGCTATACATTGCCATTAACACCACCAACACTGTTGCCACCACTACTACTTAGAGCCCATTTATTACCCTCTCTGTTATTTTGTTGCAACTTTGTCTATCATGTGTATTTGTTTCTGAGCATCTGCACAAGGCATTTCCTTGTGACAACATTGGATAGCTTTGTGTTGACATCAATCTGTCAGCACAGAATCAACCCAGCAGTAAACAACCTGTTATCAAAAGCAAGCACTGTCAACACACAGAGAACAAACTGACATCCAAAGATTCCATTTGTTGAGATTGTGAGCTCTTTAAAGCACTGTCAACACACAAAGAACAAACTGACATCCAAAGATTCCATTTGTTGAGATTGTGAGCTCTTTAAAGCACTGTCAACACAAAGAGAACAAACTGACATCCAAAAATTCCATTTGTTGAGATTGTGAGCTATTTAAAGCACTGTCAACACACAGAGAACAAACTGACATCCAAAGATTCCATTTGTTGAGATTGTGAGCTCTCTAAAGCACTGTCAACACACAGAGAACAAACTGACATCCAAAGATTCCATTTGTTGAGATTGTGAGCTCTCTAAAGCACTATTGTTAACAAGAAGAATTACTAAAGGTGTTAAGGTGAAACTTACTGTGTTCTAATACAAAGTAAAAAAAAATTCACACACACACACTCAATCAGCTAAATAATAAACTATGTTTTGTTAGACAGATGACTCAGAACCCTGTTGACATCAAATCCATCAGTACATGTAAACAGTGCATGTAATCCATCAGTGCATGTAATCATTTATCACAGTCCTCCTTCAACAACCACAGTGCCCCCTGAGTTTACCCTGAAACCCCAGCCTGAACTTGTCCAGTTTCCATCAGTTTGCATCACTGCACACTCTCATCCTGGTCATGCTCTACGATGATCCTCAGTCTGACAATACCAGACCTGTAACAAACATCTCAGTTGTTAGATTCAATTTGAAACAAACATCTTAGCTGTTGGACTCAATTTGTAACAAACATCTCAGTTCTTAGTCTCAATTTGTAACAAACATCTCAGTTGTTAGTCTCAATTTGTAACAAACATCTTAGTTGTTGGATTCAATTTGTAACAAACATCTTAGTTGTTAGTCTCAATTTGTAACAAACATCTCAGTTGTTAGTCTCAATTTGTAACAAACATCTCAGTTGTTAGTCTCAATTTGTAACAAACATCTCAGTTGTTAGTCTCAATTTGTAACAAACATCTCAGTTATTGGACTCAATTTGTAACAAACATCTCCGTTGTTAGTCTCAATTTGTAACAAACATCACAGTTGTTAGTCTCAATTTGTAACAAACATCTCAGTTGTTAGTCTCAATTTGTAACACACATCTCAGTTGTTAGTCTCAATTTGTAACAAACATCTCAGTTGTTAGTCTCAATTTGAAACAAACATCTTAGCTGTTGAACTCAATTTGTAACAAACATCTCAGTTCTTAGTCTCAATTTGTAACAAACATCTCAGTTGTTAGATTCAATTGTAACAATCATCTCAGTTGTTAGTCTCAATTTGAAACAAACATCTTAGCTGTTGGACTCAATTTGTAACAAACATCTCAGTTGTTAGTCTCAATTTGTAACACACATCTCAGTTGTTAGATTCAATTTGTAACAATCATCTCAGTTGTTAGTCTCAATTTGAAACAAACATCTTAGCTGTTGGACTCAATTTGTAACAAACATCTCAGTTCTTAGTCTCAATTTGTAACAAACATCTCAGTTGTTAGTCTCAATTTGTAACAAACATCTTAGTTGTTGGATTCAATTTGTAACAAACATCTTAGTTGTTAGTCTCAATTTGTAACAAACATCTCAGTTGTTAGTCTCAATTTGTAACAAACATCTCAGTTGTTAGTCTCAATTTGTAACAAACATCTCAGTTGTTAGTCTCAATTTGTAACAAACATCTCAGTTATTGGACTCAATTTGTAACAAACATCTCAGTTGTTAGTCTCAATTTGTAACAAACATCACAGTTGTTAGTCTCAATTTGTAACAAACATCTCAGTTGTTAGTCTCAATTTGTAACACACATCTCAGTTGTTAGTCTCAATTTGTAACAAACATCTCAGTTGTTAGTCTCAATTTGTAACAAACATCTCAGTTGTTAGTCTCAATTTGTAACAGACATCTCAGTTGTTGGACTCAATTTGTAACAAACATCACAGTTGTTAGTCTCAATTTGTAACAAACATCTCAGTTGTTAGTCTCAATTTGTAACAAACATCTCAGTTGTTGGACTCAATTTGTAACAAACATCACAGTTGTTGGATTCAATTTGTAACAAACATCACAGTTTGTTAGTCTCAATTTGTAACAAACATCACAGTTGTTAGTCTCAATTTGTAACAAACATCACAGTTGTTAGTCTCAATTTGTAACAAACATCTCAGTTGTTAGTCTCAATTTGTAGCAAACATCTCAGTTGTTGGACTAAATTTGTAACAAACATCACAGTTGTTAGTCTCAATTTGTAACAAACATCTCAGTTGTTAGTCTCAATTTGTAACAAACATCTCAGTTGTTAGACTCAATTAGTAACAAACATCTTAGTTGTTGGATTCAATTTGTAACAAACATCTCAGTTGTTGGATTCAATTTGTAACAAACATCACAGTTGTGAGTCTCAATTTGTAACAAACATCTCAGTTGTTAGACTCAATTAGTAACAAACATCTTAGTTGTTAGACTCAATTAGTAACAAACATCTTAGTTGAACTCAATTTCTGACAGAAAATGATCTTTGATTGAAGTATGTTCATATTGTAAATACCATTCAACAACAATGTACCATCAATTTTTTGTTCTATTTGACACAAATTTGATCCAACATTGGTTATTGGTTATTGGTTATGGAAGGCTTCGGCATCACAGCAAACGAATTAAAATCCATAATTGCTCAACCGCCCGTGCCAGTGGAATCATCCGAATTACCAACTCATCTCCCAAACAAAGAAAGGTAACTGTAGTTCCCATCGTAGCAGTCTCAGCACACGCCAAAAGACATAAGGCGAAACCGCGCAGAAAGTGAACACAGCCAACTGTTCCCTGTCATACGATATCATCATTCATCGTAAACAAGCGGGATATCGAAGCAGGATCAAAACGGATGAGACACACAGCTCACGGTGTGCACAGAGCACTTAACTCAGTAGCTCCTGCAACAAGCCGGACTTGGAATATGAGGAAACTGCAAGAAGGAACACTTTTCAGACATAGCCTTCAATGGTTCCTGCCGCCTATCCACCATATACCATGGAGTTCACGTCCTCCCGAAAATGATGATCGTCGTAGCACTTGATGATGTTAGGCCGTCATTGATGACTCCAATTCCAAACATATAGACACACAGTGGTGGTAATTTGTCATTTCCAATCCAACAGAAGCCACATGACCTGTAGTTAGTAAAACCACAAAGAGAATATGATTTTGTGACCTCACTGATTCACTCTTAGATGTGAATGTGTAGTTTACACAAGAGGAGAAGTTGTCAACTACAGTGATTCCAGTTAAGGCAATTCTGGGATAGCAAGGCAAGTCTCCTTTATAGCAGCAGAACTTGATGTTCTCCGCTCCCTTCTTGTAGCTGCTGCCACACGATTCTGATGTCTCATTAACTTGGGCATCATTCAAGAACAATGTCAGATTAACATTCCATAGATATGGCTCTGCTGATGAAGTGCTTGGTGCAACAGTTGTATCAATCATACTGGAGGCTCCTGGTCTGTGGTCATTAATATCACAGACGGCAGCACATGGTGTTGTTATATTCAGTATTTCTTTCTGGGTGTAAATATGTGGCACACACATGGAGAGTGGTTTGTGGTCACAGTAATCCCATTAAAGGCAATTCTAGGGTAGCATGGCATAGCTGTTTCAGAACAGCACAATCCTGTGATGTTTTCTGTGTTCGCTATAAAGCTGCTGCTGCTACACAATCCTGACCAATTATAGGTGTGGACATTATTCACTTGCAATGACAAAACTGCTTTGTTTACATCATAAACCTCTGGAAGCGAATCATTTATGGGACTAATAGTACAATTTATTCTTCCATCGGGGATATCTGCATTGAGTCCCCAGAAAAAGGTCTTTGGTTAAAAAGCACATATGCGTTTGAGTTAAACACACAATGAGCCCACTTCATAAATTCAAAATGATTCTTGCCAATGCCATCTGTTTGCACAAGTTAGGTCCTTAGCTACCAACGTCAAAAATGTCTGAAACGAAGCCATCCAATTAACGGCTTTATCTACAGCGAAGGTTAACGAACTGTGAACAAACATTTATGTTCAAACCCTTGAAAACATTTTCAAAAATCTGCCAACTCGCAGCAATAACATTTATCGTGTTGTTCAATGTAAACATTGCTTGGTCCATAGCTCGAAAAATAAGCTGCCATTTTGATCCAACATTGTGTAGGTTAACAAGGCCATAAGCAAAAACCTCATCATGATGAATATGATCAGCCAAAGTGGTAAATTACAGAAGATAACTCTAGGATTGCTCAGATATGAAGACACACAACAAAAAATGTATTTTTTTAATCATTTATAAAATGTACAAACAAGAGTGAAGTATTAATTAAAATCAAGTATTTTCGTCAATTATAAGGTGTACAAGCAACAAGATTGAAGTATTACATGAAAACAAGTATTTTCATCAATTATAAAAAATACAAGCAATAGGAGTAAAAGAAGGAATGAAATATATGAAGAGACCTCGATGAACGTGACCGCCACCAAGGTGAAACGTTATCTCAAGTAACAGAGCACACATGTTGGTCAAGATTATTTATTTACTGACCAACTAAAATATTCATAATCTTGACCCTTCCAGCATCGCTGGACGCTACTTAAGGCTCGTTGTGTTTTCTCTCATCTATCTCTATTTTGGCAAAATATTTGATCTTTTCTAAGGAGTCTATACCTGCCAACTTTGCTTCCCTTATAAGTGTTATTTTTAGTGTCCCTCTAGGTATCTCATTTTCTGTACCCTGATGTTTCCCATAGAAGAACCAGTTTTGGATTTCTTTTGCTGTCTCTTCTCAAAACATGTTTGACATATATCCATCTTCTCTTCCTAATTGTAAATGAGATCGTTGGTTGCATGGCCATTTCTCTTTATCTCTATATTAATCTTGAATTCATTCCATTGTACACACTTTTAAAAATTCAATTAAACTGCAGATTAATGCTTGTTGTTTTTCTGTATGTACTCCTAGCATATCCTTAGAGTGTATATTTGATCAAGATAGCTTCTCCCATTTCTGAATGCTGTCTTTTCTTTGTGCTTATATAACTAATATATTAGACACAAATAACCCAGTTTAGTTACAAATATTGCTATTTTAGGTCACAGGGTTTATAATGACACAGACCTTTACTTACAAAAGCTGCATGTACAGCTTTGACTATATTTTTTAGACTCAGGATTTGTTAGTTTGTTATCATGTGTTTCTGGTGGCAAGGTGACGTGACTGCTTAAATATGAACTCAGACCAAGTTGCCGATTAATTTTCCTCTGCTTTTGCTTGTATGTGTTCTAAGTTCTCATTACAATATAGGTCAGTGTGCAGCAGTCAAGGTCACACAAGGACAGATAACTCACCTCTGAATGAGAATCCAGAGTACAGCAGTGGCCAGCTCCTTGAGCACAATGACCGCCAGGTAAATGACCACCAGCTGACTTGTGTGGTAGATGATGTGGCGAAGACTTTCCAGCACCACCTCCATCTGACGTTCAGCAAATTGATGCTCATCAGCCGGCACCCTAGTGGACAGGCAGAAACAAACAAACTTGCTCAACTGTAATAATTGGCACAATTGTGTCTTCTTTGCTTAGTGTATGGTCTTGCCTGTCATTTGGTAGGTCTTCATTCTCAAGTTGTACAGTTCTGATCACCAAATTCCAAAAATCTGCTACCTACCATAGGCATTTAATTATCTGGTGACCTGTAGATATTGATGTCCAACTACCTGATGTACTTTTGTTGTTACACACATAGGTAGCAAGGCCTGTCCCTTCCAGATGGTTGTGGTTATGGACAGTAAGAGCTGTCCCATCTAGATGGTTATGGACAGTAAGAGCTGTCCCATCTAGATGGTTATGGACAGTAAGAGCTGTCCCATCTAGATGGTTACGGACAGTAAGAGCTGTCCCATCTAGATGGTTATGGACAGTAAGAGCTGTCCCATCTAGATGGTTATGGACAGTAAGAGCTGTCCCATCTAGATGATTACGGACAGTAAGAGCTGTCCCATCTAGATGGTTATGGACAGTAAGAGCTGTCCCATCTAGATGGTTACGGACAGTAAGAGCTGTCCCATCTAGATGGTTATGGACAGTAAGAGCTGTCCCATCTAGATGGTTATGGACAGTAAGAGCTGTCCCATCTAGATGGTTACGGACAGTAAGAGCTGTCCCATCTAGATGGTTATGGATAGTAAGATCTGTCCCTTTCAGATGGTTATATACAGCAAGATCTGTCACTTAAAGATGGTTGTAGCTATGACAGTAAGATCTGTCCCTTACAGATGGTTGTGGCCATGGACAGTAAGATCTGTCCCTTACAGATGGTTGTGGTCATGGACAGTAAGATCTGTCCCTTACAGATAGTTGTGGTCATGGACAGTAAGATCTGTCCCTTACAAATGGTTGCAGTTATGGACAATAAGATTTGTCCCTTACAGATGGTTGTAGCTATGGACAGTAAGATTTGTCCCTTACAGATGGTTGTAGTTATGGACAAGTAAGATTTATCCCTTACAGATGGTTTTAGTTATGGACAAGTAAGATTTATCCCTTACAGATGGTTGTGGTTATGGACAAGTAAGATTTATCCCTTACAGATGGTTGTGGTTATGACAGAACAATTTGTCCCTTCTTTTGATATGTTTGATATTTTCTCTTTTATTTCTTTTTAGCAAGACCCTTAAGTGAGAATTGAAACTGTTCTGGCCTAATCTCAATTTGAAAGAATTGTTTTAGGAATCCACATTTGGCACTGACTGTATGAGGATTCCTATTATTTTCTCCACTGAAGGGAGTAAAAGACTGTAAGTCCTTCTGTTCACTCTATTGAAGTGAACCACAATGCTCCTGTCATCATTTCTAATCCTTTGTTTTGTAAAATCTCTATCTATATATCTATTGACCTTTCGAGCCGTAGCCAGCCCATAGGGCATAGACCAAGATACTCCTTCTCTTATCTGAATTTTTTGTTCTAGCAATTTTCAATTCTTTCAAAGATATTTTATCAAATCTCGCCATTTGTCTCTGTTCTGTGCAAGCAACTCTATCTCAGTGAGGGAGCCGAATCCTGCTGCTCTTGCCTCTCTCATCAATGTTCTTCTCAGTGTCTCTCTGGGTCTTCCTCTTTTCCTCTTACCTGTTGTTTCCCACATGAGGGCTTGCTTTGCTATTTGGTTATTATTTCTTCTCATCACATGTCCAACATATGACCATCGTAAATTCTCTACCCAATGCTTTACTCATTTTAATGTGTTAGATCAATTTGATCGGTTGTAGCTCCATAAATTGTTAGAGTTCCACCATCATCGTTGTTCAAGAAATGTATGAAAGCTGTAGTCAGAGTCCATGAAACGGCATGAAAACTGTTGTCAGAGTCTGTGAAACTGCATGAAAGTTGTTGTCAGATTCTGTGAAACTGCATGAAAACTGTTGTCAGAGTCTGTGAAACTGCATGAAAGCTGTTGTCAGAGTCTGTGAAACTGCATGAAAGCTGTTGTCAGAGTCTGTGAAACTGCATGAAAGCTGTTGTCAGAGTCTGTGAAAATGCATGAAAGCTGTTGTCAGAGTCTGTGAAACTGCATGAAAGCTGTTGTCAGTCTGTGAAACTGCATGAAAGCTGTTGTCAGAGTCTGTGAAACTGCATGAACACTGTTGTCACAGTCTGTGAAACTGCATGAAAGTTGTTGTCAGAGTCTGTGAAACTGCATGAAAGCTGTTGTCAGTCTGTGAAACTGCATGAAAGCTGTTGTCAGAGTCTGTGAAACTGCATGAACACTGTTGTCACAGTCTGTGAAACTGCATGAAAGCTGTTGTCAGAGTAATTTTTGTGACAAGAGAGTACCAGGAGTGAAGATGTATTTTCTGCACTGGCCTTTGACTACAGACATCAGTTGACAATAATGATGTGTGGTGCTGTGAAGAAGATAATGTGTGATGTTGCTGAGTCTCCTCTATCAGTGAATCATTATTTCTGTGCTAAGTTATGGTGGCACCTTTGATCAGTCTGAATATAATTCTTGAGACATTCAGAGCTCAAGTTTCAGATTCTTCATAAGATGCCAGGTGTTGTTGCCCCCAGTGAGCAGTTTAATATTTGTAGATTTAGATGACGATGCAAACTACAAAAACAACAAGCTGAATAGCTCAGGTCAAAATAACATTCAGAAAATGAAAATTGTCTTATGCAACAGATCTATGTCAATAGAAGTGAGAAAGAGAGTTCATCATTGCTATATACAGCCAATTCTGACCTATGAAAGTGAATCAAGGACAGTAGACAAACAAATGAAAAGATGATTAAAAGCCACAGAGATGGGATTTCTCAGAAGAATGTTGAGAATTCCAGAACAGCTAGAGAGACCAAAGAGGACATGCTCAAAAAGACCAACACACAAAGGGAGTTCCTAAGAAACATCAGAAAGAAACAACATTTTTTTGGCACATCATGAGAAGATAAAAGTTGGGAGTACTTGGTTAGAACTGGCACAATAAAGGAAAGAGAGGTCATGAATGACAGAGAGAGAAGATACTAGATAGCTTGGTGACATGGCATGGAAAACGATCAACAACAGAATTGATACAATGTACTTTGTATAGAGAATTGTGGAAGGACATGATCGCCTTTGCCAACCAGAATGGCACATGATGGTGATATTTACAGATCTTCTTAATGTGGCCTGATTCTTACTCTTCTGAGATCATCAACTTGGCATAGGTGGGGTATTCTATCAATCTCTCTACAGTAGTTATTGGGAGCTATTTCTCTGGATGGGTGGGGTATTCTATCAATCTCTCTACAGTAGTTATTGGGAGCTATTTCTCTGGATGGGTGGGGTATTCTATTAATCTCTCTACAGTAGTTATTGGGAGCTATTTCTCTGGATGGGTGGGGTATTCTATCAATCTCTCTACAGTAGTTATTGGGAGCTATTTCTCTGGATGGGTGGGGTATTCTATCAATCTCTCTACAGTAGTTATTGGGAGTTATTTCTCTGGATGGGTGGGGTATTCTATCAATCTCTCTACAGTAGTTATTGGGAGCTATTTCTCTGGATGGGTGGGGTATTCTATCATCTCTCTACAGTAGTTATTGGGAGCTATTTCTCTGGATGGGTGGGGTATTCTATTAATCTCTCTACAGTAGTTATTGGGAGCTATTTCTCTGGATGGGTGGGGTATTCTATCAATCTCTCTACAGTAGTTATTGGGAGCTATTTCTCTGGATGGGTGGGGTATTCTATCAATCTCTCTACAGTAGTTATTGGGAGCTATTGCTCTGGATGGGTGGGGTATTCTATCAATCCATCTACAGTAGTTGTTGGGAGCTATTTCTCTGGATGGGTGGGGTATTCTATCAATCCATCTACAGTAGTTGTTGGGAGATATTTCTCTGGATGGGTGGGGTATTCTATCAATCTCTCTACAGTAGTTATTGGGAGCTATTTCTCTGGATGGGTGGGGTATTGTATCAATCTCTCTACAGTAGTTATTGGGAGCTATTTCTCTGGATGGGTGGGGTATTCTATCAATCTCTCTACAGTAGTTATTGGGAGCTATTTCTCTGGTTGGGTGGGGTATTCTATCAATCCATCTACAGTAGTTATTGGGAGCTATTTCTCTGGATGGGTGGGGTATTCTATCAATCCATCTACAGTAGTTGTTGGGAGCTATTTCTCTGGATGGGTGGGGTATTCTATCAATCCCTCTACAGTAGTGGTTGGGAGCTATTTCTCTGGATGGGTGGGGTATTCTATCAATCTCTCTACAGTAGTTGTTGGGAGCTATTTCTCTGGATGGGTGGGGTATTCTATCAATCTCTCTACAGTAGTTGTTGGGAGCTATTTCTCTGGATGGGTGGGGTATTCTATCAATCCCTCTACAGTAGTTGTTGGGAGCTATTTCTCTGGATGGGTGGGGTATTCTATCAATCTCTCTACAGTAGTTATTGGGAGCTATTTCTCTGGATGGGTGGGGTATTCTATCAATCTCTCTACAGTAGTTATTGGGAGCTATTTCTCTGGATGGGTGGGGTATTCTATCAATCCATCTACAGTAGTTATTGGGAGCTATTTCTCTGGATGGGTGGGGTATTCTATCAATATCTCTACAGTAGTTGTTGGGAGCTATTTCTCTGGATGGGTGGGGTATTCTATCAATCCATCTACACTAGTTATTGGGAGCTATTTCTCTGGATGGGTAGGGTATTCTATCAATCCATCTACAGTAGTTATTGGGAGCTATTTCTCTGGATGGGTGGGGTATTCTATCAATCTCTCTACAGTAGTTGTTGGGAGCTATTCCTCTGGATGGGTGGGGTATTCTATCAATCCATCTACAGTAGTTGTTGGGAGCTATTTCTCTGGATGGGTGGGGTATTCTATCAATCTCTCTACAGTAGTTGTTGGGAGCTATTTCTCTGGATGGGTGGGGTATTCTATCAATCCATCTACAGTAGTTATTGGGAGCTATTTCTCTGGATGGGTGGGGTATTCTATCAATCCATCTACAGTAGTTGTTGGGAGCTATTTCTCTGGATGGGTGGGGTATTCTATCAATCCATCTACAGTAGTTGTTGGGAGCTATTTCTCTGGATGGGTGGGGTATTCTATCAATCCATCTACAGTAGTTGTTGGGAGATATTTCTCTGGATGGGTGGGGTATTCTATCAATCCATCTACAGTAGTTGTTGGGAGCTATTTCTCTGGATGGGTGGGTATTCTATCAATCCATCTACAGTAGTTGTTGGGAGCTATTTCTCTGGATGGGTGGGGTATTCTATCAATCCATCTACAGTAGTTGTTGGGAGCTATTTCTCTGGATGGGTGGGGTATTCTATCAATCCATCTACAGTAGTTGTTGGGAGCTATTTCTCTGGATGGGTGGGGTATTCTATCAATCCATCTACAGTAGTTGTTGGGAGCTATTTCTCTGGATGGGTGGGGTATTCTATCAATCCATCTACAGTAGTTGTTGGGAGCTATTTCTCTGGATGGTTGGGGTATTCTATCAATCCATCTACAGTAGTTGTTGGGAGCTATTTCTCTGGATGGGTGGGGTATTCTATCAATCCATCTACAGTAGTTGTTGGGAGCTATTTCTCTGGATGGGTGGGTATTCTATCAATCTCTCTACAGTAGTTATTGGGAGCTATTTCTCTGGATGGGTGGGGTATTCTATTAATCTCTCTACAGTAGTTATTGGGAGCTATTTCTCTGGATGGGTGGGGTATTCTATCAATCTCTCTACAGTAGTTATTGGGAGCTATTTCTCTGGATGGGTGGGGTATTCTATCAATCTCTCTACAGTAGTTATTGGGAGCTATTTCTCTGGATGGGTGGGGTATTCTATCAATCTCTCTACAGTAGTTATTGGGAGCTATTTCTCTGGATGGGTGGGGTATTCTATCAATCTCTCTACAGTAGTTATTGGGAGCTATTTCTCTGGATGGGTGGGGTATTCTATTAATCTCTCTACAGTAGTTATTGGGAGCTATTTCTCTGGATGGGTGGGGTATTCTATCAATCTCTCTACAGTAGTTATTGGGAGCTATTTCTCTGGATGGGTGGGGTATTCTATCAATCTCTCTACAGTAGTTATTGGGAGCTATTGCTCTGGATGGGTGGGGTATTCTATCAATCCATCTACAGTAGTTGTTGGGAGCTATTTCTCTGGATGGGTGGGGTATTCTATCAATCCATCTACAGTAGTTGTTGGGAGCTATTTCTCTGGATGGGTGGGGTATTCTATCAATCTCTCTACAGTAGTTATTGGGAGCTATTTCTCTGGATGGGTGGGGTATTCTATCAATCTCTCTACAGTAGTTATTGGGAGCTATTTCTCTGGATGGGTGGGGTATTCTATCAATCTCTCTACAGTAGTTATTGGGAGCTATTTCTCTGGATGGGTCGGGTATTCTATCAATCCATCTACAGTAGTTATTGGGAGCTATTTCTCTGGATGGGTGGGGTATTCTATCAATCCCTCTACAGTAGTTGTTGGGAGCTATTTCTCTGGATGGGTGGGGTATTCTATCAATCTCTCTACAGTAGTTGTTGGGAGCTATTTCTCTGGATGGGTGGGGTATTCTATCAATCTCTCTACAGTAGTTGTTGGGAGCTATTTCTCTGGATGGGTGGGGTATTCTATCAATCTCTCTACAGTAGTTGTTGGGAGCTATTTCTCTGGATGGGTGGGTATTCTGTCAATCCCTCTACAGTAGTTATTGGGAGCTATTTCTCTGGATGGGTGGGGTATTCTATCAATCTCTCTACAGTAGTTATTGGGAGCTATTTCTCTGGATGGGTGGGGTATTCTATCAATCTCTCTACAGTAGTTATTGGGAGCTATTTCTCTGGATGGGTGGGGTATTCTATCAATCCATCTACAGTAGTTATTGGGAGCTATTTCTCTGGATGGGTGGGGTATTCTATCAATCTCTCTACAGTAGTTGTTGGGAGCTATTTCTCTGGATGGGTGGGGTATTCTATCAATCCATCTACAGTAGTTGTTGGGAGCTATTTCTCTGGATGGGTGGGGTATTCTATCAATCCATCTACAGTAGTTATTGGGAGCTATTTCTCTGGATGGGTGGGGTATTCTATCAATCCATCTACAGTAGTTGTTGGGAGCTATTCCTCTGGATGGGTGGGGTATTCTATCAATCCATCTACAGTAGTTATTGGGAGCTATTTCTCTGGATGGGTGGGGTATTCTATCAATCCATCTACAGTAGTTGTTGGGAGCTATTTCTCTGGATGGGTGGGGTATTCTATCAATCCATCTACAGTAGTTGTTGGGAGCTATTTCTCTGGATGGGTGGGGTATTCTATCAATCTCTCTACAGTAGTTGTTGGGAGCTATTTCTCTGGATGGGTGGGGTATTCTATCAATCCATCTACAGTAGTTATTGGGAGCTATTTCTCTGGATGGGTGGGGTATTCTATCAATCCATCTACAGTAGTTGTTGGGAGCTATTTCTCTGGATGGGTGGGGTATTCTATCAATCCATCTACAGTAGTTGTTGGGAGCTATTTCTCTGGATGGGTGGGGTATTCTATCAATCCATCTACAGTAGTTGTTGGGAGATATTTCTCTGGATGGGTGGGGTATTCTATCAATCCATCTACAGTAGTTGTTGGGAGCTATTTCTCTGGATGGGTGGGGTACTCTATCAATCCATCTACAGTAGTTGTTGGAGCTATTTCTCTGGATGGGTGGGGTATTCTATCAATCCATCTACAGTAGTTGTTGGGAGCTATTTCTCTGGATGGGTGGGGTATTCTATCAATCCATCTACAGTAGTTGTTGGGAGCTATTTCTCTGGATGGGTGGGGTATTCTATCAATCCATCTACAGTAGTTGTTGGGAGCTATTTCTCTGGATGGGTGGGGTATTCTATCAATCCATCTACAGTAGTTGTTGGGAGCTATTTCTCTGGATGGGTGGGGTATTCTATCAATCCCTCTACAGTAGTGGTTGGGAGCTATTTCTCTGGATGGGTGGGGTATTCTATCAATCTCTCTACAGTAGTTGTTGGGAGCTATTTCTCTGGATGGGTGGGGTATTCTATCAATCTCTCTACAGTAGTTGTTGGGAGCTATTTCTCTGGATGGGTGGGGTATTCTATCAATCCCTCTACAGTAGTTGTTGGGAGCTATTTCTCTGGATGGGTGGGGTATTCTATCAATCTCTCTACAGTAGTTATTGGGAGCTATTTCTCTGGATGGGTGGGGTATTCTATCAATCTCTCTACAGTAGTTATTGGGAGCTATTTCTCTGGATGGGTGGGGTATTCTATCAATCCATCTACAGTAGTTATTGGGAGCTATTTCTCTGGATGGGTGGGGTATTCTATCAATATCTCTACAGTAGTTGTTGGGAGCTATTTCTCTGGATGGGTGGGGTATTCTATCAATCCATCTACACTAGTTATTGGGAGCTATTTCTCTGGATGGGTAGGGTATTCTATCAATCCATCTACAGTAGTTATTGGGAGCTATTTCTCTGGATGGGTGGGGTATTCTATCAATCTCTCTACAGTAGTTGTTGGGAGCTATTCCTCTGGATGGGTGGGGTATTCTATCAATCCATCTACAGTAGTTGTTGGGAGCTATTTCTCTGGATGGGTGGGGTATTCTATCAATCTCTCTACAGTAGTTGTTGGGAGCTATTTCTCTGGATGGGTGGGGTATTCTATCAATCCATCTACAGTAGTTATTGGGAGCTATTTCTCTGGATGGGTGGGGTATTCTATCAATCCATCTACAGTAGTTGTTGGGAGCTATTTCTCTGGATGGGTGGGGTATTCTATCAATCCATCTACAGTAGTTGTTGGGAGCTATTTCTCTGGATGGGTGGGGTATTCTATCAATCCATCTACAGTAGTTGTTGGGAGATATTTCTCTGGATGGGTGGGGTATTCTATCAATCCATCTACAGTAGTTGTTGGGAGCTATTTCTCTGGATGGGTGGGGTATTCTATCAATCCATCTACAGTAGTTGTTGGGAGCTATTTCTCTGGATGGGTGGGGTATTCTATCAATCCATCTACAGTAGTTGTTGGGAGCTATTTCTCTGGATGGGTGGGGTATTCTATCAATCCATCTACAGTAGTTGTTGGGAGCTATTTCTCTGGATGGGTGGGGTATTCTATCAATCCATCTACAGTAGTTGTTGGGAGCTATTTCTCTGGATGGGTGGGGTATTCTATCAATCCATCTACAGTAGTTGTTGGGAGCTATTTCTCTGGATGGTTGGGGTATTCTATCAATCCATCTACAGTAGTTGTTGGGAGCTATTTCTCTGGATGGGTGGGGTATTCTATCAATCCATCTACAGTAGTTGTTGGGAGCTATTTCTCTGGATGGGTGGGGTATTCTATCAATCTCTCTACAGTAGTTATTGGGAGCTATTTCTCTGGATGGGTGGGGTATTCTATTAATCTCTCTACAGTAGTTATTGGGAGCTATTTCTCTGGATGGGTGGGGTATTCTATCAATCTCTCTACAGTAGTTATTGGGAGCTATTTCTCTGGATGGGTGGGGTATTCTATCAATCTCTCTACAGTAGTTATTGGGAGCTATTTCTCTGGATGGGTGGGGTATTCTATCAATCTCTCTACAGTAGTTATTGGGAGCTATTTCTCTGGATGGGTGGGGTATTCTATCAATCTCTCTACAGTAGTTATTGGGAGCTATTTCTCTGGATGGGTGGGGTATTCTATTAATCTCTCTACAGTAGTTATTGGGAGCTATTTCTCTGGATGGGTGGGGTATTCTATCAATCTCTCTACAGTAGTTATTGGGAGCTATTTCTCTGGATGGGTGGGGTATTCTATCAATCTCTCTACAGTAGTTATTGGGAGCTATTGCTCTGGATGGGTGGGGTATTCTATCAATCCATCTACAGTAGTTGTTGGGAGCTATTTCTCTGGATGGGTGGGGTATTCTATCAATCCATCTACAGTAGTTGTTGGGAGCTATTTCTCTGGATGGGTGGGGTATTCTATCAATCTCTCTACAGTAGTTATTGGGAGCTATTTCTCTGGATGGGTGGGGTATTCTATCAATCTCTCTACAGTAGTTATTGGGAGCTATTTCTCTGGATGGGTGGGGTATTCTATCAATCTCTCTACAGTAGTTATTGGGAGCTATTTCTCTGGATGGGTCGGGTATTCTATCAATCCATCTACAGTAGTTATTGGGAGCTATTTCTCTGGATGGGTGGGGTATTCTATCAATCCCTCTACAGTAGTTGTTGGGAGCTATTTCTCTGGATGGGTGGGGTATTCTATCAATCTCTCTACAGTAGTTGTTGGGAGCTATTTCTCTGGATGGGTGGGGTATTCTATCAATCTCTCTACAGTAGTTGTTGGGAGCTATTTCTCTGGATGGGTGGGGTATTCTATCAATCTCTCTACAGTAGTTGTTGGGAGCTATTTCTCTGGATGGGTGGGGTATTCTGTCAATCCCTCTACAGTAGTTATTGGGAGCTATTTCTCTGGATGGGTGGGGTATTCTATCAATCTCTCTACAGTAGTTATTGGGAGCTATTTCTCTGGATGGGTGGGGTATTCTATCAATCTCTCTACAGTAGTTATTGGGAGCTATTTCTCTGGATGGGTGGGGTATTCTATCAATCCATCTACAGTAGTTATTGGGAGCTATTTCTCTGGATGGGTGGGGTATTCTATCAATCTCTCTACAGTAGTTGTTGGGAGCTATTTCTCTGGATGGGTGGGGTATTCTATCAATCCATCTACAGTAGTTGTTGGGAGCTATTTCTCTGGATGGGTGGGGTATTCTATCAATCCATCTACAGTAGTTATTGGGAGCTATTTCTCTGGATGGGTGGGGTATTCTATCAATCTCTCTACAGTAGTTGTTGGGAGCTATTCCTCTGGATGGGTGGGGTATTCTATCAATCCATCTACAGTAGTTATTGGGAGCTATTTCTCTGGATGGGTGGGGTATTCTATCAATCCATCTACAGTAGTTGTTGGGAGCTATTTCTCTGGATGGGTGGGGTATTCTATCAATCCATCTACAGTAGTTGTTGGGAGCTATTTCTCTGGATGGGTGGGGTATTCTATCAATCTCTCTACAGTAGTTGTTGGGAGCTATTTCTCTGGATGGGTGGGGTATTCTATCAATCCATCTACAGTAGTTATTGGGAGCTATTTCTCTGGATGGGTGGGGTATTCTATCAATCCATCTACAGTAGTTGTTGGGAGCTATTTCTCTGGATGGGTGGGGTATTCTATCAATCCATCTACAGTAGTTGTTGGGAGCTATTTCTCTGGATGGGTGGGGTATTCTATCAATCCATCTACAGTAGTTGTTGGGAGATATTTCTCTGGATGGGTGGGGTATTCTATCAATCCATCTACAGTAGTTGTTGGGAGCTATTTCTCTGGATGGGTGGGGTACTCTATCAATCCATCTACAGTAGTTGTTGGGAGCTATTTCTCTGGATGGGTGGGGTATTCTATCAATCCATCTACAGTAGTTGTTGGGAGCTATTTCTCTGGATGGGTGGGGTATTCTATCAATCCATCTACAGTAGTTGTTGGGAGCTATTTCTCTGGATGGGTGGGGTATTCTATCAATCCATCTACAGTAGTTGTTGGGAGCTATTTCTCTGGATGGGTGGGGTATTCTATCAATCCATCTACAGTAGTTGTTGGGAGCTATTTCTCTGGATGGTTGGGGTATTCTATCAATCCATCTACAGTAGTTGTTGGGAGCTATTTTTCTGGATGGGTGGGGTATTCTATCAATCCATCTACAGTAGTTATTGGGAGCTATTTCTCTGGATGGGTGGGGTATTCTATCAATCCATCTACAGTAGTTGTTGGGAGCTATTTCTCTGGATGGGTGGGGTATTCTATCAATCCATCTACAGTAGTTGTTGGGAGCTATTTCTCTGGATGGGTGGGGTATTCTATCAATCCATCTACAGTAGTTGTTGGGAGCTATTTCTCTGGATGGGTGGGGTATTCTATCAATCCATCTACAGTAGTTGTTGGGAGCTATTTCTCTGGATGGGTGGGGTATTCTATCAATCTATCTACAGTAGTTGTTGGAAGCTTTTTCTCTGGATGGGTGGGGTATTCTATCAATCTATCTACAGTAGTTGTTGGAAGCTTTTTCTCTGGATGGGTGGGGTATTCTATCAATCTATCTACAGTAGTTGTTGGAAGCTTTTTCTCTGGATGGGTGGGTATTCTATCAATCTATCTACAGTAGTTGTTGGAGCTATTTTTCTGCATGGGTGGGGTATTCTATCAATCTCTCTACAGTAGTTGTTGGGAGCTATTTCTCTGGATGGGTGGGGTATTCTATCAATCTCTCTACAGTAGTTATTGGGAGCTATTTCTCTGCATGGGTGGGGTATTCTATCAATCCCTCTACAGTAGTTGTTGGGAGCTATTTCTCTGGATGGGTGGGGTATTCTATCAATCTCTCTACAGTAGTTGTTGGAAGCTTTTTCTCTGGATGGGTGGGGTATTCTATCAATCTCTCTACAGTAGTTGTTGGAAGCTATTTCTCTGGATGGGTGGGGTATTCTATCAATCTCTCTACAGTTGTTGTTGGAAGCTTTTTCTCTGGATGGGTGGGGTATTCTATCAATCTCTCTACAGTAGTTGTTGGAAGCTATTTCTCTGGATGGGTGGGGTATTCTTTCAATCTCTCTACAGTAGTTGTTGGAAGCTTTTTCTCTGGATGGGTGGGGTATTCTATCAATCTCTCTACAGTAGTTATTGGGAGCTATTTCTCTGGATGGGTGGGGTATTCTATCAATCTCTCTACAGTAGTTATTGGGAGCTATTTCTCTGGATGGGTGGGGTATTCTATCAATCTCTCTACAGTAGTTATTGGGAGCTATTTCTCTGCATGGGTGGGGTATTCTATCAATCTATCTACAGTAGTTGTTGGAAGCTTTTTCTCTGGATGGGCTTCAAGATTGTGATCCCAATGCTGGTGCAGGGAAACACTAGAACATTCTGTTATTTTAATCATGAAAATTAAGGAGACCACAGATTCATAATTGCGGCTGAGATTTGAAATGAACAAAGTGAAGAATAAATAATGACATTCATCAACAACAAAATGAAGAACAAAAGTGGCTTGTAACAATATTCAAAACCACTTATGAAATTAGGGAGAAGCGATAGCTCAGTAGTTAGTGAATTGGACTACAAAGGACAGGAGATTGGGTTCGATCCTGATTGACGGCTTCCAGGTTCACCTAGCCTTAAATGGGTACCAGATCTTTTTCTGGGAAAGAAAAGTGGCACGTGCCGCTAATACTGACCACATTACCCCAAAAATTATGTACCAAAGGTCTATAAAAAAATGATTGTCACTAACACCATATTCCCTACACGTCACTTGGCATGATGGGGCTCTTTACTTACATTACTTATGAAATCAATGTCACAATACGACGACTGCCTGTGGTGCTGTCCCCTAATATTAAAATAATCACTGTTAAATGTTGACCAGCATTCTGATTGAGTGGTAGAAGTTGTTTACTTGGGCCAAAGGGCATGGAGATCACGGGCTGCTGGATCTGCCGCAACAACAAACAGCAGCAGCAACAGCAACAACAACAACAACAACACAAACAACAACAACAACAGTAACAACAACAACAACAACACAAACAACAACAACAACAGTAACAACAACAACAACAGAAGCTGTTTACTTGCTGAAAAGCTTGGCCTCAACCGGCTCAAACTGGCAGGCATGGGTCACAGAAGCAATATTATTCCATCTGACCTTGACCTTGACATCTTTCTGTGGTGCTGTATCGCTGCAGTTCCCCGGGACTCCTATAGTCTTCAGATGCTCACAATACATCTCCTTGCTGAGGTTCTGGACATTTGTAATATTGACATTTTCTATTAAAAAGAATTATTTGAGGGGTTGGGGGGGGGAAGCCCCACAAGTTATTGATTCAGCCACTGCACATATTTTCTATAATTTAATTAATTCATCTTATGATGATGGGTACATCCAGAAATGAGAGGCTTAATGGGCTCATAAGAGGGCATACCAACCAACACAGAGAGAGAGTCATCAGTCACTGGATGCTGCAGAACAAGCTGAGGAGGGGATCTGAGCACTTACCAACCAACACAGAGAGAGAGAGTCATCAGTCACTGGATGCTGCAGAACAAGCTGAGGAGGGGATCTGAGCACTTACCAACCAACACAGAGAGAGAGTCATCAGTCACTGGATGCTGCAGAACAAGCTGAGGAGGGGATCTGAGCACTTACCAACCAACACAGAGAGAGAGTCATCAGTCACTGGATGCTGCAGAACAAGCTGAGGAGGGGATCTGAGCACTTACCAACCAACACAGAGAGAGAGTCATCAGTCACTGGATGCTGCAGAACAAGCTGAGGAGGGGATCTGAGCACTTACCAACCAACACAGAGAGAGAGTCATCAGTCACTGGATGCTGCAGAACAAGCTGAGGAGGGGATCTGAGCACTTACCAACCAACACAGAGAGAGAGTCATCAGTCACTGGATGCTGCAGAACAAGCTGAGGAGGGGATCTGAGCACTTACCAACCAACACAGAGAGAGAGTCATCAGTCACTGGATGCTGCAGAACAAGCTGAGGAGGGGATCTGAGCATCAATGGACATGTTTGGAGGGATTGATGATGCCCACAAACAACTCAACCTCAATCCATGGCTGCCATTTAGTTCAGTTTTACACTTGCTCCAGTTGGATATACCAGACCACCAGATGAAGAGATCAACAATTACACACAATAAATGATTGGGTTTATTCAATATAACAGCTATAAGAAAAGTTTATGATCCTTGATAAGTGATGGATTATCTCATGATCATTGATAAGTGATGGATTATCTCATGATCATTGATAAGTGATGGATTATCTCATGATCCTTGATAAGTAATGGATTATCTCATGATCATTGATAAGTGATGGATTATCTCATGACCATTGATAAGTGATGGATTATCCCAAGACCCTTGATAAGTGATGGATTATCTCATGATCATTGATAAGTGATGGATTATCCCTTGACCCTTGATAAGTGATGGATTATCTCATGACCATTGATAAGTGATGGATTATCTCATGATCATTGATAAGTGATGGATTATCCCAAGACCCTTGATAAGTGATGGATTATCTCATGACCATTGATAAGTGATGGATTATCCCTTGACCCTTGATAAGTGATGGATTATCTCATGACCATTGATAAGTGATGGATTATCTCATGATCATTGATAAGTGATGGATTATCCCAGACCCTTGATAAGTGATGGATTATCCCAAGACCCTTGATAAGTGATGGATTATCCCTTGACCCTTGATAAGTGATGGATTATCCCAAGACCCTTGATAAGTGATGGATTATCCCAAGACCCTTGATAAGTGATGGATTATCCAAGACCCTTGATAAGTGATGGATTATCCAAGACCCTTGATAAGTGATGGATTATCTCATGACCATTGATAAGTGATGGATTATCTCATGACCATTGATAAGTGATGGATTATCCCAAGACCCTTGATAAGTGATGGATTATCTCATGACCATTGATAAGTGATGGATTATCCCTTGACCCTTGATAAGTGATGGATTATCTCATGACCATTGATAAGTGATGGATTATCTCATGATCATTGATAAGTGATGGATTATCCCAAGACCCTTGATAAGTGATGGATTATCCCAAGACCCTTGATAAGTGATGGATTATCCCTTGACCCTTGATAAGTGATGGATTATCCCAAGACCCTTGATAAGTGATGGATTATCCCAAGACCCTTGATAAGTGATGGATTATCCCAAGACCCTTGATAAGTGATGGATTATCCCAAGACCCTTGATAAGTGATGGATTATCTCATGACCATTGATAAGTGATGGATTATCTCATGACCATTGATAAGTGATGGATTATCCCAAGACCCTTGATAAGTGATGGATTATCTCATGACCATTGATAAGTGATGGATTATCCCAAGACCCTTGATAAGTGATGGATTATCTCATGACCATTGATAAGTGATGGATTATCTCATGACCATTGATAAGTGATGGATTATCCCAAGACCCTTGATAAGTGATGGATTATCTCATGACCATTGATAAGTGATGGATTATCTCATGACCATTGATAAGTGATGGATTATCCCAAGACCCTTGATAAGTGATGGATTATCTCATGACCATTGATAAGTGATGGATTATCCCTTGACCCTTGATAAGTGATGGATTATCCCTTGACCCTTGATAAGTGATGGATTATCCCTTGACCCTTGATAAGTGATGGATTATCCCTTGACCCTTGATGATATAACAATAACAAGGAACCCACTTTCCTGACAATCATTCGTTGGACCACCATAGTTTTACCTGCAAACCTCTCAGATGTTTCCAGTAAACTCCCAAAACACTTTTGTGCCTGGAGATATAACTGCTCATTGATGACTGGAATGCTGGGAAGTCTACGGTGTTGATGTAATCAGCGTGGGTCTGCATGCGTGCGTTTGCCATCGTGATCTGGAGATCAAGGTGCAGGTCCTGTCAAGTAGATAAGCGAATTCATCAAACATGAATTAAATGAAGAAATGAACCCAAAAAATGTGTTCATCAAACATGAATTAAATGGAGAAATGAACCCAAAAATGTGTTCATCAAACATGAATTAAATGGAGAAATGAACCCAAAAAATGTGTTCATCAAACATGAATTAAATGGAGAAATGAACCCAAAAAATGTGTTCATCAAACATTAATTAAATGGAGAAATGAACCCAAAAAATGTGTTCATCAAACATTAATTAAATGGAGAAATGAACCCAAAAAATGTGTTCATCTTCTTCTTCTTCTTCTTTCCTTCCTCATCTGCCTTTCAGCGTCGAGGGGAGATATAATTTGCGGTCTTTTGCTCTTCTGTTCGCCTCTGCTGCTGTTATGTTTCCTAGTGCTTCTAATATTCCATCGGCCCTTCTTTTTCGTGGTCAACCCTTGGGTCTGATGTTCTCACAATGTTTGTTGAAGGCTCGTTGTGTTGTGTTTTGTTCTTTCTGTCTTGTCACGTGGCCAAACCATTTTATCCATTGTTTCCTTATATATTCTATGGCGGGGGCTATTCCTAGCTTTTTTCTCAGTTCATCAAACATGAATTAAATGGAGAAATTAACCAAAAAATGTGTTCACAGTTCATGGCACAGAATTCATGGCAACCTTGTTTAACTGATCACATGATTCTATGATATAACAGTGAACTACAGTTGCTCAACCTTGTTTAACTGATCACATGATTCTATGATATAACAGTGAACTACAGTTGCTCAACCTTGTTTAACTGATCACATAATTCTGTGATATAACAGTGAACTACAGTTGCTCAACCTTGTTTAACTGATCACATGATTCTGTGATATAACAGTGAACTACAGTTGCTCAACCTTGTTACTTCACATCATGGATGTTGTTTCACTTGTGCACAAAATTGTCTATATCTTGTGCACAAAATTGTCTATATCGTGTGCACAAAATTGTCTATATCTTGTGCACAAAATTGTCTATATCGTGTGCACAAAATTGTCTATATCTTGTGCACAAAATTGTCTATATCTTGTGCACAAAATTGTCTATATCTTGTGCACAAAATTGTCTATATCTTGTGCACAAAATTGTCTATATCGTGTGCACAAAATTGTCTATATCTTTTGCACAAATTGTCTATATCTTGTGCACAAAATTGTCTATATCTTTTGCACAAAATTGTCTATATCTTGCGCACAAAATTGTCTATATCATGTGCACAAAATTGTCTATATCGTGTGCACAAAATTGTCTATATCTTTTGCACAAAATTGTCTATATCTTTGCACAAAATTGTCTATATCTTTTGCACAAAATTGTCTATATCTTTTGCACAAAATTGTCTATATCTTTTGCACAAAATTGTCTACATCTTGTGCACAAAATTGTCTACATCTTTTGCACAAAATTGTCTATATCTTTTGCACAAAATTGTCTATATCTTTTGCACAAAGTTGTATATATCTTTTGCACAAAAATGTCTATATTTTGTGCACAAAATTGTCTATATCTTGTGCACAAAATTGTCTATATCTTTTGCACAAAATTGTCTACATCTTGTGCACAAAATTGTCAATATCTTTTGCACAAAATTGTCAATATCTTGTGCACAAAATTGTCTATATCTTGTGCACAAAATTGTCAATATCTTTTGCACAAAATTGTCTATATCTTGTGCACAAAATTGTCAATATCTTGTGCACTAATCCTAAATATTGAATCTACAAAGAAAATAGTTCAACTGTTAACTTTAACAATGCTGCTAAAATGTTTTTTTTTTATGTAAAGAAATGAATGTGTTTTCCTCTCAAACAGCACAAAGGAATTAGAAGAAACAACTGAATCTGTTAAATAACAAAGTGAGAAGCAAAACCTTTATCTAAATATACAGGAAAGCAATGTTGACTGAGAAAGCAAAAAGCTAACCTGAAATCATCAATGACAACGAAGAATTTTAAAATATAACAAACTATAAATATCTGGAATTTGCAATTACTAACAACAAATACTGTGAGAAGGAGATTTTAAAAAAAGATTAGCAGTAGCAGCACAAACATGAAATGCCATGAAAAAATACAGCACAAGTCAGAAAAAATTGAAATTACTGAAGGTATATATCTGTCCTTATAGCAACATAAGGTTGTAAATCATGGACACTGCAAAAAACAATGAAGGAAATAGGTTATTAAAATCAAGGTGTTACAGAAAAATCCTTAAGACACTTTAGATAATGAAAAAGAGCAATGGAGACACGTGAAAGCTTAATATTAAAAAGAGCTGGATTATAAATGCCGTTCTACAGAGGAAATTAAAATACTATGGCCATGTCAAAAGCTATATTTTGTTGGAATAAACAATAATGGAAGGCATGGTTTCTGGGCGACGCATCAGGAGCAAACCAAGAAGAAAGAAGGTGGTTTCAAGACATCAAGGAGGCCATGAACATGACAAAAGCAGAAATGGGAGAACTGGCTAGAGACAGATATTCTTTCAGATGGGCTGTGGTGCAGCATTCAGCCAAGGACATGTGACCCCATGACGATGACTCTGGTCATGGTCGGCCATTCTGACAGCTCACCGTGCTCTGATAAAGACCAGCTTTCTCCAGTTCCTGGACCGTCAGGTACTTGTTGCTGAAGTCCAGCAGACAGATGAGAAAGACACAAGCTGCTACAGCTCCAACTATCTTGGGGAAAAATGTAGTTGAAATTGTCTGAAAATGGAGTAAACACGGATTTGATTTCACGGAAATCATGGATTTATTTTGATCTTTATTGCAACATTATCTTTTGTTGAGAAATTATTTTTAAAAATCTATTTTTAATAGTATATTTTTATGCCACTTTATTTTTTACAATGTTCTTTCTGTCTGTCTATCTATTCATCTATCTATTGTTCTTTCAAGCCAAAATGTTAGAGTGAATTATAGGAGGAAGAGTTATGTTTTACAACACTCAGAAAAAATGACAAATAAACAACAGAAAAAAACAAAGAATAATATATGGTCCGAAGCAGGTTCGAATCCGTACTCCTTGGCACTGCGCCAAGTAGGGGTTCGATCCTGCTTTGGACATATATTGTTCTTTGTTTTTTTCTGTTGTTGTTTATTTGTCATTTTTTCTGAGTGTTGTAAAACATACCTCTTCCTCCTATGATTCGCTAAATTATCACCTCGGAAGTTTCCTTCTATGATAATATTCATTTATTATTATTTATCTCCAAAATTGTAGACTCTCTTTGACAATATTCATTATCAAGTGTCAGAACTTCTACAGTAAAACATCGTATCTTGTCAAATGTTCTGGACGAGCCTCTCATTCTCAGCAAGGGAGCTAATGCATGCTTCGTACAATTTAAACACACAAAAATATTGTTCTGTAGGTCATTCAATTCTTGTTATATTTTTTCTTTTAGTTTGTAGTTATATATTTTTTTTCTTTTTTTTTCGTTCGCCAGCTTTTACCTCTGACGAAGTCCCTAGAGACTAGGAACTGAATTTAGAGTGTTAATCCATTTTTCCCTGGCAGCCATGTGCACAGGGGTCCCTCACCGCACAGGCAGATAACTCCGACTTCGGAGGTACTCATATTTTTTCCGTCGATGAGTAATTGACGGTTTAAGCCTCACTGCTAAGACCAGGGGTGGTTGCCGCAGAGAGAAATCATAAATAAAAATCCCAACTGGTGTAGCCAGGATTTGAACCTACAACCTCTCTGTCTCGAGGCCGGCGTCATGCCTTGAGACCAACCAGCCCCCTGGGGTTACAATGACAAGAATAACAGAAACCTACAAAAAGGGTCAGATTGTTGTGATGTTGATTGTAATCAAAATTAAGTCTGTTTGTTGATGACATTATCATATCTTGTGACAACAATTTGTCTGTTTGTTGATGACACTATCATATCTTGCGACAACAATTTGTCTGCTGTTGATGACACTATCATATCTTGCGACAACAATTTGTCTGCTGTTGATGACACTATCATATCTTGTGACAACAATTTGTCTGTTTGTTGATGACACTATCATATCTTGCGACAACAATTTGTCTGTTTATCGATGACACTATCATATCTTGTGACAACAATTTGTCTGTTTGTTGATGACACTATCATATCTTGCGACAACAATTTGTCTGTTTGTTGATGACACTATCATATCTTGCGACAACAATTTGTCTGTTTATCGATGACACTATTATATCTTGGGACAACAATTTGCCTGTTTGTTGATGACATTATCATATCTTGCGACAACAATTTGTCTGTTTGTTGATGACATTATCATATCTTGCCACAACAATTTGTCTGTTTGTTGATGACACTATCATATCTTGCGACAACAATTTGTCTGTTTATCGATGACAAACTCTGTGCTAGTCAGGAAATCTTGAATGTGGACATTAAAACTGAGTGTGCGTGTGTTTGTATCAACTTTTTCCTGGCATACATTGCATGTGTGTGTGTGTGTTAGTGTGAAGCAATTGTCAACGAGTCTATAGGGGACATCATCAGGGGTACAAATGTATGACCTTAAACTTTACCTGAATGAAGAACATCTTGACATTCTGAAACAGTGGGGAGTCTTTACAACCATTGACAGGGGCTAGTTTACTTTTGGATTCCTTGGATTGAAAAACATCGTCATCCCCATCTGGATCTGCGAGTATAAAATTGTTTGTTACATCAACATTATTGGTTATAAAGATATGCGTCTTCTTCTTTTTGTGTTCTCATGTTTGTGTTCTCATGTTTGTGTTCTCATGTTTGAGTACTCATGTTTGAGTTCTCATGTTTGAGTTCTCATGTTTGAGTCCTTATGTTTGTGTTCTCATGTTTGAGTTCTCATGTTTGTGTTCTCATGTTTGAGTCCTCATGTTTGTGTTCTCATGTTTGAGTTCTCATGTTTGTGTTCACATGTTTGAGTTCTCATGTTTGAGTACTCATGTTTGTGTTCTCATGTTTGAGTACTCATGTTTGTGTTCTCATGTTTGAGTTCTCATGTTTGTGTTCTCCTGTTTGAGTTCTCATGTTTGTGTTCTCATGTTTGAGTACTCATGTTTGTGTTCTCATGTTTGAGTCCTCATGTTTGTGTTTCTCTTGTTTGTATTCTCATGTTTGAGAGTACTCATGTTTGTGTTCTCATGTTTGGGTTCTCATATTTGTGTTCTCATGTTTGTGTTCTCATGCTTGAGTTCTCATGTTTAAGTTCTCATGTTTGTGTTCTCATGTTTGTGTTCTCATGTTTGTGTTTTCATGTTTGAGTTCTCATGTTTGTATTCTCATGTTTTTGTTCTCATGTTTTGTGTTCTCATATTTGTGTTGACACCCTCAGACAAGTGTGTGTGAGAAATGTTGTCCAGAGCTCATCTTTAGCTCTATACAGTTGTGATTGTAACATTGAGTCATTGGACCAATTTATTATTCTGGGTTTATTAGATATAGGTTGATCCTGTAGCATAGCTGATTACATATAGGTTGATCCTGTAGCATAGCTGATTACATATAGGTTGATCCTGTAGCATATCTGATTACATATAGGTTGATCCTGTAGCATAGCTGATTACATATAGGTTGATCCTGTAGTGTTGCTGATTACATATAGGTTGATCCTGTAGTGTTGCTGATTACATATAGGTTGATTCTGTAGTGTTGCTGATTACATATAGGTTGATTCTGTAGTGTTGCTGATTACATATAGGTTGATTCTGTAGTGTTGCTGATTACATATAGGTTGATCCTGTAGCATAGCTGATTACATATAGGTTGATCCTGTAGTGTTGCTGATTACATATAGGTTGATCCTGTAGTATAGCTGATTTCATATAGGTTGATCCTGTAGTGTTGCTGATTACATATAGGTTGATTCTGTAGTGTTGCTGATTACATATATGTTGATTCTGTAGTGTTGCTGATTACATATAGGTTGATGCTGTAGTGTTGCTGATTACATATAGGTTGATTCTGTAGTGTTGCTGATTACATATAGGTTGATTCTGTAGTGTTGCTGATTACATATAGGTTGATCCTGTAGCATAGCTGATTACATATAGGTTGATCCTGTAGTGTTGCTGATTACATATAGGTTGATTCTGTAGTGTTGCTGATTACATATAGGTTGATCCTGTAGTGTTGCTGATTACATATAGGTTGATCCTGTAGTGTTGCTGATTACATATAGGTTGATCCTGTAGTTTAGCTGATTACATATTATGTGATCCTGTAGTGTAGCAAATTACATATAGGATGACCCTGTAGTGTAGCTGATTACATATAGGTTGATTCTGTAGTGTAGTTGATTACATAAAATGTAATCCTGTATTGTAGCTGATAACATAAAGATTGATTCTGTTGTCAGGCTTCTGATGTGTGGTTCCTATTGTCTGGCTTCTTGTCCTGGATCCTGTTGTCTGGCTCCTTGTTCTGGGCTCCTGTTGTATGGCTCCTTGTCCTGGGTCCTGTTGTCTGGTTCCTTGTTCTGGCTCCTGCTGCCTGGCTCCTATTGTCTAGCTTCCCATGTATTCCAGGAGATAACTTTTATTTTGCTGACGTGACCAAACAATTCTAACTATGGATGCTATATTTGTAAGCGTTGCACTGAAGCATGTTAAACATCATCAGATTGTGTACCCTTCACTCTTACAGATATGTGGATGGCCTTCAATATGCGTGGGATACTTTTAGGTTTTATATTATATATATATGGGCTTTTTAATTACAATAACTCATATTCATATATTAATATATCTACATGAATACATAGTAGGGTGAGTAGACAGGAGGAAGTGGTGACCAAAGGAAGTGGTGACCAAAGGAAGTGGTGACCAAAGGAAGTGGTGACCAAAGGAAGTGGTGACCAAAGGAAGTGGTGACCAAAGGAAGTGGTGACCAAAGGAAGTTGTAGCAAAGGAAAAGATGACATGAAAGAAAAGGCAGTTGTACAGAAAGGAAATGTGGAATAGAAGATTGAAAGGTTAAGTCAATATTTCACCAAGCCTTGATTAGGTTTATGGGGAATATGTAAAATAAATATGAAATTGTATCTAGCAGATAGATTGGTAGAGAGAGACAAGACGAACAATGACATTTTGGCGAAATCCTTCATTGGTTACAAAACAAAAAACATACAAATATCAACACAATAGGCAAACACTGTTCTAAAATAAACAAAGAAATATAAACACAAAAGCCAAACACTGATGTGAAAAATGGTGGAAAGAAATGGTGGTCAGCTGAAAAATGGTGGAAAGAAATGGTGGCCAGCTGAAAAATGGTGGAAAGAAATGGTGGTCAGCTGAAAAATGGTGGAAAGAAATGGTGGTCATGATATAAATGAATGAGAATATGGTGTTAATATTCTTTGTCCATAATCAACTGCACATTTTTGGGTGATGAATCAGCATCATGCCAGGCTGGCTGTTCTTACTTCTCACAAAAATGTCTGCAACCTATTTTTAGAGGCTGGGTGAACCTAGAAATCTTCAAGAAAATGTAGAACAACAAAATCTTCAAGAAAAAATAGAACAACAAAATCTTCAAGAAAAAATAGAACAACAAAATCTTCAAGAAAAAATAGAACAACAAAATCTTCAAGAAAATGTAGAACAACAAAATCTTCAAGAAAAAATAGAACAACAAAATCTTCAAGAAAAAATAGAACAACAAAATCTTCAAGAAAAAATAGAACAACAAAATCTTCAAGAAAATGTAGAACAACAAAATCTTCAAGAAAAAATAGAACAACAAAATCTTCAAGAAAATGTAGAACAACAAAATCTTCAAGAAAATGTAGAACAACAAAATCTTCAAGAAAAAATAGAACAAAATCTTCAAGAAAATGTAGAACAACAAAATCTTCAAGAAAATGTAGAACAACAAAATCTTCAAGAAAATGTAGAACAACAAAATTTTCAAGAAAATGTAGAACATTACCTTCTGTAAAAAAAAAAATCGTACCTTTCTGTTCTCTAAAATATTCAGGGAATCCAAAAAGTATGAGCTTTGCTACCATCCAAGCTTTGCACATCCTGTGAGCTAGTAGGATGATGTCACATGTGATAAACATCATCAGGAACAAGGCAAAAGCAGTCAATGTTCCATTCTTGGAACTTTCAGGCTCATCTTTGTGCACAGATTGCTGAATACAAAATATCAAGAATATGAATTCATAATTAATGAATTACCTTATCCATTATGTGTGCTTATGTGGGCAAATATATTTTTTAATATAATCTTTTTAGTTATAAATGTGCAAGAGAAGGAGTAGGCGTAGGCTACATCAATTGACAAGATGTCCATACATCATCTTCTGATATCAAATTCAGAAGACAAAAGGTGCAGGAGAAAGGAGATGAGGCCAGGCACCACGAATACATCTTGTTTATCCTGATGGATCGGTTTATCCAATATTGGCAGATTCAGCCACAAGAGAAGCTTAACAGTGGAGCAACATATGACACAAATATTTTGACAAACTACTGACTTTTCATGGTTACTTGCTACCAAATGTCAAGACACCAAAGGCCATATATATATATACAATCATCATCTTCTAGGTACTTGTTTGGTCTGTATCAACAGGTTTCAACTGCCCTTGCCTTTGGCAGACTCCTCTCCTTCTGAATGCTTCTGTATCAACAGGTTTCAACTGAGATTGTCTCTGACAGACTTCACCCCTCTCTTAATTGTCCTTGATCATTTCCTGTTTTAGAGGAGTGAAGAGTAAGCTCCGCTAGGTCACAGTATTTGGAGGTCAGTACTTTTGCTTGCTGTAGTCACCTTCAATTCAATGAGCCAGATATCTGTTCTTTTTTCAACTGTGTCAACAGGACTGTGCTGTCTAGAATCAAACCCACATTCACTCTATTACAAGGCTAGTACACTAATGACTATGCCACAGATGCTCCAAGGATTAGATCTACAGAAATGTAAACAAGAACAAAGTTTAGCAAAAAATCTACCTGATATGACATGGCTCCACCTATTCCTGACTCTTCAAGAGGGAAGAACCAATTGTTGTGCATCTGTATGCTCCTGATTGGATCTTTTTCTGCCCATTGCTGTGGAGAGTCTCTTTTGATTGGTGGTAGATCAGGAGGCGGGACAGGAATATCATCAAGTCGTGGCAGTGCCGGCAGTGAAAATGTGAGATCTTTTTTTCATAAGGAAACATAAAGATTGTTCAAATTTAATATATAAAACAGTGAAAAGCCATTTAAACAAAAGTTTATTTTTAATGACTTGTTTATATTCAGCTCACAATTTCATTGAACTATGCCCATCCTTGCATATAAAAAACTATTCCACTGACCGAATGGGTAAAAAAAGATGTAAAACTATCACAGACAAACTAATTACTAAAACAAAATAATATGTTCAGTTTTCAATTATTTTAACCTGACATTAACTTCATTATCTTGACAAGTTATGTCTATATTGTATCAGAATTCCTTTTGTAGCAATAATTCTGGCATTCATGCAGTTAACATTGCCTTTCAGCAACAGTAGCTCTGTTTACCTGGGAGAGAGCAGTACCCTATCTATGTGAATTACAGCCTGAAGGAAATGTTATCACTGAAGGAAATGTTATCACTGAAGAAAATGTTATCACTGAAGGAAATATTATCACTGAAGAAAATGTTATCACTGAAGGAAATGTTATCACTGAAGAAAATGTTATCACTGAAGGAAATATTATCACTGAAGAAAATGTTATCACTGAAGGAAATGTTATCACTGAAGAAAATGTTATCACTGAAGGAAATATTATCACTGAAGAAAATGTTATCACTGAAGGAAATGTTATCACTGAAGAAAATGTTATCACTGAAGAAAATGTTATCACTGAAGGAAATGTTATCACTGAAGGAAATGTTATCACTGAAGAAAATATTATCACTGAAGAAAATGTTATCACTGAAGGAAATGTTATCACTGAAGAAAATGTTATCACTGAAGGAAATGTTATCACTGAAGAAAATGTTATCACTGAAGGAAATGTTATCACTGAAGGAAATGTTATCACTGAAGAAAATGTTATCACTGAAGGAAATGTTATCACTGAAGAAAATGTTATCACTGAAGGAAATGTTATCACTGAAGGAAATGTTATCACTGAAGGAAATGTTATCACTGAAGGAAATGTTATCACTGAAGGAAATGTTATCACTGAAGGAAATGTTATCACTGAAGGAAAGCTCAAGTCAAGTTAAGGAAATCAAATTATTTTGTGAACTCTGCTACAAGGACAAGAGTTTGGGTTCAATCCAGCTCTTATGCTCATTCAACTTTACATGAGCCTGGATATTTCTAGACAAGTAGGATACCTGACATGATACCGACCTCATCAGCCATTGGTTATTGAAGAATATGTAGACCTACACTAGCCCCATATTTCCCATATGTCTTAATGTTTGAAGATACTTTCTTTACTTTTATTTCCATGAAAGTTTACATTTATCTAAATCACCCAGAGAACATTTCATTTAATCTTTGAGAACTCCCAATGTTCACCAAGAAGTGACATCACTTAAGCTGCTAACAATTTATTGAAAAAAAATCACACATTATGACCACAATGTTTTCATGTAACCCCACAATATACTGATATTTCTCAAGCCATTATTTACACAAGTTACCATGGCTACCTCTCTAAATGAAACTATAATTACAGTAATTATCCCATTTCTTGGGTCTGCTGGTGATGGAGGGGGAGGGGGGAATAGAACTAGAGAATAAAGGTCACTTATCCAGTGCAGCTGATGTGAGGAGTTCAGGTCAGAGATAATCTAAGCTAACATAAGTCATGTGTGAAAACCTGATTCAGGTTAGTTGCAATTAAAGATAATCTTATGTTGTCAATTACTGCAGACAGGATGACATATTTCAGGTAAGGACAATCTCTGAGTGTGCAGACCTTGTAGGAATATTGTTAACTGCATTATTTGGGTAGTTAGTAATTCTTTTCCTGCTCTTATTACCTACCCTAACAGGAGTTAGATATCAATATTTCTAGCTGGGATGCTAGTAGTTTGCCATTCAACAAACAAACAAATAGTCTTTGAGCTGACCTGTATAGCCAGAAAGCACTTTCCTATTGCAACTGTTTTATTTGTTAAATAGATCTAACTGGATTTAGAGTGATAAATAATTTTATTAATTTTTACAGATTTACAACTGTCACAGATCACCAGAATCCAGTTTTCACAGATTTACTAACTTACACATTTTACAGATTTACCCACTTCTAATTTTTTGAATTTATCAACTTCCAATTTTCCACAAATTTACCAATTTCCAATTTGGCCAAATCTGCTTTGATGCCTGTCCAATCCATAAAACTTTTCTGTTCCTTCTGTTTGGCTTTCATTAAAAGATTAACAGTCTCATGAAGAAATCTGGCACCATCAAGCCAGCTATTATTGTACTGAACATTCTGGAAGGATGCAAGTGCATTCTGGTTGACTTGTTTTAAGACAGATCTGGCAGCCTTAGCATAGGCACTTCTGGAAATATGAGAATTGTAAAAATACGTGCAACAGTTGTTTAAAGAAATATTGCAACACTTAAATAACCGAGTTATCATTGCAACAATATATCGAATAGATGCTAAATTCCTGAAATAAACAAAGATGATACATGTCACTTTGCTACACAGCTTTTCACTGACCGGAAAAGCTGTGTAGCAAAGTTTCTATATTGTTTTGCTTCTATGTTGTTTTGCTTTCAACACCTTTTTTTTTATTCTATTCTATTCTATTTATAGAATCAGTTTCATTGCAGTCGGGATATCCTATATCCGTTCCACCACCTGTCCCAGCATTTCTCGAACCTTATGCAGACTGATCATTCCTGTTGTAAGGTGTTTATTGTAGATACATCTGCATTACACACTAAACACTCCGATCAACCAGACCCCTTTTTCACCTTTAGACAGTGAAGATTTATTCTAATAATAAAACCACACCAGCCACCATGTATGAGTGTCAACAATTAGTACAGAATTTATAACAAATTAACCTGTAAGCTTTGGTGAACCTCTTGCAGACAAAGTTTGATTTCATCCTACAGACAATGACAAGTAAAACTGCTTAAAAAACATAACTCTTTGCAAAAGCAATTTTGTTTATAGATTTGTTATCAATAATTCATCACTATCTATCTATTGACCTTTCGAGCCGTAACCGGCCCATAGGGCGTAGACCAAGATACACCTTCTCCTATATGAATTTTTGTTCTAGCAGTTTTCTTTTAAAGATATTTTATCAAATCTCGCCATCTGTCTCTGTTCTGTGCAAGCAGTTCTATCTCATTGAGGGAGCCGATTCCTGCTGCTCTTGCCTCTCTCATCAATGTTCTTCTCAGTGTCTCCCTGGGTCTTCCTCTTTTTCTTTTACCTGTTGTTTCCCATCATCACACTGAAAGTCTAATTCATCAAACTCTTAAGTCTAATTCATCAATCAAACTCTAAGCCTAATTCATCAAACTCTAAGTCTAATTCATCAAACTGTAAGTCTAATTCATCAAACTCTTAAGTCTAATTCATCATCAAACTGTAAGTCTAATCCATCAAACTCTAAGTCTAATTCATCAAACTCTAAGTCTAATTCATCAAACTGTAAGTCTAATTCATCAAACTCTTAAGTCTAATTGTAAAACACTGTGGACACTCACAAAGTATGTACTTTACTTCACACATTCTTCCACATTCAACTTGTGATGCTGCTACGAATGAACTGCCTATACAACAAGCACATTTCATGTAGTCCCATTATTTTTCAGATCAACTAATATTAATCAACTAGTGTCAGTCAATTAGTGTCAGTCAAATAGGGTCAGTTAACTAGTGTCAGTCAACTAATGTTAGTCAACTAGTGCCAGTCAATTAGGGTCAGTTAACTAGTGTCAGTCAATTAGGGTCAGTCAACTAATGTTAGTCAATTAGGGTCAGTCAACTAGTGTCAGTCAATTAGTGTCAGTCAATTAGGGCCAGTCAACTACTGTCAGTCAATTAGGATCAGTTAACTAGTGTCAGCCAATTAGGGTCAGTTAACTAGTGTCAGTCAATCAGGGTCAGTCAAATAGTGTCAGCCAATTAGGGTCAGTTAACTAGTGTCAGCCAATTAGGGTCAGTTAACTAGTGTCACTCAATTAGGGTCAGTTAACTAGTGTCAGTCAATTAGGGTCAGTTAACTAGTGTTAGCCAATTAGGGTCAGTTAACTAGTGTGAGCCAATTAGGATCAGTTAACTAGTGTCAGCCAATTAGGGTCAGTTAGCTAGTGTCAGTCAATTAGGGTCAGTCAACTAGTGTCAGTCAATTAGGGTCAGTTAACTAGTGTCAGTCAATTAGGGTCAGTTAACTAGTGTCAGCCAATTAGGATCAGTTAACTAGTGTCAGTCAATTAGGGTCAGTTAACTAGTGTTAGCCAATTAGGGTCGGTTAACTAGTGTGAGCCAATTAGGATCAGTTAACTAGTGTCAGCCAATTAGGGTCAGTTAACTAGTGTCAGTCAATTAGGGTCAGTCAACTAGTGTCAGTCAATTAGGGTCAGTTAACTAGTGTCAGTCAATTAGGGTCAGTTAACTAGTGTCAGCCAATTAGGATCAGTTAACTAGTGTCAGTCAATTAGGGTCAGTTAACTAGTGTCAGCCAATTAGGGTCAGTTAACTAGTGTCAGTCAATTAGGGTCAGTTAACTAGTGTCAGTCAATTAGGATCAGTTAACTAGTGTCAGCTAATTAGGGTCAGTTAACTAGTGTCAGCCAATTAGGGTCAGTTAACTAGTGTCAGTCAATTAGGGTCAGTTAACTAGCGTCAGTCAATTAGGGTCAGTTAACTAGTGTCAGTCAATTAGGGTCAGTTAACTAGTGTCAGTCAATTAGGGTCAGTTAACTAGTGTCAGTCAATTAGGATCAGTTAACTAGTGTCAGCCAATTAGGGTCAGTTAACTAGTGTCAGCCAATAAGGGTCAGTTAACTAGTGTCAGCCAATTAGGGTCAGTTAACTAGTGTCAGCCAATTAGGGTCAGTTAACTAGTGTCAGCCAATTAGGATCAGTTAACTAGTGTCAGCCAATTAGGGTCAGTTGACTAGTGTCAGCCAATAAGGGTCAGTTAACTAGTGTCAGTCAATTAGGGTCAGTTAACTAGTGTCAGTCAACCAGTGTCACACACACATAAACAGTGCAAGCATCAAAGTGGACTGCCACAAGGATATGGAACAGTTTACATTGACATGATCTGTAAAGTTTACATTGACAAGTTCTGCAAAGTTTACATTGACAAGATCTGTAAAGTTTATATTGACAAGATCTACAAAGTTTACATTGACAAGATCTGCAAAGTTTACATTGACAAGATCTGCAAAGTTTACATTGACAAGATCTACAAAGTTTACATTGACAAGATCTGCAAAGTTTACATTGACAAGATCTGCAAAGTTTACATTGACAAGATCTCTCAAAGTTTACATTGACATGATCTACAAAGTTTACATTGACAGGATCTACAAAGTCTTCATCTCTAGAAGGAGATAATGAAGGCTGGGTTGAACATTTATAGAGAGAGACTATTGTAAGGCTGTTTCAGAAAAGCCCTAATGAATTTGTATCTTACAAACTTTAATAGAATGTTGTCACTTATCTGGTCATGCAAGTGGAGAACAGTAAGATATTTCTCATGTTTGTAACAATGTGAATATTAGTTTTCAAATGTTATAGTTGGAGGTGAAGGCGCGTCTCCCAGCACCAGAGCTGGAAGTTGTCAGCGACCCACAGCTGATGGCTTGCGCCAGGATCGGTGAACCAAAACCATCCAGACACTGCTCCACATCTCCGCGGTGCTTCCAGTAACAGACTAACCTGTCTAGTCTGGCTAAACAAGCAGGGATCGAAGAGGGAAGACAACTTGGTACTCAAAAATGTCATGCTGAAGTCGGATGTGTTGGGCCGAAAGGCGCAAATATAACAGTTATATTGCAAATCACAATACAGACACGTCCACTTAACGTCCTTTTAAGGACGGATGACGAAGAGGAATTCTACAGTCTACGAATACTCTAGAATACTTTAGTCATCGGGCGAACGCAAGCAAACAAATGTTATAGTTGATAATAACGTAAACATTAATTTATGAAATTTGATTAAGAAGAATACCTGAAGTCTTCCAAGTCCTTCATGAGTTTCTCTCTCACATGAAGCTTCTGCTGACTGAGAAGCAAGTCCAAGCGGTGACGTTCAAAGACATCTTTGGTAGAATCCAGGAGCAGCTGGTGAAACTAATGAAATGAATTGTCAACTTAATCATTCATTGTAGTTGTCATAAACAAATCAATAAACAACACACCTCATTACAGAATGTTGCTATCATTAAGAAGGTAATAATAAATTGTATTTTCGTTAAAAATAAACTGAATGAAAAACTTCTATATAAAGTGTTGCAATCATTAATAATGAAAAACTTCTACATTAAATTTTAGAATCATTAATAATGAAAAACTTCTACATTAAATTTTAGAATCATTAATAATGAAAAACTTCTACATGAAATTTTAGAATCATTAATAATGAAAAACTTCTACATGAAATTTTAGAATCATTAATAAATTAAAAACTTCTATATGAAATGTATCTTCGGCAAGAAGAGATACAAGAGCTTATATAGACAACTTGGCAGAGAAAGCAGAGACAGCTGCAATTACAGGAGACAGCAGAACTCTTTATACTGTACAAAAGATGCTGACAAACACCTATACATCCAGTGGAACACCAATTCTAGACAAATCTGGATTAATGCTAACAACAAGCGCAGACATAAAAGCCCGTTGGGCGGAACACTTCAAAGAAATTCTTAACCGTCCACTACCTCACAGTTTAATAGATTTTGAAGCTGAAACACCAGCAGCAGAATTAGATGTAAATTTAGATGACTTCACCTTGAGTGAAATAGAAACCACCTTAAAGCTAATGACCAATAACAAGGCTGCTGGAGAGGATAAGTTAACAGCTGAGATCCTCAAGGCAATTGATAGCCATAATTTAATACATCTCCAAAAAATGTTCAACATCATTTGGAAAACAGAGAAGACGCCTCATAAATGGAAAAAAGGAATCATTGTTAAGATCCCAAAAAAGGGCAATCTTAGAGATTGTAACAATTGGAGAGGCGTGACACTTTTGTCAGTTGCCTCAAAATTATTCTGTAAAATCATCCTAAATAGAATAAAGGATTCAATAGATACAGTAATGCGTGAAGAACAGGCTGGGTTTAGAAAAGGGAGAAGCTGTCTTGACCACATTTTCACTCTACGACTTATATTGGAGGAACACATTGAAAAGCAAAAACCTTTTGTACTTAACTTCATCGACTTCAAAAAAGCATTTGATAGTATTCATAGAGATTCTTTGTGGAAAATTCTGAAGCAATATGGCTTACCATCAAAAATCATAAATATTATCAAAGACATGTATGATGGTTACACATGTGCAGTTCGAACAGAGGAAGGACTGAGCGAATGTTTCCCAATAGAAACTGGGGTTAAACAAGGATGTATTTTATCGCCCTTGTTATTTGGAATTGTTATGGACTTCATAATGAAGAAATGCTGCACTGGTAATAAAGGCATCGAATGGATACAAGGAGACCATTTGGAGGACCTGGACTTTGCTGATGACATAGTTCTCATCAGCAATCAGATAAAAACGATGCAGGAAAACACAAATGAACTATCATCAATAGCCAGCAAAATTGGGCTTGAGGTCAATCATGAAAAGACTAAAGTCATGAAAAGTTTAATTCCAACAAGTGACAAAATATACATGGAAAACAAACCAGTAGAAGAGATCGATCACTTCATCTATCTTGGAAGTCACATTGATCGAGAAGGGGATACGAGCAAAGAAATTAGAATCAGACTGGCTAAGGCAGCAATGTCTTTCAGAAGCCTTGAAAAGTTGTGGAAATCAAAACTCATTAGCACAAACACAAAACTTAGGCTATTCAAATCAAATGTACTATCAACCCTTACGTATGCGTGTGAAAGCTGGAAAACAACAAGAGATATAGAAACAAAGTTGAACGCATTCGAAAATAAATGTCTAAGGAAAATACTTGGTATAGAATGGAACGAATTCAAAACAAACGAGGAAATTAGAGAAATCGCCAATCAACCACTAATATCTTCAGTAATAAAGAAAAGACGATGGTCATACGTTGGACATGTGATGAGAAGAGATAATAATCGAATAGCAAAGCAAGCCCTCATATGGGAAACAACAGGTAAAAGAAAAAGAGGAAGACCCAGGGAGACACTGAGAAGAACATTGATGAGAGAGGCAAGAGCAGCAGGAATCGGCTCCCTCAATGAGATAGAACTGCTTGCACAGAACAGAGACAGATGGCGAGATTTGATAAAATATCTTTAAAAGAAAACTGCTAGAACAAAAATTCATATAGGAGAAGGTGTATCTTGGTCTACGCCCTATGGGCCGGTTACGGCTCGAAAGGTCAATAGATAGATATGAAATGTTGCAATCATTAATTAGTAATGAAGCTGTCAAAAGGGAGAGAACCAGAACTTTGTATCTCCTTCAACACATGAATGAGTACAAGAGGAAGTGAAGAAAGAAGAAGAAAGAGACTGTTTATGCATCAAATGAAATTCCAAAGGTTTTGATAAGTTTATAATTTTCAAGATTTTTGAAGTTTAACTTCAACATAGTAGCTGTGCCTTCTTTTCAATATTTTAATAATTAACTTACAGGACATTTGGCACAAGTTAAATGTAACATTCATTTAAATATAAGTGTGTCCAACTTTAGAAAATCTGACTAATAAATTCAATATCATCATCGAGTGCTGTCTCCATAATGAAGATTGGCTACCATGGAGCGCCAGTCTCTTGCTTTGATGGTGCAGGTTGTCATATGCTGATTTGTCCATCTTTTGATGTTACTCGTCCATGTTAGTCTTGGTCTGCCTCTGCCTCTTTTACCTTGTATTTTCCCCTCCAAGATTACTTTTAGTAGGCTGTTGTGTCTTTTAACATGGCCCAAAAATCGCATTTGTCTTCTTTGAATTGTGTTTAGTAGTTCTCTTTTCATTTTTAGTGTTTCTCTCTCTCTCTCTCTCTCTCTGCGATCAGGGCTCAATCAGAGTAAGGGTTCCAGACTCTCACATAAAGTCAGCTGTCAGGCTAAGTGTGTTGATCGCCCCCACAGACAGAACATCACAAGTAGAGTTCGCCAGATCCACTCTGATTGAACACCCATTAAAACGTTGCACTGTGTTCTGCGCCAGTGGCCCAGTGCATCCGATTTCAGCCAGCATTTTATTCGGGTTTGCTTTCCCTAGCCTTTGATTGTCCCCAATCTTCCTGCAAGGCAGCAGATTGTCTTTTCTGTAGGGGGATTCTGTCCTTAGGTGGTCGGCCCTCCCAGGTTTACGAGCACCATCTGCCCGAGTCACTAGAGGTGACTAACACAGACATGCACACACAAAGATGTGAGATGTGACTAACACAGACACGCACGCACAAAGATGTGAGATGTGAGTAACACAGACATGCACACACAAAGATATGAGATGTGAGTAACACAGACATGCACACACAAAGATGTGAGATGTGAGTAACACAGACATGCACACACAAAGATATGAGATGTGACTAACACAGACATGCACACACAAAGATGTGAGATGTGACTAACACAGACATGCACACAGCGATACGGGGCATGACTAACACTGACACACATCAAGATATATGACACATGACTAACATAAACATGCACATAAAGATATGAGATATAACTGACATTGACATGCACACACAAAGATATGACACATGCCTAACATAGACATGCACACAAAGATAAGAGATATGACTAACATAGATATGCACACACAAAGATATGAGATGGGACTAACATAGCCATGCACACACAAGTATATGAGATGTGACAAACACAGACATGCACACACAAAGATATGAGATATGACTAACATAAACATGCACACAAAGATATGAGATATCACTAACCCAGACATGCACACACAAAGATATGACATATGACTAACACTGGTACACACCAAGATATGAGATATGACTAAGATGACACACACCAAGATATGAGCCATGGCCAGCACACACAAGCTAAGATATGAGCCATGGCTAGGACAGAAACACAACAAGATATGAGCCATGGCTTCACTAAAAACACCAAGAAATGAACCATGTCTAGCACAGAAACACATTAAAGTGCCCATATGCTTGGGCTTGTTGTAGTCGGCAGACTCTTCTGAACGTGGGAATCACAGGTTTCGTTAAACAGTTGTCAGAGTGTTTTTAAGACTGCATCATTTGTTTTCTTTTCTTTCCATCCAATTCTACCTATTGTTCTATATATCCATATTTCAAAGGCTTCAATTCTCTGTTCTATTTTCTTGTCTTTTTCTGCACCATATAGGAATATTGAGAAGATGTAACATTTTGCTATTCTTAGTTTTAGCCCTGGTGTTATTTGTTATGATGTTAGTATGTTCTTCATGACATTAAAATTACTTTTTGACATTCCTATTCTTTTGTTTATTTCAGTTATACATTTTCCACCACTGGTTATAGTATGTCCAAGGTAGTTGTAGTTCTGAACTGTCTCCAGGTCTATTCCTTCAATCCTATTGTGGGTTTTGAGTATTTTCTTTGTTTATGGTCATAGTTTTAGTCGTTTTGATATTCATATCTATCTATTGACCTTTCGAGCCGTAACCGGCCCATAGGGCGTAGACCAAGATACACCTTCTCCTATATGAATTTTTGTTCTAGCAGTTTTCTTTTAAAGATATTCATATCTAGTCCATATTTTTTGCTTGTCGTGTTTATTTCATTAAGTAATTGTTGTAGATCTTTAGGATTTTCTGCTAGTAATATAGTATCATCAGCATATCTTAGGTTATTGATTATCTTTCCATTAATTTGTAGGCCTGGCATCTCAGTGATGTTTTTAAAGATTTGCTCAGTGTATAGATTGAACAAGCTTGGTGATAGGATGCATCCCTGTCTTACTCCTCTTTTTACATCAATGGGTGCAGAGTTCTCTTTGTTATATTTTATTATTGCTGTTTGCTCCCAGTATAGATTACATATTAGTCATATGTCCATGTCATCTAGATGTATCTCTTTGAGGCATTCTATAAGTTGTTTGTGATGTATTCTATCAAAAGCTTTGGTGTAGTCTATAAAGCAGGCATATATTGGTTTGTTTACTTCTGTGTACTTTTCGATTAATGTTGTCATGCAGAATATGGCTTCTTTTGTCCCACTATTTTTCCTAAGTCCAAGTTGCTGCTCATCTAATTCAGTATTGATTTTATTCTGAATCCTTCCTTGTATAACTTTTAGCAAGATTTTTGTAACATCGCTCATTAGGCTTATTGTTCTAAAGTCACTGCATTCAACTGCACCATTCTTTTTAGGCAATGCAATGAAAGTTGATGTTTTTAGTTCATTTGGTATGTATCCTGTGTGGTATATGTCATTGCATATGTCTGTAATCACTTCAATACCAAAATCTTCTAGAGTCTGTATCATCTCTATCTGTATTTTATAGCCTGATGTACATTTTATAACTGGTTGCTTGTCCCTTTGATCATGAAATAGTTCTGTTATATATTCCTGCCATCTATCTATGATATCCTTATTGTCTGTTAGCATTTTTACTTTTTTGTCTGCAATGCATCCGCCTTCTGTGGCTTTTTTATTTTTATTAGTCATTCTCTTTATTTCTGTGTGCATTCTTCATAAGTCTTGTTTGCTTTCCATTGTTTCTATTTCTATATATTTTTGGCTGAGCCAGTCTTCTTTTGCCTTTTTGCACATTTTGCATATTTCATTATCTATTTTATTGTATTGGGCAGTGTTCTTTGCTTGTCTCCTTTCTTTCATTTTTTCTAAGATGGAGTTAGTTATCCATTTTTGTTTTTTTCTCTTTGGGTAAGGTGTCGCAGGTTTCTTGTATGCTTTTCTTTATGCATTGCCATTTGGTTGCTACTTTTTCATCAGGATTTTCTCTTCTGTATTGTTCAATTCCTTCTTCTAGCAGCTTCTGGTATGTGCTCTTTGCTTGTATTGTATAGGTATCTTTAATATCTTTTTGATTTAAAGCTGTTATATCTAGTGGATTTGTTGATGAATTAGACTTTGCTTGATTCTCTTTAGTTTGATTTTCATTTTAATCATTACAGGATTGTGATCTGAATTAATATCTGCTCCTGGGTAGGTTTTGGCTTTCTTGACTCTGTTATGGAACCTATCTTTTATCATTATGTAATCTATTTGATTCCTCTTCTTATCTCCAGGGCTTTTCCATGTGTATAGTTTCCTTTTCTCTTGCTCAAAGTAGGTGTTACATATTATCAGCCTGTTTTCTTCACAGAATTGTATTAATCTTTCTCCTCTGTCATTTCTTTTTCCTAAACCATGATTTCCTATAATGGTCTTATATCTACCTTTTCCTACTTTAGCGTTCATGTCACCCATTACAATCAAGATGTCTGATGATTTCACTTGCTTCATAACTTTATTTAGGTCTTCATAGTATGCCTCTATTTGTTCATCTGTGTAGTCTTGAGTGGGTGCATATGTCTGTATTATTGCTATGTCGAATGTTTTTGCTTTCAATTTGAGTAGTATAATCCTATCACTGTATGTCAAGTTGGTACTTATATATTTTGTAGCTCTCTTTTTATCAGTATTCCTACCCCCCTTTGATGTTCTGTTGTGTTTCCTGAGTATATAAATGCATATTTTTCGTCCTCTATGTACCCACATTCTTTCCATCTAGTCTCTGATATGCCTAAAATATCTATATTTATTCATTCTGAATTGATTTCATTGAATCAGATTTTCCAATTTCCCTTGTTGATATAGAGTCCTAACATTCCAAGTACATATTTTAAGATCTTTCCCCCGACATAAGTTTGAATTCCTCTCCATGGCTTCCTCTGGACTAGTACGTGATGAGGCTCCAATCTCTTTCACGGTGGTCAGCCACATTCATCTTTCATGTCCTGAACATGCCTCTTGTGTACCACACACTTTGCTGTTTTTGCTTTCAGGGCCATTGGTGATTGCTGACTCTTCCGCCCCATCCACGGTCACAGACTTTGTACAATTCAGAATGGACATTTCTGTCTGTCTGGCGCGACAGTGAAAAACAAAAACCTATCACCGATAGGTCAATCTTGAATGAAAAGAAGATAAATACCCACTTAACAATGAGAATTTGCACCATCCACCAGCCTATCAGAAGTTAAAGAACTTTAATATTATAGAATATTAAATCCATGAAGCACACCGCGTGTAACTGGTGTATTTCGAAACAACACATGTTGTATCTTCTGTGAAGGACATGCAGGTGATGAGTTGAGATGAGATTGTCAGAAATTTGTGAGTGCTAATGCACGTACTTCATATTTGTAGTACAAATTTAATATAAACCCTTTCTGCTTACACAAACACTTACAGCTTACACACACCTTTTCTGTTTACACAAACACTTACTGTTTTACATAAACACTTACAGCTTACACAAACACTTACAGTTTACACAAACACTTAGTTTACACAAACACTTACAGTTTACACAAACACTTACAGTTTACACAAACATTTACAGCTTACACAAACACTTACAGCTTACACAAACACTTACAGCTTACACAAAAACTTAGTTTACACAAACACTTACAGTTTACACAAACACTTACAGTTTACACAAACATTTACAGCTTACACAAACACTGACAGCTTACACAAACACTGGCAGCTTACACAAACACTTGCAGCTTACACAAACACTTACAGCTTACACAAAAACTGACAGCTTACACAAACATTTACAGCTTACACAAACACTTACAGCTTACATAAACACTTACAGCTTACACAAACACTGACAGCTTACACAAACACTGACAGCTTACACAAACACTTACAGCTTACACAAACACTGACAGCTTACACAAACACTTACACAAACACTGACAGCTTACACAAACACTGACACAAACACATACTGTTCAGACTTGCTCTGCTCTCACAATGTTCAATGAGAAAGTGATGTCAGTTTCTGTGATGGGAAGTGAGTTCTTGGTAAATATCTATTTCCATAAAGGGATTGTCTATAGATGCATTTTATGACTGGTGTATTCAATTAGTATTATTCTCTCTTTCTTCACCCAATGATTACTAAATAAATTGATTGTCCTCTTTGTCATCCTTCCTTAGGACGTTAAGCGAGCGTAGATATGTTGTGTTGTAGTCTGGGCTAGAACTGTGATATCTGTGCCTTTTGGCTCAACACATCCGACTTCAACATTTCATCTTTTAGTACCAGTTTGTCTTTCCTCTTTGATCTATACTCACTCAGCCAGACTAGACAGATTAGTCTATTTCTGGAGGCACTGCCAAGAGGAGGAGTAGGGTCTAAATGGTTCAGTTTCACTGATCCTAGCAAAAGCCATCAGTTGTGGTTTGCTGACAGCTTCCAGCTGCTGCAAGGTGCCTTTGCCTTAATATTATTAATAATAATTAAAGACACATTAAAATATACTGATTAGTTTTAGTAAACTATTATTGATAATTTGAACATAAAAATTAATGTACATGTAAGTTTGTTTGTTTCCATTGTGTGAGAGTTTGCTCTGGTGTACAAGTTTGCCTTTAAAAAATATGAAAGGTTTGCTTTACTTTTTTCATGTCTGTGATAATCTTCTTCATGTCCTGCATGCAAATCTTCTGTGCTATGTCTGCCTGCAAGTCTTGTCTGCTAATCTCTGCTTCCAGGTGGCGCTGCAGTTGTAGAAGCTCAATATGACTGGATGCTGTGCTGACAGCCCCTGACTGGCCATGGTTGGTCACAAAGTTGACATGATGACTGCCGTGAAGAGAATACAACTTGTCAACAATAAATAACTTTTATCTCCTACACCCCCCCCTTCCCCAAACCATCACAGTACATTCCCTGTCTAAGAGTTTTTCCAAAGTAAATCCAGAGCCAATGTCTCAGACTGACAGCCCAACACAGAAAAATGATTCATAGCAAAACTGTAGTCCACATTACACACTGTACAAGGCATTTTCTCTATCACATCCTGATGGAACCTACAGTGAGCTGTTTGCCTGTGGGGAGATGTTCTCAAATTCTAAAGCAAGTTGTCTTGCAACACTTCAACAATGTATTTGATGCCTACCAATTAAGGGTATCTGTGATTGATGAAACTGAAGGGTATCTGTGATTGATGAAACTGAAGGGTATCTGTGATTGATTAAACTGAAGGGTATCTGTGATTGGTGACACTGAAAGATATCTGTGATTGGATAAATCAAAGAGTATCTGTAATTGGTGAAACTGAAAGATATATGTGATTGATGAAACTGAAGGGCATCTGTGATTGATGAAACTGAAACGTATCTGTGATTAGTGAAACTGAAAGGTATCTGTGGTTGAGAAAACTGAGAGGTATATCATCATCATTATCATCAAGTACCCGGCCTGCTGGCATAGGTGATCATGTCTCTCCATAACTTTCTATCACAACAGTTATTTATCATTTCTGTTGTTGTCCTTCTGTCAAGTCATTCTCTTAAGCTGTCTGGTATCTTTTCTCTTTGCTTCCCTCTATCTTCTTCATCCCTCAATTATCAGAGAGGTATATACTTCCTGTGAAAGGTAGATCAGGGCACCATTTTTAAATCTCTGAGCAACAATTGCAACATAACAATCACTTGAACTAAATCCAACCAGGTCTCATGGAGGACAGTCAGCAGCTTTGTCCTTATTACTGTAGAACTGTTGGCAATCATTACCTTGAATGCACAATCCTTGAAGGTTTCAGTAAAAAAATGTTTCTTTGTCCAAAGATAAATAGAAATCCCTATAAATGCAAGAAAACAACAATACACAAACAGTTGCACAGTAGGAAATTAGGTCAAAAATGCAGAGCTTCAAATGCTGCAGAATGAACGGGTAACCTCAACAAACTGACAATTTTGGAGAATAACTACAGGATGCTGATCGTGATCCAATTGATGAACATTTTTTGCAGACAACTTACTTGGTGATGACAGTGAGTAAAAGAAAGAAAACGGTTCCAGACACAAATGCGCTGTAGGAGAACTGGAACATCATGTATCCAGTGGCAAAGACAGGATGGTACCATCGAGCAAATGGGGTCTCTGGAACTGGCAGCGCTAAAAACAAAAATAGAAGAAAACAAAATAATGAAAACAAGAATTAACTTTAAATCCAGAAAATAAAATAATTGAAAAAATAGTTAAAGATAACTCTAAATAAAAAAATAAAATAATTGAAACAAGAATTAAAGATAACTTTCAATCCAGAAAATAAAATAACTGAAACAATAGTTAAAGATAACTCTAAATAAAAAAATAAAATAATTGAAACAAGAATTAAAGATAACTTTAAATCCAAAAAATAAAATAACTACACCAGATTGACCATTAATCAAATAAAACTATGAACAAAACTGTGAACATAACTCTAAGAATAACTGTGAACATAACTCTAAGAATAACTGTGAACATAACTCTAAGAATAACTGTGAACATAACTCTAAGAATAACTATGAACATAACTCTAAGAATAACTGTGAACATAACTCTAAGAATAACTTTGAACATAACTCTAAGAATAACTGTGAACATAACTCTAAGAATAACTGTGAACATAACTCTAAGAATAACTGTGAACATAACTCTAAGAATAACTGTGAACATAACTCTAAGAATAACTTTGAACATAACTCTAAGAATAACTATGAACATAACTCTAAGAATAACTATGAACATAACTCTAAGAATAACTATGAACATAACTCTAAGAATAACTTTGAACATAACTCTAAGAATAACTATGAACATAACTCTAAGAATAACTTTGAACATAACTCTAAGAATAACTGTGAACATAACTCTAAGAATAACTGTGAACATAACTCTAAGAATAACTGTGAACATAACTCTAAGAATAACTATGGCAACAAATGATTTCTCCAAACATTTCAAATTTTTTCCTCTACTCTTGCTACTTGTACCATGAGATTTGTTGAGAGGAGACATTAGTGATGTTTTGGACATCAATAGTTACAATTACATCAAAATTTATGTGCAGGTTTATTTAAGAAATAAATAAATGCTGAAAGTTGTTTGTTTTCTCTTACAAATTGCCATGAAAGACTTACAAGTCATAATTCTATCTATCTATTGACCTTTCGAGCCATAGCCGGCCCATAGGGCGTAGACCAAGTTACTCCTTCTCTTATCTGAATTTTTGTTCTAGCAGTTTTCAATTCTTCTAAAGATATTTTATCAAATCTCGCCATTTGTCTCTGTTCTGTGCAAGCAGCTCTATCTCATTGAGGGAGCTGATTCCTGCTGCTTTTGCCTCTCTCAGCAATGTTCTTCTCAGTGTCTCTCTAGGTCTTCCTCTTCTCATCACATGTCCAACATATGACCATCATCTTTTCTTTATTACTGAAGATATTAGTGGTTGATTGGCGATTTCTCTAATTTCCTCGTTTGTTTTGAATTCGTTCCACGCTATACCAAGTACTTTCCTTAGACATTTATTTTCGAATGCGTTCAACTTTGTTTCTATATCTCTTATTGTTTTCCAGCTTTCACACGCATACATAAGGGTTGATAGTACATTTGATTTGAATAGTCTAAGTTTTGTGTTTGTACTGATGAGTTTTGATTTCTACAACTTTTCAAGGCTTCTGAAAGACATTGCTGCTTTAGCTATTCTGATTCTAATTTCTTTGCTTGTATCCCCTTCTTGATCATTATTACAAAATGAAAACTCTTACAAAAGAAGAGGAACACTTACATTTCTGGAAGGTACGCAAACATTTGACAATAACAAGCAGACAACAATCAACAAATAATTTCCTATTTACTTCCCTTCATGTGGTCTCTGTAACATCATTTCTGTTTCAAAAACAGAAAAACTTGATCTCTTTTTTCCTTGTTTTCTTGGAAACTTGTTGACATTTTTTTTATTTCCCTGAAGTATATTCGTTTTTCATTATTTCACTGAAGTATGTTTGTTTGTTTCTCATTATTTCACTGAAGTATGTTCGTTTCTCATTATTTCACTGAAGTATGTTTGTTTCTCATTATTTCACTGAAGTATGTTCGTTTCTCATTATTTCACTGAAGTATGTTCATTTCTCATTATTTCACTGAAGTATCCTCATCAAGGCCAGCTCCTTGTCGTGGGGATGGGGCTTAACAGTCACCAGGGACTGAAAACTAAGACTGGCCAGGCCTTCCTACAACCGAGCAAGACCACAGTCTGCTCTAGCAAGTTCAAGTGCTGAAGTCGGAGGCAACCAGCCAAAAGGCGCACGACAATCAGGATGCCACGCACTCAACGCAAATGGAAGTATGTCTATAACCGCAAATCGATATGGCACTCGCCCTGTGATGGGCACTCAGGCAGGAGCAGCGCCGGGTCCTCAGCCTCGAAAGGGCCCAACCTCTATTACTGGATGTCCTTCTCAACCGCTCTGTGGAGTCAGGGGGCGAGAGAATAGAGCTACTGGCCAATCCAAAATAAGACCACTAAAAATAATGCACTGGAATGCTGAAGGCATCAACAGCAAAAGAGATGGGTACAGTAAAAAGATAGAATTAGAAAATATCCTGCATGAAGAACAAGTAAGCATATGCTGTTTGCAGGAAACCCATCTAAACAACGACATAGCCTTGAAGATTAGAGGATACCAGTGCTACCGATCTGACAGAATAAATAGACAAAAGGGCGGAATACTGACTCTTGTAAGGAACAACATTAATGCATGTCAGATTGAAGTGTATATGGATGGGGCGGAATATCAAATAATGCACCTCAGGACAGGAAATACAGACTTCCATCTACTTAACTACTACTGTCCGAGTGACCGCCCACTAGCACTAGACACAATTACATTAAAAGAAAGAATAATTGTATGTGGAGACTTTAACAGCCACTCACAGAGCTGGGGCTATGAACATATGGACAAGAGAGGTGAAGAGCTTGAAAATTGGCAGGATGACAATGGGCTTATACTATTAAACCAGGCAACAGATCCACCAACATTCTACTCCAGATCATGGCATACCACATCTACACCAGACCTTGCTTTCCATTCACCAGACCTGGATTGGAATATCACACGAATTGTTGGGAAACAACTTGGAGGCAGCGACCACCGACCAGTCTTTTTAGTGGTACAAAATAAGGCCATCAGGGAGAGCAGCACTCTCTCCAGATGGAATTACAAAAAGGCAGACTGGAAAATGTATCAACACTACACCAGTGTACTGACTAAAGATATAAATACAGATAGAGACATCAACAAAATAGTTGATGAATTCAGTAGACTAATAATACAAGCTGCCAGTGAAACAATACCTAGAGGGGCACGGAAACACTACAAACCATACTGGAGTAGTGAGCTAGAGCAATTGCACAATGACATGGAAACATCTCGAAAGCAAGCAGAAAATAACCCTTGCCAAGAACACCACAACAACTACCAGCATGCTAAAGCCAAATTTCAACGGGCTAAACTACAAGCCAGACGGAGAAGCTGGAAAGAGAAAACAGAGTCCTTGAATCTTGAACGAGACACAAGAAAAGTGTGGAAGCTTGTAAAACAGCTGAATGATGAGGGTACAGAAAGGAACACCAAAATTACACTGAAGAAGGATGGAAACATTCTAATAGGTAAACATGCAGCAAATTACTTTGCAGACTCCTTTGCAAATGACAATAATATTGAAATTAGTCTAGAAAAACGACAAGAGACCCGTTTAAAACAACAAAATGCAAGACAAGAAGAGACCACACATGAAGTAATGGAAACACCCATTACACAAAGAGAGCTAGAGCTGGCAATATCCAAATTAAAAATGAAAAAGTCACCAGGCAATGATGGAGTGTCCAATGAAATGATTAAGAACTTGGGAACTGCAGCTAAAGCAAAACTACTGCAGATCTACAACATTTGCTGGATCACAGGTAGAGTGCCACAGGCATGGAGAGAAGCAATTATGATACCATTACTAAAGCCAGGAAAAGATGGTTCAATGACATCCAGCTATAGACCAATCAGCCTTACAAGCTGTTTGTGTAAAACAATGGAACGTATAATCAATCTCAGACTGCAGTGGTACCTGGAAAGTGAAAATCTCCTTGTCCCACAACAAGCAGGCTTTAGACAGTGTTACTCTACCGAAGATCAAGCAACCTATCTTTCCCAGGAAATTGAAGATGCGTTTCAAGAAAAGAAACTGGTACTAGCAGCATGGATAGACCTAAAGAAAGCATTTGATAAGGTATGGAAGGAAGGGCTTTTGAAGAAACTGAGAAATTATGGAGTAAATGGCAGGATGTACAAATGGGTCAAAGCATACCTGCATAACAGGAGAGCCAGAGTGCAACTGGATGGTCTTAAGAGTAAGAAGGTCTTACTGCGCCAGGGCGTTCCACAAGGAGGGGTACTATCTCCAACACTTTTTCTGATCTACATCAATGACCTAGTTACTGAACTACCACATGGCATCAAAGTGGCAATGTATGCAGATGACTTGGTAATGTGGTGCACAGAGGAGTATGCAACAGTGGCCTCCAAATTGCTACAAAGAGCTATGAATGCACTGAATTCATGGACAAATAGATGGTGTATCAGCATCAATACAGACAAATGCAGCACTACACTTTTCACACTCTCCCCAAAACAAAAAGCAGGAGCCATCTACATAAACAATGAGCCTGTGAAAGAAGACATACAAGCTACATATCTCGGAGTTACATTTGATAACAAACTATCTTGGAAACAGCAGATAAATAAGGCAACCCAAAAAGCAAGGAGGAAATTGGCTATTCTAAGAAAGTTGTGTGGAACCACATGGGGTGCGAGTGGGAAAATACTCAGTAAAGTTTACCAACAGAGTATACGCCCACATTTAGAATATGGATCATCCGCATGGTGCTCAGCATCAAACACCACATTGCAAGAACTGGATAAAGTACAAAACCAGGCACTTAGGGTCATCACAGGAGCAATGAAATCAACACCAATATTGGAGATGGAGAAATTGTGGAGGATACCAGCACTGAGAGAACGGAGAGACACAAAGGTGCTGATACAGGCAGAAAAATGTGTATGCATGCCGAGACATCCAATGAAGGACAGACTCCAAAATCTTGCATTGGGACGACTTAAGAGAAGCAGCTTTATCCACCAAGCCAAGCGTATTAGTAGACAAACACCAGACATGCCAAGAGTTGTTAAACCCCTTCTGCCCATACCAGAACAGACTCCCTGGACAGATGAATCAGGATTATCAGTTCAAATACGGACAGAAGTGAAAGGATTAGTTGACAAAGAGGAACAAAATAGTCTACAGCGAAAAACAATAACTCTCAGTTTCCTGGATGAAGAATACCCACAAGACCTATGGATCCGTGTGTACACGGATGGATCAGCACAGAATGCAGTAAAGAATGGGGGAGCAGGTGCATATATAGAGTACCCAAATAACACTAGGGATATGAATAAAATAGCAACAGGGAAATATTGTCACAATTATGATGCAGAAATACAAGCAATAAAGTTGGCAATAGAAAAACTGCTGAACAGTAATCTTAGCCCACAGCCTGTAGTGTTTTTGACAGATGCAAGATCAGTACTCCAGGCACTACAATCCAGAAAATTACCACATCTGCAGACCTTATTGACTGAACTCTGCAAGCACCACAGGGTTGCCCTGCAGTGGATCCCGTCTCACTGTGGAATACCAGGAAATGAGAAAGCAGATCAGTTGGCAAAGGAAGGTTCAACAGGCACACAACTAGATACACCAGTTACATACCATTATAAGAAACAGATAATCAAATCAATCAGAGGACCACAAGCCCCAAATCAGGATGCCTTTCATAATATGAATAGATATGAACAAGTTATCATTATACGCCTAAGAACAGGACACAATCGACTCCATAGTCACATGTATACAAAATTCAAGATCGGCACATCAACTACTTGTACATGTGGACAGGCACCCCAGACTGCTGAACACATACTTCAAGACTGCACTGAATATAGTAGACTGAGGAAAATCCATTGGCCCATAGATACAACACTACAGACAAAACTATATGGGCCACTGCAAGAATTACAACAGACAGTAAAATTTATACAGGAAACGACATTGCTGATATAGACAATACTTCAGGCGAACGAAAGATAGATAGATTCACTGAAGTATGTTTGTTTGTTTCTCATTATTTCATGGAAGTATGTTCATTTCTCATTATTTCACTGAAGTATGTTCATTTCTCATTATTTCACGGAAGTATGTTCGTTTCTAATTATTTTACTGAAGTATGTTCATTTCTCATTATTTCACTGAAGTATATTCATTTCTCATTATTTCACTGAAGTATGTTCGTTTCTCATTAATTCTCCAGATTTTTGTTCTCTATCTAGCTTAACTAATAATGAAAATTTAAAAAAAAACAGGAAAAAAGGATGTGACTGCAGCTTTATGTAGGTGAGGAACAAAACAAAAGCAGAAAGTAGTTGCCGTTAATGAATATAATTTGACCTCCTGTTTTGTTGGTTATGTGTACCCGTGTGGTGTGTTGGTGTGGATGTTCTAAAGTGAACTTTTCGTCACAGCAACCAAAGACACAAATAAAAATAAAAGCAATACTTACAAGGTTGAAAGCACAGGCCAAGGATGGCTAGTACCAGCAGCAACAGCACAGAGCCAGCAAGCATCAGCAGATAAGGAAATGCCAGCGGTAGATTAGTTAACTCCTTAACCTCGTCACTTCCATAGACTTTCTTTTCTTTCTCCTCCTTGACAGCAAAGTGAACTGGGGCATCTGAGATGACAGGTCTTACTGCAAATGGCGGACATTTTGTTTGTTAATAAACTCATTTCTCCTTTTTCTTGCATCCATCCACTCTTTTAACTCTTTCCGTACGGAAGTTTTTTGTTGACCCAACGGAAGAGATTTCAGAGACCAAATTTTTCATTGTTTTAAGAATCAATCTACATATTTATATTTATCTAATATATAACATATTATATATGAATGTTTAGATAATTGAACAAGGTATTAGATTTCATTAATATCAAGATTATACAAGACATGTGAAAAGAATATGGTTTGATGGCGTTCACACTAACAAAATTGAGCGTGGCGCACAGTGCAGCGAAACGTGCGGAATGAGTTAATGGAACACCATATCACTCCTCTTCTTCGTACTTTAAAATATTGAACATATGTTTATGTGTGTGTGTCTGTATGTATGTATGTGTGTGTGTGTGTCTGTATGTATGTATGTATGTATGCTTGCATTACATCATCATTATGTGAACCCACCCAAAAAAAAATAATATTGATTGAAAAGTTTAGTTTTAAAATGATTATTCCTTTGCTAAATCATCATGGTTAAGTAGGGAAAATATATTTGTTAAATGTCAGTTTATTTAACAAGGAATAACTATTACTTTAAAATATTTTGTTAACAAGGAATAACTATTACTTTAATATATTTTGTTAACAAGGAATAACTATTACTTTAAAATATTTTGTTAACAAGGAATAACTATTACTTTAACATATTTTGTTAACAAGGAATAACTATTACTTTAAAATATTTTGTTAACAAGGAATAACTATTACTTTAACATATTTTGTTAACAAGGAATAACTATTACTTTAATATATTTTGTTAACAAGGAATAACTATTACTTTAAAATATTTTGTTAACAAGGAATAACCTGTTTCTTTTAACCTTTTTTAACAAGGAATGATAAATAAATAATAATTTAAATGAATATTGATATGCTAGGAAATAGAAGTAAACTTGAACAATTTGTTGCATAGCATGAGCTGATAACTGTGATTAACTCATAGATAACTGTTAGTAACGAGGTCAGCAACTCATAGCTGACTGTTAGTGACAACGGTAGTAACTCATAGGTGACTGTAGGTGACAAGGTCAGCAACTTACAGCTGACAAGACCCTATTCCACATTTACACTACATTTCTGATAACAGGTTGCTCAAGCAGAAACCAGAGCAACCAGTTAAGGATTAAAGATGGAAAGCATGTTCAGTCCTAACAAAATGCTGTGACAATGTCTGATGTGTCAGGCAGAAAGCTTCAAACGTGATGACCTCAATGCATACTGTAAAACCCGCTTGGTAAAAAATGCTGAAAAAGAAAATAAAGAATATTTTATATGATCTTACCATTCTCTTCACTTTCTGCGACTTCTTCCAACTTCTCTTTAATAGAGGGTCTTCTGTAGATTCGAAAGTGGTTTTCTCCCTTCTTGTCTGTTACAATGACTATGACTTCCTTATGTAGGCCCAGCTTGTCCTGAGCTGGCAAGCCAAACGAGAGGGAAAATGCTGCCGGGCACAGAACTGCCAGATCACAGTTAAAGAGAACCTGTGAGGGATAGTTTGGGTCCAGTAACGTGATGTGGAGGAAGCCTGCATAAAAATAATGTCAAGATGTTATTAAAATGACTGTTTTGTAAGCAGAACTAGTCTTATTACAGTCACCGCAGTCTGACCTACAGACCTTTCAAGCATATGATGATGAAGTGTATGTAATCTGGTTGGTTGCATTAATCTGTAATAGCTTGTACATAAAAACAAGTAAAGTAGTGTAAAATAAAGTAAAGTAATGTAAAGTAAAGTAAAGAAAAGTAGTGTGTAAAGTAAAGTAGGGTGTTCAAGTGGTATCTGTTCAAGTGGTATCTGTTCAAGTGGTATCTGTTCAAGAAGATAAAATACACAAACTTCTTCCAATACATATTACACATTCAAATTGATTGGAACAAAGTGTACCTTAAAATAAAAAAACTTTCCCAATTAAAAATTGAATATTGCATCCCCAGAAACTCTGAAATGTGTCAATATTTGATCTGTTTTATTAGCATTACCAATTAAAAATATCATTTATACATGAATACTGTCTTAGCTGGAGATATCACATTTTGTGTCTGGTCTGGTATCACAATTTGAAACCACTTCTATAAAATTTATCATTTTGAAGAGTGAGAGCAATGTACTCAGCGCATCTTCATCTGCAAAATGTCCATGACTTGAACTAAAATACCACTTTATGGTGAAAATTAACAGCTGTGAAGTTCAATGACAGGGGGTACTCCTAGTTTTTTTCTCAGTTCTTCATTTCTGATCTTATCTCTCAGGTTGTTTCCTGCCATGCATCTAACACACTTCATCTTAGCAGAGGTTATTTTTCTTATTGTTCTTGAGAAATGTTAGTATAGACTAGGAATAGAATAGGTCATAGAATGAGAGATATACTTAGGTCAGATAAGTTAGCAATTACCTACAACAAAGTAGAATGAGCAGTAACATAAATAAAGAACAGTAGAAATTTTCAGGAATGGAACATTTGAGCTATTATTGGAAATGTAAGGGAATAGAACGGTCAATGTCACATGTCTAGAAATTAGGTTGATAAACAAACTTAGAACTGGAGAAGGAACAGGTTAGGTTTATGAGAGAGAGATGTCACTCTTAGTGGACATGCTAGCCAATTATTTTTAAACTCAGAGGTTAACTAACATGTAAAGATGGAGTTTTGTTTTGCAAAATTTGACACAAAAGTAATCCATCCAGAGTTGAACATTGTCTTCTACGATTGGTTTGTGAGTGAGTCCAAATCAGCAACTCAGCCAATAAATTATGCAAATGAGACAGGGGTATTTAACCTCAAGCATTAGCAGAAAGAGACAGAAACATCAAGATAGAGAACAGCAAGAAGATTCAGAAAGAAAGATAGAGAACAGCAAGAAGATTCAGAAAGAAAGATAGAGAACAGCAAGAAGATTCAGAAATATCAAGATAGAGAACAGCAAGAAGATTCAGAAAGAAAGACAGAGAACAGCAAGAAGATTCAGAAAGAAAGACAGAGAACAGCAAGAAGATTGAAGAAAGAAAGATAGAGAACAGCAAGAAGATTCAGAAAGAAAGATAGAGAACAGCAAGAAGATTCAGAAAGAAAGACAGAGAACAGCAAGAAGATTCAGAAAGAAAGACAGAGAACAGCAAGAAGATTCAGAAAGAAAGATAGAGAAACTGCCTGACATGAGTGTTATGGAATAGTTGTGGACTTCCACACAGTTTGTTTTTATCAGACAGAGATGTAGAAGGAAGATCCAGAGAGAAATCAGCCAGGAAGATATCATTGTCAGTCATTGTGTTCAAATCGTCAAATCGGGGTCTGTATGTAACTGACTTGAACATATCCCCGCATCACTTGAGTTTAGCTTCCTGGTCTGACACCATCAGCACAACTTTGGAGATTGTGTTGTAGAGTGCTGTACGTCACTTGTATGTTATAACAAGAAACAAGTGACGTAGATTTCTGTTTTATAAAATTGGTGTTTGATATTTACAATCAAAACAAAACAATCTTACCAGGGCACTGGGCAATTTCTCCTTGAACACTGACCAGCCAATGAGAAGAGTTCTGGCTGAGGATTCCAGAAAAGCTCTGAATATCTAGGACAGCGGGAGCAAACAGGTTCTTCAGGATGGACACGTTTTGTGGCAGGGTGGCCAGGACAAGTGGGTCGTGTGCTTTGTTGGTGATTATGAATGGGAGAGAACTATTGGCTACTGCTTCCAGCTTTTGATCATGAATGTAAGGATTCTCCATGTTTGATGCCAGCAGCATCGTGTTGAGGGCTGTGTGAGTACATTCTTGATGAGCTGCAAAGAGTAGAAGGTGCATTATTTAATTTCTTGCACGCATGAGATATGATCACACATGAGATATGATCACACATGAGATATGATTTGCAAAATGCCTTATTTATTCAACATTCTTGTATAGTGCAGAAACATGGACATTCAATTAGAAAAAAACAGAGCAGAAAACTGAAGCCTTTGGAATGTGGAGAATTTGGTGGAAGGAAAAGAAGAGAAACAAGGAAGTTCAGAAACAGCTGAAGATTGAAAAAAGAACAACTTAACACAATTAGGAAAATAAAGTGACATTTTGTAGACATGTGAAAAGACATAATAGCCATCTTGGAAGGGAAGGTACAAGGCATAAGTGACAGAGGCCATGACTAAAGTGGACTGGTGAACCTATGACAATGTGCACCATCAAGACAAGAGACAGGTGAACCCATGACAATGTGCACCATCAAGACAAGAGACAGGTGAACCTATGACAATGTGCACCATCAAGACAAGAGACAGGTGAACCTATGACAATGTGCACCATCAAGACAAGAGACAGGTGAACCTATGACAATGTGCACCATCAAGACAAGAGACAGAGTAAATGGCAATCCATGGTAGTCAACCTTTGATGTGGAGACAGCACCCAATGAACGAATGGTGCTCCATGGTAGTCAACCTTTGATGTGGAGACAGCACTCAATGAATGAATGGTGCTCCATGGTAGTTAACCTTTGATGTGGAGACAGCACCCAATGAATGAATGGTGCTCCATGGTAGTCAACCTTGATGTGGAGACAACACCCAATGAATGAATGGTGCTCCATGGTAGTCAACCTTTGATGTGGAGACAGAACCCAATGAATGAATGGTGCTCCATGGTAGTCAACCTTTGATGTGGAGACAGAACCCAATGAATGAATGGTGCTCCATGGTAGTTAACTTTTGATGTGGAGACAGAACCCAATGAATGAATGGTGCTCCATGGTAGTCAACCTTTGATGTGGAGACAACACCCAATGAATGAATGGTGCTCCATGGTAGTTAACCTTTGATGTGGAGACAGAACCCAATGAATGAATGGTGCTCCATGGTAGTTAACTTTTGATGTGGAGACAGAACCCAATGAATGAATGGTGCTCCATGGTAGTCAACCTTTGATGTGGAGACAACACCCAATGAATGAATGGTGCTCCATGGTAGTTAACCTTTGATGTGGAGACAGAACCAATGAATGAATGGTGCTCCATGGTAGTCAACCTTTGATGCAGAGACAGAACCCAATGAATGAATGGTGCTCCATGGTAGTCAACCTTTGATGCGGAGACAGAACCCAATGAATGAATGGTGCTCCATGGTAGTCAACCTTTGATGCGGAGACAGAACCAATGAATGAATGGTGCTCCATGGTAGTCAACCTTTGATGCGGAGACAGAACCCAATGAATGAATGGTGCTCCATGGTAGTCAACCTTTGATGCGGAGACAGAACCCAATGAATGAATGGTGCTCCATGGTAGTCAACCTTTGATGCGGAGACAGAACCCAATGAATGAATGGTGCTCCATGGTAGTCAACCTTTGATGTGGAGACAGCACTCAATAAATGAATGAGATGAACTTATATATGTGTGCCTGTATGTACATGCATTTGAATGTGTTTGTGTACACACATACATGTGTATGGACATACAATAATGTTAGACAAGCCTTCGTACACAATCATGACTGACAAACAACGCACTTTGGCAGAAGCTGTGACATTAGTGGAGCAGATATGGGGAATTCCCGTGATACTGATTCCATGAATAGACAGTCTAGCATGAAATTATGTGACCAAAATGTTTCATGTTTCATGTTCATGTTTCATGTTTCATGTTTCATGTTTCATGTTTCAGAAGGTAATGTAACCTTGGTTCTAATTTCTGACCTGGCTATATAGACTGTTATTGTGGATAGTAAAAATAATTTTCAAGAAATGACAATATTGAAGCAAAAATGAGTAAAGACAAATACAGGTGTGTTTATATATTACTGCTATGTATAAATGCTAGCACACAAGTACAGCTGTGTTTATATATTACTGCTATGTATAAATGGATACAAAAGTTGTTACCTCCTGGCATGGGTGGGATGCCATGTGGCTCTGATGGTCTGATGAAGACAAAGTCAGGCCTGATGGCTGAGGTGCCAAGCTGGGAGCCATGTGACTTATACATCCCAACTTTAAAGACACTGCTCTGAGCATTAGTTGATCCTTCCAGAAAGTTTGGCACAGCTCCAAGACTTGAGTTGACAGTAATGTGAAGGATTCCATCACTGCATCAAACACAAACACTGTCTAAGTTAGTGCCCACCATTAACTACACATAACTCATAACACTTCACACACGACGACATCACACATGATGACATCACACATGATGACATCACACACGATGACATCACACACGACGACATCACACATACTGTAAGCCATTTATTTGTGACCAAATAACTATTATGAGTCCCTCTTTTTAATTTGTTCTCAAACTTCTGATTACCAGAAGATTGTTTGGAGATCATTTACACTATCTATTGTGCTTTCGTTGCTGTCAGGCCGGGTAATTTTACCTGCTACTGTATGTAGTAAACAGTACAACCTGTGGCTGCCCTGCTGACTTGCAGGTAAGCTCAGGAGAGTAAAAGGCTAAGGGAGTGTACCCCGAAGTAAAACAACCCCACTGCCTTGTGGGTGAGACTTTTTAGTCAAAGGCTAGCGGAGCCAACCGTAAACAAACCAACGGAAGTCAACAGAAAACCACCGTCGTAACTTCTTTGTACAATTATGAATTGCCACAATAACAGAAATCACGACAACAACGTTAAGAGGTATTCCAATACAAAACCCTTGTTCGGTAGGGGACATGTGCTACAGGTGATACCCGATCGTCATTCATCAAGCTACTGTAAGTAAAATAAAGATAAAACAAACTCTAAAGATAGGTACTTGGAATGTGAGAACACTCATGCAGAAGGGTAAACTAGAAAACATCATACAAGAAATGAAAAGAATGGGTTTACAATTATTGGGACTTTGCGAAATGAGATACACCGGATCAGGGGAGATGTATTCTGATAAACATAAAATAATCTATTCTGGAGGTACTGAACACCAAAGAGGAGTAGGTATCATCTTGTATGCAGAAAGAGCAAAAACAGTGAAAGGCTTTTACCCAATATCTGACAGAGTCCTTTTAGTAAAATTGCATGGAAAGCCAATAGACATAAATCTTATACAAGTTTATGCACCAACAGCAGACAGTCTAGAGGAAACAATTGATAAATTTTACAACGAGATAAATGAGGCACTTCATAAATGCAAACCACATGAAAACACCTTAGTTCTAGGGGATTTTAACGCAAAAGTAGGAAAGGAAAGAGTTGAGGAAGTAGTTGGTCATTATGGCTTAGGCGAGAGGAATGAAAGAGGTGAGAAACTTATTGACTGGGCAAGAACACACAACATGATGATAGGAAACACCTGGTTTAAGCAACATCCAAGACGTCTGTGGACATGGAAAAGCCCAGGAGACAACGTACGTAATCAAATTGATTATATAATGATAAGCAATAGATTTAGAAACAGTCTGGTGTGTGTGAAAACTAGACCAGGGGCAGATTGTAATAGTGATCATGTACCAGTTGTGGGAAAGCTTAGAGTAAAATTAAAAGCAACAAAATGAGTCTCAGTTAACATCAAGTTAAATTTATATTTACTAAAATCAGACAAGAAGCTACAAGACAAATATAAAATCACAATGCTATAGTAGGTTGATGTTATAGTAGGTTGATGTTATAGTAGGTTGATGTTATAGTAGGTTGATGTTATAGTAGGTTGATGTTATAATAGGTTGATGTTACAGTAGGTTGATGTTACAGTAGGTTGATGTTATAGTAGGTTGATGTTATAGTAGGTGTATGTTATTTTTTTCTTTATATTATCTTGACAGCAGCACAGCACATTTATTGTTAACAACAATCATGACAGAGTTCTCATGTTTTATATTATCATAATCATGTTTATAGACTCTTATGTTCTTCATGACATGTGATACAATATATAGTGGGTGCACTTTTCTTAAATTAAGTGTTCATTAATTCTTGGACGTTCAGAGGTTTACCATCGGTGACTATTGACCAGTCCATAAGTGCATATTATACATTCAATCTCTCTATCAACTTATTTACATTTATAAGAAATATGAAGCACAAATTGTAAACTCTCCAACACACTTTCACAACTAAATACATATATCCTAATTTACTTGTTCTATCTTACTATAGCTCAACTAATTGCTTAAGTCACTGATATCTTTACTGCTCTCTAGTCTGTTCCTTCATAACTTGTCAACTAACTTAAAGATTCCTAACTACTTGAATCTTGTGTCTACCACTTGGAGAATTCTAACTTTACTTGAAGATTACTAACTACTTGAATCTTGTGTCTCCTACTTGGAGAATTCTAACTTTACTTGATGATTACTAACTACTTGAATCTTGTGTCTACCACTTAGAGAATTCTAACTTTACTTGAAGATTACTAACTACTTGAATCTTGTGTCTCCTACTTGGAGAATTCTAACTTTACTTGAAGATTACTAACTACTTGAATCTTGTCTCCTACTTGGAGAATTCTAACTTTACTTGAAGATTACTAACTACTTGAATCTTGTGTCTCCTACTTGGAGAATTCTAACTTACTTGAAGATTACTAACTACTTGAATCTTGTGTCTCCTACTTGGAGAATTCTAACTTTACTTGAAGATTACTAACTACTTGAATCTTGTGTCTCCTACTTGGAGAATTCTAACTTTACTTGAAGATTACTAACTACTTGAATCTTGTGTCTCCTACTTGGAGAATTCTAACTTTACTTGAAGATTACTAACTACTTGAATCTTGTGTCTACTACTTGGAGAATTCTAACTTTACTTGAAGATTACTAACTACTCTTCCTGACTAAACTTTTTGACTAAACTTCTGTCCTGGTTCTAAGTTTCTCTGACTACATTACGGACCCGATTTATTGTTCCTAAACTTGACTTCTCCCTATTGTGTTGAAGGTTATATACTCCATCACACTTCGGTGTGTGAATTATCTTCAGCCAATGAAATTGTCGCGGTTGTCGCGAAGTGACAATTTGCAACCCTTTGAGCCAATCAAATCTCAAAACTATGATTCCACCGCCACTTTACCTCTCATCATTGTGACTAAAAGTTCCACTATGCCAAAGACTTGACAATAACAGATTGTTTTCGTGACTTCTCTATAACCTCTAGTCCATCTTGACCTCTCCTGAGTTTCAAAATACTGATTACTTCATGACTTTGACCTGTCCTGGTAGCTGTTTACTGGACAGTAAAGTAATGTGGTCAAATCATGCGCTTATTGTCATGCCTTATTCTCACTTCCACAACCTGCTGCGTGGAAATTTCCATTCTCTAAACTTATTATGTCCAGTACTATTCTGGACCTTTCCTTCCTCCCCACTTTCTGTGTGTCCACTACCCGCTATGAACTTTCTATTTCCTTAACTTGTTATGTCCGAGTATAATTCCTCGGTGGGTGTCCCTACACTATGAACTTTACATTATCCCCTAACTTGTCACTCTGTCACTAATACTGAAGATCGCCATCATATGTCACTGCTATAGTCTATTAAGAAATGGGTACTGGTTGATTTACTTGACCCATCCTCTCATTAGCTTTCTCTGTTACAACAATTCAGAACTGGTACAATGCAATAGAGAAGATACAAAGCATTGATGAACAGTGGGAAATGCTAAAAGAATCAATGCGACAAACATCAAAAGAGTTCATACCACCAGTGAGGACAAATTCATGAAAGAAATGGATGACAGATTATATTTTGCAGCTAATAGATACAAGAGGAAGAAGAAATAAAGAAAATAAAGAAGAATATAAGAGATTAAATAAAGAAATTGAGCACCTATGGACATGTTCGAAGTGCAATGATGATGACCCACAAATAACTCAATAACTCAATGCAAAGAGATTGAAATGCAACAAAAAGAAGATGCTAAAGCTATATACAAACAAATTGAAGAATTAACAGGAAGAAAAACGCAATAAAAAAACTGGATGTTTAAGATCAAAAGAAGGAGAACAGTTGATTGAATAAGAAAGCATAAAGGAATGATGGACAGAATACATTAAAGATCTATATAACGATGAGCAAACAGAAGTAAATATTAAGTATAATGGAGAAGGACCAGAAATACTCAATGAAGAAGTGGAAGACACATTGTGCAATATGAAAGCAGGAAAAGCTCCTGGACCAGATAATATAACTAAAGAAGAGATTGAAGCCATGGGTGATTTTGGAATAGGAATAATAACAAAAATATTGAATGATATCTACAACAGCAGATATATACCAGACGACAAACTCAAATAAATTTTTATAGCCCTTCCAAAGAAATCTGGTGCGATTGAATGCAATGATCATTGCATAATAAGCCTTATGAGTCACATGACTAAGATATTACTAAGAATCATCATGCGAAGAGTGCGAAACAAAATCAGTCCAGAAATTAGCGATGAACAGTGTGGTTTTGTTGGAGGTAAAGGAACAAGCAATGCCATTTATATCATAAGATCTTTAGTAGAAAGAGCCATAGAGGTGAAAACAGATTTATACCTATGTTTCATAGATTACACTAAGGCATTTGACAAAGTAAAGTACCAAGAAATAATCAAAATTTTAGAAAGCATAAACGTAGACAGCAAAGATCTAAGAATAATAAAGAACATGTACTGGCAACAAGCAGCGGCCATAAGAACTGGAAACCAATTGGGAATGTTTCAACAAATAAAACAGGGTGTTAGGCAAGGTTGTATGCTGTCACCAGATTTGTTTAATATTTATAGTGAGATTATTTTAAGATCCATAGGGACATGCCTGGAATAACAATTGGAGGTCATAATATAAATAATCTAAGGTATGCTGATGATACAGTCTTAATCGCTAAGAGTGAAAATGAGTTACAATAAATGTTGGACATTATAGTGAAAGAAAGCAAAAATAAAGGACTCAGCCTTAATAGCAAAAAGACAGAAGTAATGGTAACAACAAAGAAAAAGACATCACTTCAGTGCAAAATAAAGACAAGTGGAACAATATTAAAACAGGTAAATGAATTTAAATCTTTGGGAACAATGTTAACCTCAGACGGAAGATGTACAACAGAGGTGAGATGCAGAATGGCTCAGGCAAAAACAGCTTTAAAAAAAATGAGGAAGATACTATGCAATCCATTTTTGACAATAGAGACAAGAAAGGAGTTCTTAAATGTTATGTCTTAACATATGGATGTGAATCATGGACAATAGGACAACAGGCAAGAAAATCACTGGAGTCTGTAGAACTGTTGTTTTACAGAAGAATGATGAGAATACCATGGACAGCTATGAAGAGTAATGAAGATGTTCTGAAAGAGGCCAAAGCAAAAAGAGAGCTAATTTCCAATATTAGGAAGAAACAATCATCATTTTTTGGCCGTGTAATGAGAAGGGAACAGCTGGAATATATTGTGACAGCTGGAAAAATTGAGGGTGGAGAGATAAAGGGAAGCAAAGGGAAAAGATACCAGAGAGCTTAAGAGAATAGCTTGGCAGAAATCAACAACAGAAATGATAAATAACTGTCAAGATCGAAAGTTGGTAGAGACATGTGCCTATGCCAGCAGGCTTGGTACTTGATGATGATGCTGATTGTGTTTTCAAGGTTTTTAAAACTTAAAGCTGCCTTTGCTATTCTGATTCTGATTTCTTTTCTAGTTTCTCCCTCTTGATTTGTACGGCTACACATATTATATCTTTTAAAAATTATTTTAAATGAAATATTGAAGCAGACAAACCTGTGGTAGGTGGCTCCAGTTTGCTCCCATGAGCTGTCCCCAAATATCTTGACTTTGCTGACATGCAGCGGCACTGCTGAGGCCTGTGAATGTATCGTGTAGTCTAGTTCTAGAAGATGTTGTTGAGACGATGGTGCAATGTGGCAGAAGAAGCGTCCATCTTGGTTGCTGTCCCAGGAAGGTTCAATTGTGAATTCTAGAAGGTTTCCTTTAGTGCACCTGGCAGGGAGTGACAAGCAGATGTCAAACTATGTTCTAATTCTTGTTGTTATTGTTATTGTTGTTGTTATTGTTGCTGTTATTGTTATGGAGCCAATGACGTATGAGCTGATACTCCTTGGTCCTGATGTCAAACTACATAACTGGGTCAATAATGGCAATAATTGAATTTTCTGTGGTAATGATTGGATGTTCTGTGGCAATGGTTGGAAGTTCTATAGTAATGATTCGAAGTTCTGTAGTTATGATTGCAAGTTCCATAGTAATGATTGCAAGTTCTGTGGCAATGATTGGAAGTTCTGTAGTATTGATTGGAAGTTCTGTGGTAATTATTGGAAGTACTGTGGTAATTATTGGAAGTACTGTAGTAATGATTGCAAGTTCTGTGGCAATTATTGGAAATTCTGTTGTAATGATTGGAAGTTCTGTAGTAATGATTGGAAGTTCTGTAGTTATGATTGCAAGTTCTGTAGTTATGATTGCAAGTTCTGTGGCAATGATTGCAAGTTCTGTGGCAATGACAAATCTGAGCACATAACTTACTACTGATTAAAGAAAAACAATTTTTAAAAAACATGAACTTCACAGAAGATTTGAAACAAATACTGGAACAAACAAATACTGGAACAAGTAAATACTGAACAAACAAATACTGGAACAAACAAATACTGAAACAAACAAATGCTGGAGCAAAAAAAATACTGGAACAAGTAAATACTGGAACAAACAAATACTGGAACAAACAAATACTGGAACAAACAAATTTGCAACATATAAATTAATTTGAGGTTAACACACAGAAATTACTTTTGATTTACAATTTAGAAATTACTTTCTAAATCACATTTAAGAAAGATCAATACATGTGAGATGCGATGCTTGAGAAAAGTAACAAATAACACAAGAAGAAATAGAATACCAAATGAAATCACAAAAATGGTAGGAACAAAACCCTGCCAAGAATATATAGAACAACAACGACTTAAATGGTTTGGCCACCTGGTCAGAATGAATCCTCATCAATCACCATCAAGGGCGTTCTTCTCAAGAATGCATTGAAAAAGACCAAGAGGAAGACCCAGAAGAAGATGGATAGATGCAGTAACAGAGACATGTAACAACAAAGGAAAATCACTAATTCAGACAGTTCGAGCAGCACAAGAACGACAAATGATATAAACCACGACACCTTTTAGGTATCAGTGAAAGAGAAAAGAAGAAGATGGATAGATGCAGTGACAGAGACATGTAACAACAAAGGAAAATCACTAATTCAGACAGTTCGAGCAGCTCAAGAACGACAAATGATATAAACCACGACACCTTTAGGTATCAGTGAGAAAGAGAAAAGAAGAAGAAGAAGACACAGAAATCAATTATCAAAAGTGTAAAGAAAAATACAACCCCAACAAAACTTAAAAAACATGACAACAAATAAATGAAATGCATTCAGTAACAAACCAATGCTGATGTTGAGGTTTAGAGCAAACATGTTGTCGACTGTTCATGAACAAACACAAACATAATGAAACACAAACATAAACAAACACAAACATGAACAACAATTGGACAATGGGCACTCAGTAACTACCATCCTTTCCTTCTCTCTTTCTCTTTCTCTCACATGCAAACACATGCACACATGAATGCACTCACATGTGCAAACACATATATCCAGGTGCCACACACACAACACACACACACACACACACACGCATGCATGCACACACGCATGCATGCACACACGTATGCACGCACGCACACACACACATTTAAAGTGCCAGCACTCACTGTTCAGGCTGGCATTTTCTCTTGTGATAATCCTTGCAGTCACTGGAGCAGTTCCTCTTTACACAACAGTTGTAGCACATCTGTGGCAACAGAAAATGTTTCAATTATTGACAGCTCAATGACCATAACTGCTGCTGACACACTTCAGGAAAGAGCTGTGTACTTTTATTGTTGATGAGAACAGAAAAGTTCTTGTATGACTTGACAACAGCCAACACAAATTTGGGGAAAAATGATACTACCCATGATAATTAAAGGATATCATTGATAGCATAACATTATAGCTTAAAAGATTATCAGATAGACAGGCAGAAAATGTTGGAGCAAAAGCTAAAGATAAAGCATATCTAACTCTTTTTGTCATTTGTACAGCATTCATTTTAGCAAAACAAATATTGTCTGTGGCAAGAATATATATAGCACAGGATTCTGTATATCAAAAATGATTTGCTGATTCTGATAAATTATAATTTCAAAATCCAGTTTAGTTTCTACACAAAATAAAATCTTTATATGTGGGGAAAAAAAAAAAAAGATAAAAGCCAAACTGACCATGAGCCTTGGTGAATCTCCATAGTCATCTTCAGCAGCAGCAGCAGCTCCTACCACAGAGCAGGTTGGGTCATTGGAGAACATGTGATCAGTGCCACACTTCCGAATGCACAACTCACAGGCGCGACTATTTCTCTGACATCTGTACAGGAGAAAAATAAATCATTTCATCATACAAAGTTCATAGCAATATATGATGGCATAGACTCACTCAAGAGTCACAAATATTGATGTGTGAAAAAACAAATTGACAAATGTTGACTGGTGTAACTTATATCTTTCTGGAATGCCATATTTAGTTGCCAAATTAACAATGCTTTCTCACTTCTTACAGCTGCAAGTCAGCCTATAGAACTATACAGGAGAAAACAAAAATGTAAGTGTACTACAACAACAGAAGTGACAACTCTGATAGTTTACTACAACAACAGAAGTGACAACTCTGATAGTTTACTACAACAACAGAAGTGATAGATTTGATAGTTTACTACAACAACAGAAGTGATAAATCTGATAGTTTACTACAACAACAGAAGTGACAACTCTGATAGTTTACTACAACAACAGAAGTGACAACTCTGATAGTTTACTACAACAACAGAAGTGATAAATCTGATAGTTTACTACAGCAACAGAAGTGATAAATCTGATAGTTTACTACAACAACAGAAGTGATAAATCTGATAGTTTACTACAACAACAGAAGTGATAAATCTGATAGTTTACTACAACAACAGAAGTGATAAATCTGATAGTTTACTACAACAACAGAAGTGATAAATCTGATAGTTTACTACAACAACAGAAGTGACAACTCTGACAGTTTACTACAACAACAGAAGTGATAAATCTGATAGTTTACTACAACAGAAGTGATAAATCTGATGGTTTACTACAACAACAGAAGTGATAAATCTGATAGTTTACTACAACAACAGAAGTGACAACTCTGACAGTTTACTACAACAACAGAAGTGAAACAATATGAGAGATAAGATTATAAATGAAGATCAAAGTAAAAAAAAAAATATTTGATAATCCCCCCCCCCCCCCGATTATGCTTCATTTATCACCATGTCGTCCGAGTAACATCGGGCTTTGTTGTTCCCTCTTTTTCCTTCCATATATACACTTCCCTATCTCTAGTGATTACATGTGTCACAGTTGACTGTCTCTTACACCTAATTCTACTAACTTGTTGTTATCTCATCCAACTTCTTGTCCAATCACGTGACTGATTTCCCACCTCCCTTTTCCCCCTCTCCTTTAGCATCCCATTTGACTCACAGTCATCTACTCGGTGGGAGCTTTTTGGATCTTTCCTCAGTTAAGTCTCACTTTAATTCTATATATGTTTTAACTTACTACTTCTCACATATTATTTATTTTTATCCTCCTATATGTAGCACATCTCTCTTTCGCTTCATCTCTTATCTCTCTCTGTTTATATCTCCTTGATTTACCTATCCAGCTCATTCTTGATGAGATAGAGATATCTTTGTTTCCTTGTTCGTTTATGTTGTTCTCGTTTTCTGAGGAAGGCATGTAGGCCAGAATGTCGGTATTTTGTTGTATTCCTTGTTTGTAAAGCTGTCACCATAGCTTGTAGGAGTGTACGTTACACCCCACTACTTGCACCTGGTACCAGCTTTACCGCAGCACTGCAATTATTTTCCTGTTCCCGATCTTGATCTTTCATGGATCAGTTATAGAATGTGCTTGCTGTCTATGAGTGATCACTTCCATAGATCAGTGACTTTTAATACAATAATTCTTGTGCCTGGGGCATGGGAATACCTGTATTTCTCCTGTTTCTTCTGAGATATCACGATTTCAATTCATTGTCTTACAGTTTAATTTTGTTGGAGGCAAATTTGTACCTGCCATAACATTCTAAACTGATAGTTGGGATTCAGCGCCCTTAGTGTCATTGATAGCTCGTTGCTTGTTCAAGAAAGTTATTGGCTTCTGGAATGTTCTCTTGAATTTCTGGTTTATCTTTTCGGTATACACTCTTTCTATCCTTCATTAAACCTGTGTAGTATACCATTACACATGAAATCAAAACAAGATTTCACTGAGATACTGTTAGTAGTCAAAACAAGACTTCACTGGGACAATGTTAGAAGGCAAGACAAAACTTAACTGGATATTGTGAGAAGGCAAGATAAGACATCACTGAAACATTGTGAGAAGGTAAGATAAGACATCACTGAAACATTGTGAGAAAGCAAGATAAGACTTCACTGAAACATTGTGAGAAGGCAAGATAAGACATCACTGAAACATTGTGAGAAGGCAAGATAAGACATCACTGAAACATTGTGAGAAGGCAAGATAAGACATCACTGAAACATTGTGAGAAGGCAAGATAAGACATCACTTAAACATTGTGAGAAGGCAAGATAAGACATCACTGAAACATTGTGAGAAGGCAAGATAAGACTTCACTGAAACATTGTGAGAAGGCAAGATAAGACTTCACTGAAACATTGTGAGAAGGCAAGATAAGACATCACTGAAACATTGTGAGAAGGCAAGATAAGACTTCACTGAAACATTGTGAGAAGGTAAGATAAGACATCACTGAAACATTGTGAGAAGGCAAGATAAGACATCACTGAAACATTGTGAGAAGGCAAGATAAGACTTCACTGAAACATTGTGAGAAGGCAAGATAAGACTTCACTGAAACATTGTGAGAAGGCAAGATAAGACTTCACTGAAACATTGTGAGCAGGTAAGATAAGACTTCACTGAAACATTGTGAGAAGGCAAGATAAGACTTCACTGAAACATTGTGAGCAGGCAAGATAAGACTTCACTGAAACATTGTGAGCAGGCAAGATAAGACTTCACTGAAACATTGTGAGAAGGCAAGATAAGACTTCACTGAAACATTGTGAGAAGGCAAGATAAGACTTCACTGAAACATTGTGAGAAGGTAAGATAAGACATCACTGAAACATTGTGAGAAGGTAAGATAAGACTTCACTGAAACATTGTGAGAAGGCAAGATAAGACTTCACTGAAACATTGTGAGAAGGCAAGATAAGACTTCACTGAAACATTGTGAGAAGGCAAGATAAGACTTCACTGAAACATTGTGAGAAGGTAAGATAAGACATCACTGAAACATTGTGAGAAGGTAAGATAAGACTTCACTGAAACATTGTGAGAAGGCAAGATAAGACTTCACTGAAACATTGTGAGAAGGCAAGATAAGACTTCACTGAAACATTGTGAGAAGTCAAAATCAAAATATTTGTAAACAGCAACTTGATGAGAAATGTTATAGTCTACTCCATCAGATAACAAGAAATGTTATAGTCTACTCCATCAGATAACAAGAAATGTTATAGTCTACTCCATCAGATAACAAGAAATGTTATAGTCTACTCCATCAGATAACAAGAAATGTTATAGTCTACTCCATCAGATAACAAGAAATGTTATAGTCTACTCCATCAGATAACAAGAAATGTTATAGTCTATTCCATCAGATAACAAGAAATGTTATAGTCTATTCCATCAGATAACAAGAAATGTTATCATTTAGACTATTCTAATGTGTAGTTTCTCTTTCTCAAAACAAATCTACACATCTATAGTTGTCTACTGTGTCCCTGTGTGCACGACTCACTCATCCTGAAGTGCTGTGACTCACTCATCCCCAAGTGCTGTGACTCACTCATCCCCAAGTGCTGTGACTCACTCATCCCCAACTGCTGTGACTCACTCATCCCCAAGTGCTGTGACTCACTCATCCCCAAGTGCTGTGACTCACTCATTCCCAAGTGCTGTGACTCACTCATTCCCAAGCGCTGTGACTCACTCACTCCCAAGTGCTGACTCACTCATCCCCAAGTGCTGTGACTCACTCATCCCCAAGCGCTGTGACTCACTCATCCCCAAGTGCTGTGACTCACTCATCCCCAAGTGCTGTGACTCACTCATCCCCAAGCGCTGTGACTCACTACTCATCCCCAAGTGCTGTGACTCACTCATTCCCAAGTGCTGTGACTCACTCATTCCCAAGCGCTGTGACTCACTCATTCCCAAGTGCTGACTCACTCATCCCCAAGTGCTGTGACTCACTCATCCCCAAGCGCTGTGACTCACTCATCCCCAAGTGCTGTGACTCACTCATCCCCAAGTGCTGTGACTCACTCATCCCCAAGCGCTGTGACTCACTACTCATTCCCAAGTGCTATGACTCACTCATCCCCAAGCGCTGTGACTCACTCATTCCGAAGCGCTGTGACTCACTCATCCCCAAGTGCTGTGACTCACTCATCCCCAAGTGCTGTGACTCACTCATCCCCAACTGCTGTGACTCACTCATCTCCAAGTGCTGTGACTCACTCATCCCCAAGTGCTGTGACTCACTCATCCCCAAGTGCTGTGACTCACTCATTCCCAAGCACTGTGACTCACTCATCCTATACAAGTTTTCTACACTCTAGTCTCTCATTTATTAAGTCTGAACTTAAAGATTATATAACTTATAATGTACAGCCATTTGTCATTGATACAAAAACGTCTTCTATTATATGTCTAAACACTATATATATATATTATACTATTATTCTATAACACTATATATATATTATACTATAATTCTATAACACTATATATATATATTATACTATTATTCTATAACACTATATATATATATTATACTATTATTCTCTAACACTATATATTATACTATTATTCTATAACACTATATATATATTATACTATTATTCTATAACACTATATATTATACTATTATTCTATAACACTATATAGATAAAATCCAGAGGTAGGGACCCTAAGGCAGTCGGTGGTGTATCATCCATCTGCTGGCATCCCCTGCAACTCAACTTTGTTTCCGAACGTAAAGACCTAGTCCCTCCTTCGGAACGCTTCAAAGAGGAGACGAGAGGGGGGTAGTGCATTTTGGGCAAAGCATTATCTCCAAATTATTGGCCCAGGCATAGCAAGCAAGCTGAAATGTCAGTTCCTTAGCAAAGTGAAGGCAACCACCATAAGGTTTTACAAATCTAGAGAACCATCCAGGCCTAGGATCAATATCGCTGCAACAAAATTACCTGACAACCAAGTCCTGTTCAAGAATGCCTTCCAGAAATGCATGGAGAAAACAGAAGACCTAGACAATGTAGATGATTCATACTGAGACCCTAATCAAGGAGATTCTATTCGCTGATGATGCAGCACTGGTTGTTCATGATGAATCCGTCCTGCAGTCAATGATTGATAGTCTAGCTAGATCATATAAATTATTCTCCCTATCAATAAGCATCCAGAAGACTGTGGTGCTTCAACAAGGTGTAGTCAGCCCCGCAGCTATATAATTAAATAACATACCCCTTGAACCTGTGAGAAAGTTCACTTATCTCAGTTTTATGGTCACAATCAATGTCTCCCTTGAATAAGAAATCAATTCCCGAATCGGAAAAGCAGCTTCCACATTTGGCAAACTTAAAGATAGAGCATCTTTCGATCGAGACAGTGCTGATGTCAAATACAGAAGACAAATGGTGCAAGAGAAAGGAGACAAGGCCAGGTACCGCAGGTACACCTTTCTTGTTCTGTGGATGGATCTGTCTGCAGGATTGGCAAATTCAGCGACGAGAAAAGATTTAAATAAAGCAGCACCCAGTATGAGACACTAATACTTGACCCAACTACTGACTTGTCATGATTGCTTGCTACCAACCATCTGTCAAAACGCCAAAGACCATATATATATATATATATTATACTATTATTCTATAACACTATATCATCATCATCAAGTACCATGCCTGCTGGCGTAGGTGATCATGTCTTTCCACAACTTTCAATCTCGACAGTTATTTATCATTTCTGTTGTTGACCTTCTGCCAAGCCATTCTCTTAAGTTGTCTGGTATCTTTTCTCTTTGCTTCCCTCTATCTCTTTGTCCCTCAATTTTCCCAGTTGTTACAAAATATTCAAGCTGTTCTCTTCTCATTACATGGCCAAAAAATGATGATTGTTTCTTCCTAATATTGGAAATTAGCTCTCTTTTTGCTTTGACCTCTTTCAGAACGTTTTCATTACTCTGTCCATGGTACGCTGTCCATGGTACTCTCAACATTCTTCTGTAAAACCACATTTCTACAGATTCCAGTGATTTTCTTGTCTTTTTCCTATTGTTCATGATTCACATCCATATGTTAAGACTGGCTCTACATAACATTTAAGAACTCCTTTTCTTGTTTCTATTGTCACAAATGGCTCAATATCTTCCTCATTTTTTGGAAAGTTGCTCCTCTGTTATCAGCATGCCCTGAAACTCTCAGATTTGCCCATCTTCAATCTAATAGTTATGAGTTTTTCTACTAAAATATCATTCACAAATATCCACTTGAGCTGAAATGTTGGACATTTTGTGAGTTTAGTGTCACAAATTGAAATCACTTCAATAAAATATCAACTTTAAAAATGTCCAGAAAAGGCTTAGGACATAATCATCCATAAACAGGCAACATCTCCAAGGTTTGAACTAAAATACCACTTTTAGATGGAAACAATGAGCTGTGACCAGCACAGTTTACTACAGAACACATTTGTGGCAGTGGCATTACCGTTGCTCTTGTCAACCCATTTGGTCCTGGCCAGGAAGAAATCCTCGTCAATGCTGAAGATGTTGGTCAATGAGCCGGGTTGTGAGCAAAGAAATGACTGCCTGCTTCTGGTATCTGGTGATGGGAAGCCTCCTGGTGACTTATGAGTCTCACATGCATCAATGCTACCATTGTCATTCTGTTTGAAAGTCACGCCCTGCGATTGATAACAAAGATTAAACTTACAAAACAATCACACCATGGTGAGATCACATTGTTAGATTCATCAAGCTAAAAATGACACCTATCATAACTCTCCATGATTCACTGCTAGATCTTGTAGGTGGGATCAGTAACTAAGATGAAAATTACAGAACAAAACATACCCTGGGAACTGTAAGGAAAGTGGCACTAAGTAGTCACACCCTGGGAACTATAAGGAAAGTGACACTAAGTAGTCACATCCTGGGATCTATAAGGAAAGTGACACTAGGTAGTCACACCCTGGGAACTATAAGGAAAGTGGCACTAAGTAGTCACATCCTGGGATCTATAAGGAAAGTGGCACTAGGTAGTCACATCCTGGGATCTATAAGGAAAGTGACACTAAGTAGTCACATCCTGGGATCTATAAGAAAAGTGGCACTAGGTAGTCACATCCTGGGATCTATAAGGAAAGTGACACTAAGTAGTCACATCCTGGGATCTATAAGGAAAGTAACACTAAGTAGTCACATCCTGGGATCTATAAGGAAAGTGGCACTAGGTAGTCACATCCTGGGATCTATAAGGAAAGTGACACTAAGTAGTCACATCCTGGGATCTATAAGGAAAGTGACACTAAGTAGTCACATCCTGGGATCTATAAGGAAAGTGACACTAAGTAGTCACATCCTGGGATCTATAAGGAAAGTGACACTAAGTAGTCACATCCTGGAATCTATAAGGAAAGTGACACTAAGCAGTCACATCCTGGGATCTATAAGGAAAGTGACACTAAGTAGTCACATCCTGGGATCTATAAGGAAAGTGACACTAGGTAGTCACACCTTGAGATCAGTAAGTAAACTAATACTAAACAGTTAATATGTAGGTCACAGCTTACAGGTCACAGTGTACAAATCACAGCTTACAGGTCACAGTGTGCTGTCACCAATGAACTAACAGTCAAATTGTCTAACCAGTTGCAGCAATCTTTAACAAAAAATCTGTCACAGAAGGCAGCTAAAAGTCCTAGTTTTCCATATTTCATTTTGTCTTTAAACATTGTCAGTATTTAATGGCTTCTATGTGGGACATTAGACTGTCAGTATTTAATGGCTTCTACGTGGGACATTAGACTGTCAGTATTTAGTGGCTTCTAATTGGGACATGTTTATTATGCTCTTCAGATAACACAGTCATGAATATAAAATAATGTGTCAGTTCAGTCTTCTCTAGTACTGAGTTTGGTCCTTGTCTTCTATAATAATTCTTTGATAATAAGTGGATGCACTTGGGTTATCTCCCTGATCTTGGCAAATGTCTACTTACCAAGGTTCAGCTGATCTATCTGGTCTATACTTTACTCGCTGCTAATAGAAATTCTGTATCCACACTCTTCTGAAATATTTATAACTGGAACACTGCTACATATTTTGATCTAAGCTAACTTATTATACATCTGTTGTCTCCTCAATCTTTGCTCCTATCTACTCAGTCTTATCTCCTATCTGATCTCTGCTGTCTTAATTGAACTGCATCAGCTTTTGGTGCTGGTTAAGTCAGCATGTAGTTGATCCAAATCCACATACTAATTACCTAGGGACCATCTGTTCTACTGTGTTCGCTTACAGGTGAATCTGTCTTTCATGAGTCAAACTACCCATGCTGGAGTTTGACTAACATCAAAGCCTAATCAATTGCTTCCCTTTTACCTAAGATCAAGAGCATCTTGTAGCTTAGTTCATGCACTCTGACACAGAGTTACAGACTCAGGGGAATTTATAATTAGCCATTTCCTACTTTGAAGCAAGCCAGTTCCCCTGGACTAACCTTTGATCTGGTGTTCTAGATTAAATGTAACATTTTACTGTTCATAAGCAGCCTACTAAAGGTAATCTACTACACTAAAGCATTTGATAGAATACAGCAGCCTACTAAAGGTAATCTACTACACTAAAACATTTGATAGAATACAACAACCTACTAAAGGTAATCTACTACACTAAAGCATTTGATAGAATACAACAACCTACTAAAGGTAATCTACTACACTAAAGCATTTGATAGAATACAGCAGCCTACTAAAAGTAATCTACTACACTAAAGCATTTGATAGAATACAGCAGCCTACTAAAGGCAATCTACTACACTAAAGCATTTGATAGAATACAACAGCCTACTAAAAGTAATCTACTACACTAAAGCATTTGATAGAATACAACAACCTACTAAAGGTAATCTACTACACTAAAGCATTTGATAGAATACAACAACCTACTAAAGATAATCTACTACACTAAAGCATTTGATAGAATACAACAACCTACTAAAGGTAATCTACTACACTAAAACATTTGATAGAATACAACAACCTACTAAAGGTAATGGAGCCGCGATAGCTCAGTGGTTAGTGAACTGGACTACCACGGACAAGGGGTAGGGTTCGATCCCAACCGACGGCCTCCGGGTTCACCCAGCCTTAAATGGGTACCGGATTTTTTTTCTGGGAAAGTAAAGCAGCACGGGCGTAATACCGACCACATTACCCCAAAAATCATGTGCTGAAGGTCTGTAAAATATAGGGTCACTAACACCATATTTCCCTATACGCCACTTGGCGTGACGGGGGTACTTTACTTTACTTTACTAAAGGTAATCTACTACACTAAAACATTTGATAGAATACAGCAGCCTACTAAAGGTAATCTACTACACTAAAGCATTTGATAGAATACAGCAGTCTACTAAAGGTAATCTACTACACTAAAGCATTTGATAGAATACAGCAGCCTACTAAAGGTAATCTACTACACTAAAGCATTTGATAGAATACAACAGCCTACTAAGGGTAATCTACTACACTAAAGCATTTGATAGAATACAACAGCCTACTAAAGGTAATCTACTACACTAAAGCATTTGATAGAATACAACAACCTACTAAAGGTAATCTACTACACTAAAGCATTTGATAAAATACAACAACCTACTAAAGGTAATCTACTACACTAAAGCATTTGATAGAATACAGCAGCCTACTAAAAGTAATCTACTACACTAAAGCATTTGATAGAATACAGCAGCCTACTAAAGGCAATCTACTACACTAAAGCATTTGATAGAATACAACAGCCTACTAAAAGTAATCTACTACACTAAAGCATTTGATAGAATACAACAACCTACTAAAGGTAATCTACTACACTAAAGCATTTGATAGAATACAACAACCTACTAAAGGTAATCTACTACACTAAAGCATTTGATAGAATACAACAACCTACTAAAGGTAATCTACTACACTAAAGCATTTGATAGAATACAACAACCTACTAAAGATAATCTACTACACTAAAGCATTTGATAGAATACAACAACCTACTAAAGGTAATCTACTACACTAAAACATTTGATAGAATACAACAACCTACTAAAGGTAATGGAGCCGCGATAGCTCAGTGGTTAGTGAACTGGACTACCACGGACAAGGGGTAGGGTTCGATCCCAACCGACGGCCTCCGGGTTCACCCAGCCTTAAATGGGTACCGGATTTTTTTCTGGGAAAGTAAAGCAGCACGGGCGTAATACCGACCACATTACCCCAAAAATCATGTTCTGAAGGTCTGTAAAATATAGGGTCACTAACACCATATTTCCCTATACGCCACTTGGCGTGACGGGGGTACTTTACTTTACTTTACTAAAGGTAATCTACTACACTAAAGCATTTGATAGAATACAACAGCCTACTAAAGGTAATCTACTACACTAAAGCATTTGATAGAATACAACAGCCTACTAAAGGTAATCTACTACACTAAAGCATTTGATAGAATACAACAGCCTACTAAAGGTAATCTACTACACTAAAGCATTTGATAGAATACAGCAGCCTACTAAAGGTAATCTACTACACTAAAGCATTTGATAGAATACAACAGCCTACTAAAGGTAATCTACTACACTAAAGCATTTGATAGAATACAACAGCCTACTAAAGGTAATCTACTACACCAAAGCATTTGATAGAATACAACAGCCTACTAAAGGTAATCTACTACACCAAAGCATTTGATAGAATACAACAGCCTACTAAAAGTAATCTACTACACCAAAGCATTTGATAGAATACAACAGCCTACTAAAGGTAATCTACTACACCCAAGCATTTGATAGAATACAACAGCCTACTAAAGGTAATCTACTACACTAAAGCATTTGATAGAATACAACATCCTACTAAAAGTAATCTACTACACTAAAGCATTTGATAGAATACAACAGCCTACTAAAAGTAATCTACTACACTAAAGCATTTGATAGAATACAACAGCCTACTAAAAGTAATCTACTACACTAAAGCATTTGATAGAATACAACAGCCTACCAAAGGTAATCTACTACACTAAAGCATTTGATAGAATACAATAGCCTAATAAAATAATCTACTACACCAAGCATTTGATAGAATACAGCAGCCTACTACGGCAATCTACTACACTAAAGCATTTGATAGAATACAACAGCCTACTAAAAGTAATCTACTACACTAAAGCATTTGATAGAATACAACGGCCTACTAAATGTAATCTACTACACTAAAGCATTTGATAGAATACAACAGCCTACTAAAAGTAATCTACTACACCCAAGCATTTGATATCTGGTCTATACTTTACTCGCTGCTAATAGAAATTCTGTATCCACACTCTTCTGAAATATTTATAACTGGAACACTGCTACATATTTTGATCTAAGCTAACTTATTATACATCTGTTGTCTCCTCAATCTTTGCTCCTATCTACTCAGTCTTATCTCCTATCTGATCTCTGCTGTCTTAATTGAACTGCATCAGCTTTTTGGTGCTGGTTAAGTCAGCATGTAGTTGATCCAAATCCACATACTAATTACCTAGGGACCATCTGTTCTACTGTGTTCGCTTACAGGTGAATCTGTCTTTCATGAGTCAAACTACCCATGCTGGAGTTTGACTAACATCAAAGCCTAATCAATTGCTTCCCTTTTACCTAAGATCAAGAGCATCTTGTAGCTTAGTTCATGCACTCTGACACAGAGTTACAGACTCAGGGGAATTTATAATTAGCCATTTCCTACTTTGAAGCAAGCCAGTTCCCTGGACTAACCTTTGATCTGGTGTTCTAGATTAAATGTAACATTTTACTGTTCATAAGCAGCCTACTAAAGGTAATCTACTACACTAAAGCATTTGATAGAATACAGCAGCCTACTAAAGGTAATCTACTACACTAAAACATTGATAGAATACAACAACCTACTAAAGGTAATCTACTACACTAAAGCATTTGATAGAATACAACAACCTACTAAAGGTAATCTACTACACTAAAGCATTTGATAGAATACAACAACCTACTAAAGGTAATCTACTACACTAAAGCATTTGATAGAATACAGCAGCCTACTAAAAGTAATCTACTACACTAAAGCATTTGATAGAATACAGCAGCCTACTAAAGGCAACCTACTACACTAAAGCATTTGATAGAATACAACAGCTACTAAAAGTAATCTACTACACTAAAGCATTTGATAGAATACAACAGCCTACTAAAGGTAATCTACTACACTAAAGCATTTGATAGAATACAACAACCTACTAAAGATAATCTACTACACTAAAGCATTTGATAGAATACAACAACCTACTAAAGGTAATCTACTACACTAAAACATTTGATAGAATACAACAACCTACTAAAGGTAATGGAGCCGCGATAGCTCAGTGGTTAGTGAACTGGACTACCACGGACAAGGGGTAGGGTTCGATCCCAACCGACGGCCTCCGGGTTCACCCAGCCTTAAATGGGTACCGGATTTTTTTCTGGGAAAGTAAAGCAGCACGGGCGTAATACCGACCACATTACCCCAAAAATCATGTGCTGAAGGTCTGTAAAATATAGGGTCACTAACACCATATTTCCCTATACGCCACTTGGCGTGACGGGGGTACTTTACTTTACTAAAGGTAATCTACTACACTAAAGCATTTGATAGAATACAACGGCCTACTAAATGTAATCTACTACACTAAAGCATTTGATAGAATACAACAGCCTACTAAAAGTAATCTACTACACCCAAGCATTTGATAGAATACAGCAGCCTACTAAAGGCAATTTACTACACTAAAACATTTGATAGAATACAGCAGCCAACTAAAGGTAATCTACTACACTAAAACATTTGATAGAATACAGCAGCCTACTAAAAGTAATCTACTACACTAAAGCATTTGATAGAATACATCAGCCTACTAAAAGTAATCTACTACACTAAAGCATTTGATAGAATACAACAACCTACTAAAGGTAATCTACTACACTAAAGCATTTGATAGAATACAGCAGTCTACTAAAGGTAATCTACTACACTAAAGCATTTGATAGAATACAGCAGCCTACTAAAGGTAATCTACTACACTAAAGCATTTGATAGAATACAACAGCCTACTAAGGGTAATCTACTACACTAAAGCATTTGATAAAATACAACAACCTACTAAAGGTAATCTACTACACTAAAGCATTTGATAGAATACAGCAGCCTACTAAAAGTAATCTACTACACTAAAGCATTTGATAGAATACAGCAGCCTACTAAAGGCAATCTACTACACTAAAGCATTTGATAGAATACAACAGCCTACTAAAAGTAATCTACTACACTAAAGCATTTGATAGAATACAACAACCTACTAAAGGTAATCTACTACACTAAAGCATTTGATAGAATACAACAACCTACTAAAGGTAATCTACTACACTAAAGCATTTGATAGAATACAACAGCCTACTAAAGGTAATCTACTACACTAAAGCATTTGATAGAATACAACAGCCTACTAAAGGTAATCTACTACACTAAAGCATTTGATAGAATACAGCAGCCTACTAAAGGTAATCTACTACACTAAAGCATTTGATAGAATACAACAGCCTACTAAAGGTAATCTACTACACTAAAGCATTTGATAGAATACAACAGCCTACTAAAGGTAATCTACTACACTAAAGCATTTGATAGAATACAACAGCCTACTAAAGGTAATCTACTACACCAAAGCATTTGATAGAATACAACAGCCTACTAAAGGTAATCTACTACACCAAAGCATTTGATAGAATACAACAGCCTACTAAAAGTAATCTACTACACCAAAGCATTTGATAGAATACAACAGCCTACTAAAGGTAATCTACTACACCCAAGCATTTGATAGAATACAACAGCCTACTAAAGGTAATCTACTACACTAAAGCATTTGATAGAATACAACATCCTACTAAAAGTAATCTACTACACTAAAGCATTTGATAGAATACAACAGCCTAATAAAAGTAATCTACTACACTAAAGCATTTGATAGAATACAACAGCCTACTAAAGTAATCTACTACACTAAAGCATTTGATAGAATACAACAGCCTACCAAAGGTAATCTACTACACTAAAGCATTTGATAGAATACAATAGCCTACTAAAAATAATCTACTACACCCAAGCATTTGATAGAATACAGCAGCCTACTAAAGGCAATCTACTACACTAAAGCATTTGATAGAATACAACAGCCTACTAAAAGTAATCTACTACACTAAAGCATTTGATAGAATACAACGGCCTACTAAATGTAATCTACTACACTAAAGCATTTGATAGAATACAACAGCCTACTAAAAGTAATCTACTACACCCAAGCATTTGATAGAATACAGCAGCCTACAAAAGGCAATCTACTACACTAAAACATTTGATAGAATACAGCAGCCTACTAAAGGTAATCTACTACACTAAAACATTTGATAGAATACAGCAGCCTACTAAAAGTAATCTACTACACTAAAGCATTTGATAGAATACATCAGCCTACTAAAAGTAATCTACTACACTAAAGCATTTGATAGAATACAGCAGCCTACTGAAAGTAATCTACTACACTAAAGCATTTGATAGAATACAACAGCCTACTAAAGGTAATCTACTACACCCAAGCATTTGATAGAATACAACAGCCTACTAAAGGTAATCTACTACACTAAAGCATTTGATAGAATACAACAGCCTACTAAAGGTAATCTACTACACTAAAGCATATGATAGAATACAGCAGCCTACTAAAGGTAATCTACTACACTAAAGCATATGATAGAATACAGCAGCCTACTAAAGGTAATCTACTACACTAAAGCATTTGATAGAATACAACAACCTACTAAAGGTAATCTTGGAAGGGAAATACAAGATAAAAGAGGTAGACCAAGACTAACATGGATAAGTAACATCAAAAGATAAACAAGTAAGCCTATGACAACCTACGACAGAGCGGAATGGCGCTCCATGGTAGCCAACCTTCTATGCGGAGATGGCACTCAGTGATGATGATGATTATGAATCTTGCAGCTTTATCTTCAAGAATTATCTTCCCTATCTCAACATCTTCAGCAATTGTCTCCCCCTATCTTAACCTCTTCAGAAATTGTTTCCCCCTATCTTAACCTCTTCAGCAATTGTCTCCCCCTATCTTAACCTCTTCACAAATTGTTTCCCCCTATCTTAACCTCTTCAGAAATTGTTCCCCCTATCTTAACCTCTTCAGAAATTGTTTCCCCCTATCTTAACCTCTTCACAAATTGTTTCCCCCTATCTTAACCTCTTCAGAAATTGTCTCCCCCTATCTTAACCTCTTCAGAAATTGTTTCCCCCTATCTTAACCTCTTCAGAAATTGTCTCCCCCTATCTTAACCTCTTCACAAATTGTTTCCCCCTATCTTAACCTCTTCAGAAATTGTTTCCCCCTATCTTAACCTCTTCAGAAATTGTTTCCCCCTATCTTAACCTCTTCAGAAATTGTTTCCCCCTATCTTAAACTCTTCAGAAATTGTTTCCCCCTATCTTAACCTCTTCAGAAATTGTCTCCCCCTATCTTAACCTCTTCAGAAATTGTTTCCCCCTATCTTAACCTCTTCAGAAATTGTCTCCCCCTATCTTAACCTCTTCACAAATTGTTTCCCCCTATCTTAACCTCTTCAGAAATTGTTTCCCCCTATCTTAACCTCTTCAGAAATTGTTTCCCCCTATCTTAACCTCTTCAGAAATTGTTTCCCCCTATCTTAAACTCTTCAGAAATTGTTTCCCCCTATCTTAACCTCTTCAGAAATTGTCTCCCCCTATCTTAGCCCTGCAACTTTTATTCTACGATCAGAAATTTATCTACTGTGTCCAAACAAACAACTGATAATAGGTCAAGACTAGTCACTATTATGTCATACCGTCATACATTTAATGTCTTCTATGTGGGACATTGGGAGCCGCGATAGCTCAGTGGTTAGTGAACTGGACTACAAAGGACAAGGGGTAGGGTTCGATCCCAACCGACGGCTTCCGGGTTCACCCAGCCTTAAATGGGTACCAGATTTTTTTCTGGGAAAGTAAAGCAGCACAGGCGTAATACCGACCACAATACCCCAAAAATCGTTTGCTGAAGGTCTGTAAAATATAGGGTCACTAACACCATATTTCCCTATACGTCACTTGGTGTGACGGGGGTAATTTACTTTTTTTTTATGTGGGACATTGGACTGACAACATTTAATGTCTTCTATGTGGGACATTGGACTGACAACATTTAATGTCTTCTATGTGGGACATTGGACTGACAACATTTAATGTCTTCTATGTGGGACATTGGACTGACAACATTTAATGTCTTCTATGTGGGACATTGGACTGACAACGTTTATATGAAGTAGCATTCAAGCTTGATGGTTCATGTTCTGTTTAGTACATATACTGCTTTGAACTGTAGTAGATCTCTGACATCCATTCAGGACTTTGATTACTTGATCAACTTCAGAATTCTGTATCCAAGTTTCAACAGTTTCACTAATATGAGGGAGTAAATGAGGGAGAGGACCACAACTTTATGGTTGTTACAGGAGAAACAAAGAGTGGACGTAGTCTCAATAATTACCTCAAACTTCGTGGACATAGTCTTAACAATTACCTCAAACTTCATGGACATAGGCTCAATAATTACTTCAAACTTTGTGGACATAGTCTCAACAATTACCTCAAACTTCATGGACATAGTCTCAATAATTACTTCAAACTTTGTGGACATAGTCTCAACAATTACCTCAAACTTCATGGACATAGTCTCAATAATTACCTCAAACTTTGTGGATATAGTCTCAATAATTACCTCAAACTTTGTGGACATAGTCTCAATAATTACCTCAAACTTCATGGACATAGTCTCAATAATTACCTCAAACTTTGTGGACATAGTCTCAATAATTACCTCAAACTTTGTGGACATAGTCTCAATAATTACCTCCAACAGTCTCAATAATTACCTCAAACTTTGTGGACATAGTCTCAATAATTACCTCAAACTTTGTGGACATAGTCTCAATAATTACCTCAAACTTTGTGGATATAGTCTCAATAATTACCTCAAACTTCATGGACATAGTCTCAATAATTACCTCAAACTTCATGGACATAGTCTCAATAATTACCTCAAACTTTGTGGACATAGTCTCAATAATTACCTCAAACTTTGTGGACATAGTCTCAATAATTACCTCAAACAGTCTCAATAATTACCTCAAACTTTGTGGACATAGTCTCAATAATTACCTCAAACTTTGTGGACATAGTCTCAATAATTACCTCAAACTTTGTGGACATAGTCTCAACAATTACCTCAAACTTCATGGACATAGTCTCAATAATTACCTCAAACTTTGTGGACATAGTCTCAACAATTACCTCAAACTTCATGGACATAGTCTCAACAATTACCTCAAACTTCATGGACATAGTCTCAATAATTACCTCCAGCTTCTTGTAACGCAGAATATAGTAGTCTGGGCTTGGGATTGGGCAGTAACGTTGAACAGAATAGACTTGAGAACAGGTGGAGCATTTAGGTCAAGGCTGAAGGGATGAGCAGTGATGGGGAGAAACTGCTGGGCAGCATCTATAAAGCGCACTGTTATCTCAACGTGGATGCCTGTCCCTGTGGAATATCAACAAAATGATAACTTGAAGGCATGTAGCTCACTTCACAATCATTTTTCGTGCAGACTGGGAGGTTAAATGTGCACGCACCTGGCTTCCTATATTCAGCGGTCTCTCTCAGTTCTGCTGGCACATTTATTTCATGTCATCTGCTCACTTTCATGTCATCTCCTCACTTCCACGTCATCTGCTCACTTTCATGTCATCTGCTCACTTGTCATCTCTTCACTTTCATGTCATCTGCTCACTTTCATGTCATCTGCTCACTTTCATGTCATCTCCTCACTTGTCATCTCTTCATTTTCATGTCATCTGCTTACTTGTCATAGCTTCCCTTCATGTCATCTGCTCACTTCCATGTCATCTCTTCACTTCCATGTCATCTCTTCACTTTCATGTCATCTCCTCACTTCCATGTCATCTGCTCACTTTCATGTCATCTGCTCACTTGTCATCTCTTCACTTTCATCTGCTCACTTTCATGTCATCTCCTCACTTCCATGTCATCTCCTCACTTCCATGTCATCTGCTCACTTTCATGTCATCTCCTCACTTCCATGTCATCTGCTCACTTTCATGTCATCTCCTCACTTCCATGTCATCTGCTCACTTTCATGTCATCTCCTCACTTCCATGTCATCTCCTCACTTTCATGTCATCTGCTTACTTTCATGTCATCTGCTCACTTTTATGTCATCTGCTCACTTTCATGTCATCTGCTCACATGTCATCTCTTCACTTTCATCTGCTCACTTCCATGTCATCTCCTCACTTCCATGTCATCTGCTCACTTCCATGTCATCTCCTCACTTCCATGTCATCTGCTCACTTTCATGTCATCTCCTCACTTCCATGTCATCTGCTCACTTTCATGTCATCTACTCACTTGTCATCTGCTCACTTGTCATCTGCTCACTTTCATGTCATCTGCTCACTTGTCATCTGCTCACTTTCATGTCATCTACTCACTTGTCATCTGCTCACTTGTCATCTGCTCACTTTCATGTCATCTGCTCACTTTTATGTCATCTGCTCACTTTCATGTCATCTGCTCACATGTCATCTCTTCACTTTCATCTGCTCACTTCCATGTCATCTCCTCACTTCCATGTCATCTGCTCACTTCCATGTCATCTCCTCACTTCCATGTCATCTGCTCACTTTCATGTCATCTCTTCAACTATCTAAATATCTTCTTATTAAACATCTCTCATTAATGTGTCTATTGTTAAGTGTATCTGGATTTCACCCATCTCTGTTCTTGGCGAGGTGTTCGATCTTATTTAATGAGTCTATGCCTGTCAACTTTGCTTCTCTTATAAGTGTTCTGTTTAGTGTCTCTTTAGATCTTACTCTTTTTCTGTATCCTGATGTTTCTCACTGAAGAGCCTGTTTTGGGATTCTCTTATTGTCTCTTCTCAGTACATGTTCGACATATGTCCATCTTCTTTCCTTACTTTTAAATGAGATCTTTGGTTCTCATACCTATTTCTTGTATCTCTATAAGTCTAGAGTACACAGAGTATTTTTCTAAGCTATTTGTCTTAAAAAAATGTTAGTTTTCTCTCAATCTCTTTTGATGTTTTCCAGCTTTCACATGCGTAGGTAAGTGTTGACAACACGTTTTAGTTGAATATTCTAATTTTGGTTTACTTAAGTGCGTCTGCTACTTATTAATCCTATTTTTATAATGAAACAACAAAAATGAAGCCAGCTTCTCCTTGATGTTAGCAATGATCTCTCCTTATGCACAGACACTTTATTCATTACATATTGACTGCACTTAAAACCTGTAGCAGTCTGTAGAAGTGTTGCTGACAACATATGAAATGTTTACATACTAACTTCAATATGATTATTTTTTGGGTGAATCATTTCAGGGGAAAAGCTATGTTTACAACACTCAGAAAACGTTTACAAATAATCAACAGAAAAATACAAAGAACAATAAGCAGTCCAAACAGGATTGAATCTGTACTCCTCAACACAGTACCTAGCTATGAGAGACTATGCATCACGGCACACTGCCAGCTATGCAATGCAAGTATTCAGCTCTACTCTATCCGGGAGATACTTGTCTAAATAGGAAAATACAGATATACAATTTATTCCTGAGTTATGTTCATAACCCTATGCTATAGTCATGAGTACACATGCGTGAAAGACATTGCAAATGATAGCAACTTTCTGAGGTTGTTTAGCTGGTAGTGTACCATAATGCATAGTTTCTCATGTCAAGGTGCTGTGTTGAGGAGTACAGGTTTGATCCTGCTTTGAGCTGTCTATTGTTATTTATTGGCCCAACTTGTAAACAGATAATGAAATGTTTAACTGCAGTCTAACAAGAAACAACATATGTCCTCTACAGTTTTATGGAACAGTATTTTGAGTTGTACGTCAGATTTACACATTAATGTATGTTGTACATCACATTTATACATTAGTGTGCTTTACATCATATTTATACATTAAAGTATGCTGTACATCACATTTATACATTAGCGTGCCCGTACATCATATTTATACATTAAAGTATGCTGTACATCACATTTATACATTAATGTGTGTATATGTCACATTTATACATTAATTTGTCCATTTTTTTAAATCTTAATGACTGAAATATTGAAATAACAAAAGAGTTGTTACAATTGTGATTCAAATGGGCTAACCTCTGAATAGTTTGTAGCGTGTGAAACCAACATAATGTGCAGGAAGCTTGTCTAGTTTAGCCCGATCTTCTTTAATATGACGTTTGTCTTCCAAGATGACGTTGCTGGATGTCAATGGTGGCATTAAAAAGGTCAAATCTGTGGAAGACATTGAAGGTTCAGACTAATGGGAGATAACTGTGGATAGCAACAGCGGAGAGTATCACAATCCTGGATTACAGCTTATATGAATTCTACGCAGCTTTGACAACAATTCCTTGAGTACTTTTACATGTCCTACCCCAAACAATCATGTCTGAAAATGTGACTTTTTATAGTTGTGGTTAACCTTAAGGCTTCACTTCTGATTGTGTGTAAATACTTCCTGGGAAATCCATCACTGTCAGAGTACGAGCACAGGCAATGTTGGTGTGTTTATCCATCACTGTCAGAGTACGAGCACAGGCAATGTTGGTGTGTTTATCCATCACTGTCAGAGTACGAGCACAGGCAATGTTGGTGTGTTTATCCATCACTGTCAGAGTACGAGCACAGGCAATGTTGGTGTGTTTATCCATCACTGTCAGAGTACGAGCACAGGCAATGTTGGTGTGTTTATCCATCACTGTCAGAGTACGAGCACAGGCAATGTTGGTGTGTTTATCCATCACTGTCAGAGTACGAGCACAGGCAATGTTGGTGTGTTTATCCATCACTGTCAGAGTACGAGCACAGGAAATATTGGTGTGTTTATCCATCACTGTCAGAGTACGAGCACAGGCAATGTTGGTGTGTTTATCCATCACTGTCAGAGTACGAGCACAGGCAATGTTGGTGTGTTTATCCATCACTGTCAGAGTACGAGCACAGGCAATGTTGGTGTGTTTATCCATCACTGTCAGAGTACGAGCACAGGCAATGTTGGTGTGTTTATCCATCACTGTCAGAGTACGAGCACAGGCAATGTTGGTGTGTTTATCCATCACTGTCAGAGTATGAGCACAGGCAATGTTGGTGTGTTTATCCATCACTGTCAGAGTACGAGCACAGGCAATGTTGGTGTGTTTATCCATCAATATCTTCACATCTAACGCAATTGATCTCTTAGAACAAGCCAGGAAGGACTGTGCTGACTGAACACAAAACAGTTACTGGAAACTTAGTCTAGTTCACTCTTACTTTATAAATACCCTGACCTATGTTGCCAGATTGTCCATTCAGGACCAAGATTTGCTCTCATTGTCCTGACCTTTGCTGCAAGCTTGTCCATTCAGGACCAAGATTTGCTCTCATTGTCCTGACCTATGTTGCCAGCTTGTCCATTCAGGACCAAGATTTGCTCTCACTGTCCTGACCTTTGCTGCCAGCTTGTCCATTCAGGACCAAGATTTGCTCTCACTGTCCTGACCTTTACTGCCAGCTTGTCCATTCAGGACCAAGATTTGCTCTCACTGTCCTGACCTTTGCTGCCAGCTTGTCCATTCAGGACCAAGATTTGCTCTCACTGTCCTGACCTATGTTGCCAGCTTGTCCATTCAGGACCAAGATTTGCTCTCACTATCCTGACCTTTACTGCCAGCTTGTCCATTCAGGACCAAGATTTGCTCTCACTGTCCTGACCTTTGCTGCCAGCTTGTCCATTCAGGACCAAGATTTGCTCTCACTGTCCTGACATAATTGCCAGCTTCTCCATTCAGGACCAAGATTTGCTCTCATTGTCCTGACCTTGCTGTCATCTTGTCCATTCAGGACCAAGATTTGATCTCATTGTCCTGACTTTTGTTGCCAGCTTATACATTTAGGACCAAGATTTGCTCTCACTGTCCTGACCTTTGTTGCCAGCTTGTACATTTAGGACCAAGATTTGCTCTCAATTCTGCCATGACCTAGTTGCCAGCTTGTACATTCAGGACCAAGATTTGATCTCATTGTCCTGACCTTTGTTGCCAGCTTGTACATTCAGGACCAAGATTTGCTCTCATTGCCCTGACCTTTGTTGCCAGCTTGTACATTCAGGACCAAGATTTGCTCTCATTGTCCTGACCTTTGTTGCCAGCTTGTACATTCAGGACCAAGATTTGATCTCATTGTCCTGACCTTTGTTGCCAGCTTGTACATTCAGGACCAAGATTTGCTCTCATTGTCCTGACCTTTGTTGCCAGCTTGTACATTCAGGACCAAGATTTGCTCTCATTGTTCTGACTTTTGTTGCCAGCTTGTACATTCAGGACCAAGATTTGCTCTCAATTCTGCCATGACCTAGTTGCCAGCTTGTTACTTAAGGACGAACATTTGCTCTCAATTCTGCCCTGACCTTGCTGCCAGGAGATAAGATTTGCTCTCACTGAACTCTGCAGAGCAGAGACCACTGCACTATTTTCCAGAAAAAAAAAATGGATCTATTCTGCTTTTATGCTTCAAGTCCTACAAATTAGATTTCCTTGCAGACTGTCCAACAAAAATAATGAAGAAAACAATTGAACAGCAGCTCAGAAATAAGTGACCTCTTTGCTGTTATCAGAGCCTGCTCCATGTTACACTTTGTTTATTCTAAAAGTTATCCATAACACAACATTAACATAACAATAACATAACATTAAAATAACAATAACACAACAATAACACAACAACACTAATGTAACAATAACATAAAAATAGCACAACAGCACAATAATAACACAACAATAACACAACAATAACACAACAATAATACAACACTAATGCAACAATAACACAATAATAACACAACAATAGCACAACAATAACACAACAACACTAATGTAACAATAGCATAACAATAGCACAACAATAACACATATCGTTAGACCCACAGAAGAGCATTATTTATTCTACTGGTGTAGCCATCATCATTTTGTGTGCTGTCCTCAGCAAAGGTTGCCTGGCTACTATGGAGAGTCATTTCTCAATTTGTATAATAAAACACTCAATTTATGTAATAAAACACTGTGTTGTGAATGCGACCTTCCACCATCTAGAGCTGATCTGTGCTTTACGTCACATTGCGTGCTGTTCATGACCGTTGTTGGAATTGCTTGACGCAAGTTATTCACAATGTTACAACTCATTAATGTAAACTGTTTCGTCAAGTTTACCACAGGTTTATCTCTTTAGGGAATTTGCACTGTGTTTCTTTCGTTGTAGGCTGCACTCATTAGAGTAATCAGGAATCTAAGGGCGGTGACCTTTGTTGTGTGTGCTGTGTCATCATAATGGCTCATCGTATATCCCAAGACCGGCCATACGCCAATCTTACGGTCTGTTGCTTGATGTGTGACGGGGATAATCTGACAACTAACTGTATTTTATATGTTCGGATTTGGAGTCAAAAACGATGTCTTAACATCATCAAGCGCTATACATTAAAAAAATATGACGATCATCATTTTCGGGAGGATGTAAACTTCTGGTCAATATGGTGGATAGGCGGCAGGAACCATTGAAAGCTATGTATGACAGTGTTCCTTGTTGCAGTTTCCTCATATTCCAAGTCCAGCTTGTTGCAGGAGCTACTGAGTTAGGTGCTCTGTGCACACCGTGAGCTGTGTGTTTCATTCGTTTTGATCATGTTTCGATATTCCAATTATTTACGATGAATGATGATATTGTATGACAAGGAACAGTTGGCTGTGTTCACTTTTTGTGCGGTTTTGCCTTATGTCTTTTGGCATGTGCTGAGACTGCTATGATGGGGACTACAGCTACCTTTCTTTGTTTGGGAGATGAGACAGTAATTTATGATTGCACTGGCACGGGCGGTTGAGCAATTATGGATTTTAATTCATTTGCAGTGATACCGGGGCCTTCCATAACCAAAGAACCAAAAGAACCAAAGAATAAAACACTCAATTTGTGTAATAAAATAATTTGTGCAATAAAACAATTTATGTAATAAAACACTCAATTTGTGCAATAAAACAATTTATGTAATAAAACACTCAATTGTGTAATAAAACAATGTGTGTAATAAACACTCCATTTCCTGATATCACATTTGTTGTACCAAGTTTTTACTGTGTTTTCTTTGAATAAATTCCTGCTTATGTACATTCCATAAACTTCTATATTGATCCAGAGTATTTTTGTTTAACTTGACAAATGTTTGCTTCCAACTCTTCATTTCTTCTCTAGTGCCACACTTCAACAGGGAGAAGTAGAGCGGTGAAGAGAAAACCCTGCAGTTCGCTTCATAGTAAGAGTCTTCAAGAGAAAACCTTGCAGTTCATTTCATAGTAAGAGTCTTCAAGAGAAAACCCTGCAGTTCACTTCATAGTAAGAGTCTTCAAGAGAAAACCCTGCAGTTCACTTCATATTGTGTTATTCATGAGCTCAGCTATTTCATTAATCTACTGTTGTTTCAAATGTCAGTCAAATAAGAGTCTACCCTTTTCTCTGTTGCCATTGTTTCTTGAGTACAGTGTTTTCTATGCTCTTTAGTCTGTGTGTAGTCTTGTTACATGACCCACCCACCTTCATTTGTCTATCTCTGAACAAAATCTAGACTGGTGTTACTCTCACTATTTTCTGATGTTTTTTTCTTCATTCTATCTCTTTTTTGAAACATTTGGTATCTATCGAAGGTATCACACTTCTGTTGTGGCAATTTTTATTAGAATTGTTGTCCTTGTATTAATTAATTAATCTTTTGCTTTTCTACTTTTGTCTTTTTCTGTTACTGACCTACATTCTTTCTTGCTGACCTACATTCTTTCTTGCTGACCTACATTCTTTCTTGCTGACCTACATTCTTTCTTGCTGACCTACATTCTTTCTTGCTGACCTACATGATACAGTTTTGATATTTTCATAGTGGTTACACAACAACAACAAAAGGACCACTCACAATGTCTTGACATGTATACATGTAGTCAACAATCATTAGCCATGACATTTTGCTGACACAAGTGTATTAGATCATTGGTTGTACATGTGCAGGTACTAGTGGAGTACATCTAAAATTACAAATTCTAATTCTAGTTCTAATTAATGTGCTTGTTCATTCTGGATGCACTCTAGAGGTTATTACCAGTATTTATTTGAGACATCTTTTAGTACATATTGTCTGTGGCATTTCTTATTTTATCTTTCATTCTATCTAATATTACAACTCATCTTGCTTGACACTAACTATTCTATATCTATATCTTGAATTATTCAATGCTACACTTAATCTACTTACTATTGTTCTCTGGAGCACACAACTTCTGAATCTAACTTGAAACACTTCTCAACTAAAATGTGTCTTCCTGACTGAATTACCCAACTGAATGTTCTACAAATCTCTGCATCTTTCTAACTACATATCTTGTTGGTGTTCTCTCTCTCGATTTTTCTAGATCTTCTTTCTACTAGATTTCCTGGATGTCTTTTTTCTAACTGCCAATGTATGAAGCTAAATACCTCTGTCTCATTTGAATAATTTATTGACTGAGTCGCTGTGATCACTCAGCCAATCGTGAAATAAGAAGTTCAACTTTGAATGACCAAATGTGTCAAATTTTGCAAAACAATGTTTCATCTTGAAATTTAGCTAATCTCTGAATGTAATCTCTGAATGTAATCTCTGAATGTAATCTCTGAATGTAATCTCTGAATGTAATCTATGAAAATAACACTAACATGAACCCTAAGAGTGTCATCTCTCTCACGAACTTAACCTGCTCCCAAGTTTATTTATCAACCCAATTTCTGGACTTGTGACAGCCAGGTCTGGTTGAATACTATTCTTTACCTTTCCAATAACAGCTACAATTTTCCATTGCAAAAACCTGCTACTGTTCTCTACCATCTCTACTTAGTTTGGGTATCTACTATCAGATCTGACCCAAGCTATATCGCTATCTTCCATTATGTGATCTATTCTTTACACAGTCTATATACTATTACACTACATTCTCTCTTGCTGACCCATATTATCTCTTGCTGATTTACATGATCTCTTACTAACCTACATTCTCTCTTGCTGACCCAAATTATCTCTTGCTGATCTACATGGACTCTTACTAACCTACATTCTCTCTTGCTGACCCATATTATCTCTTGCTGATCTACATGATCTCTTACTAACCTACATTCTCTCTTGCTGACCCATATTATCTCTTGCTGATCTACATGATCTCTTACTAACCTACATTCTCTCTTGCTGACCTACATTCTCTCCTGCTGATCTATATTATCTCTTGCTGATCTACATGATCTCTTACTAACCTACATTCTCTCTTGCTGACTTACATGATCTCTTACTAACCTACATTCTCTCTTGCTGATCTACATGATCTCTTACTAACCTACATTCTATCTTGCTGACTTACATTCTCTCTTGCTGACCTACATTCTCTCTTGCTGACCCATATTATCTCTTGCTGATCTAGATGATCTCTTACTAACCTACATTCTCTCTTGCTGATCTATATTATCTCTTGCTGATCTACATGATCTCTTACTAACCTACATTCTCTCTTGCTGACCCATATTATCTCTTGCTGATCTATATGATCTCTTACTAACCTACATTCTCTCTTGCTGACCTACATTCTCTCTTGCTGACCCATATTATCTCTTGCTGATCTACATGATCTCTTACTAACCTACATTCTCTCTTGCTGATCTATATTATCTCTTGCTGATCTACATGATCTCTTACTAACCTACATTCTCTCTTGCTGACCCATATTATCTCTTGCTGATCTATATTATCTCTTGCTGATCTATATGATCTCTTACTAACCTACATTCTCTCTTGCTGACCTACATTCTCTCTTGCTGACCCATATTATCTCTTGTTGATCTACATGATCTCTTACTAACCTACATTCTCTCTTGCTGATCTATATTATCTCTTGCTGATCTACATGATCTCTTACTAACCTACATTCTCTCTTGCTGACCCATATTATCTCTTGCTGATCTATATTATCTCTTGCTGATCTATATGATCTCTTACTAACCTACATCTCTCTTGCTGACCTACATTCTCTCTTGCTGACCCATATTATCTCTTGCTGATCTACATGATCTCTTACTAACCTACATTCTCTCTTGCTGACCTACATTCTCTCCTGCTGATCTATATTATCTCTTGCTGATCTACATTATCTCTTACTAACCTACATTCTCTCCTGCTGATCTATATTATCTCTTGCTGATCTACATGATCTCTTACTAACCTATATTCTCTCCTGCTGATCTATATTATCTCTTGCTTCAAGTCACTTACTTTGGCATTCCCTGTCATGGAAATTTGTACACTGTCTTGACTCAAACTCTCCAGGCAAACAGTCAGGCCGACACACTGTGAGGAGTAAAAATCTCAACTATTAGACATTACTAATTAGTTATATCAATTTACAACAGGCAGATCATGAACATGAAAAGGATCATCATCATGTGACATACCGGTTGGCGTAGGTGATCAACTCCCTCCACAATCTTCTATCTATCGTACATCATATCAGTTCTGTTGTTGACTGTTTTCCATACCATGACACCAAGCTATCCAGTATTTTCTCTCTTTGTTGTCTGCGATCTCTCTTTCCTTTTATTTTCCCAGTTGTAACCAAGTATTCCAACTTTCCTCTTTTCATGATGTGCCCGAAAAATGTTGATTGCTTCTTTCTGATGTTTTTAGGAGCTCCCTTTCTGTATTGGTCTTTTTAGCTGTCCAGGGAACTTTCAACATTCTTCTGAGAAATCCCATCTCTGTGGCCTCTAATTGCCTTTTCATTTGCTTGTCTACTGTCCATGATTCACTTCCATAGGTCAGAATTGGTTCTATACAGCACCGATGAACTCTCTTTCTCACTCCTATTATGAAAAGGATAAGTGATTGGTTACAGATTTATGCAAGGGAGGGACAACATAAAATCAAAGCAACTTTGCGGCTACAACATCTTTTTGATTTAGTGTTGTCTCTATGGCCATACCACTTTTTTCTTTTTTTTTTCTTTTCATTCTTATCTTCAGCTTTACAGCAGCTCTGTATGCCTTTACCCCCAGAATAATGAATTCTTCGTATGAAAGTCGACGAAACAGAAACTCAGATCAAGATCACAGAAATGCAAATGCTAAAAAATTATTAAGAAAGGTAAAAGATGCAGGAACAAAATGTTCATCTAAGTTAAGACAGAGTGATGGCAGATGATTAAAGAAAATAAAGAGAAATGACAATCTACACAATAGGAAAACATAAATGAGTGGTTCTGGTTAACTGGAGATCTGAATAGGGAAGAGCTAGAGTAGACTGGATGGACAGAGAGAAGAAGGAGAAAAAAAATAGAAGTGCATATTGAAGGTAAATATAAAATAATGTGGAACATAGGAGATAAGGGGAGGGGTGGGGAATAATGATGACTAGATCATTGAAACAAGGATTATGTTCAACAAGAACTTTATGCTTCCTTCTTTTCTGATGTACTCCATCACTAAAATCTTCTGATGTATTCCGTCGCTCAAATATTCTGATGTACTCTATAACTCAAATCTTCTGATGTACTCTATCACTCAAATCTTCTGATGTACTCTATCACTCAAATCTTCTGATGTACTCTATCATTCAAATCTTCTGATGTACTCTATCATTCAAATCTTCTGATGTACTCTATCACTCAAATCTTCTGGTGTACTCTATCACTCAAATCTTCTGATGTACTCTATCACTCAAATCTTCTGATGTACTCTATCATTCAAATCTTCTGATGTACTCTATCACTCAAATCTTCTGATGTACTCTATAACTCAAATCTTCTGATGTACTCTATAACTCAAATCTTCTGATGTACTCTATCACTCAATCTTCTGATGTACTCTATCACTCAAATAGACTGCAACTCAGAATGCTCGTATGAAGTCTACTATCTTGTTATCAAGGAAGGTAGAGAGTGAAGCCATGTTTACCTTATCAAGCTTGCACACTAAAAGAGAGTCTGATAAAACACCTATTTAGGTAGGCCAAAGTGAAACAGGCCGGTGGTGCCTATCTCAAATTTGGAACACAAATGGTATCTCATTTTGTTGGGCCATTACAGAACTGGAGTAAGAAAGCTTGCTCATTCTGGACAGTTTGCAGTATCGCTCTTACATTTTGTGTTCTGGATGATTCTGCTCCAACTTTGTGTTGCACTTTGAAGATTGATGCAGTTCCCTTTCCCTGAGAAGATTTTCTTACAGTTCCCTTACCCTAGCTGACTAGATTTTCTTACAGTTCCCTTACCCTAGCTGACTAGGCTTTCTTATAGTTCCCTTACCCTAGCTGACTAGGTTTTCTTACAGTTCCCTTACCCTAGCTGACTAGAATTTCTTACAGTTCCCTTACCCTAGCTGACTAGATTTTCTTACAGTTCCCTTACCCTAGCTGACTAGATTTTCTTACAGTTCCCTTACCCTGACTAGATTTTCTTACAGTTCCCTTACACTAGCTGACTAGATTTTCTTACAGTTCCCTTACCCTGACTAGATTTTCTTACAGTTCCCTTACCCTGACTAAAGTTTCTTACAGTTCCCTTACCTTAGCTGACTAGATTTTCTTACAGTTCCCTTACCCTAGCTGACTAGATTTTCTTACAGTTCCCTTTCCCTAGCTGACTAGATTTTCTTACAGTTCCCTTACCCTAGCTGACTAGATTTTCTTACAGTTCCCTTACCCTAGCTGACTAGATTTTCTTACATTTCCCTTACCCTAGCTGACTAGATTTTCTTACAGTTCCCTTACCCTAGCTGACTAGATTTTTTTACAGTTCCCTTACCCTAGCAGACTAGATTTTCTTACAGTTCCCTTACCCTGACTAGATTTTCTTACAGTTCCCTTACCTGACTAGATTTTCTTACAGTTCCCTTACCCTGACTAGATTTTCTTACAGTTCCCTTACCCTGACTAGATTTTCTTACAGTTTCCCTTACCCTAGCTGACTAGATTTTCTTACAGTTCCCTTACCCTAGCTGACTAGATTGTCTTACAGTTCCCTTACCCTAGCTGACTAGATTTTCTTACAGTTCCCTTACCCTAGCTGACTAGATTTTCTTACAGTTCCCTTACCCTAGCTGACTAGGCTTTCTTATAGTTCCCTTACCCTAGCTGACTAGATTTTCTTACAGTTCCCTTACCCTAGCTGACTAGATTTTCTTGCAGTTCCCTTACCCTGACTAATGTTTCTTACAGTTCCCTTACCCTAGCTGACTAGATTTTCTTACAGTTCCCTTACCCTAGCTGACTAGATTTTCTTACAGTTCTTTTACCCTGACTAGATTTTCTTACAGTTCCCTTACCTTAGCTGACTAGATTTTCTTACAGTTCCCTTACCCTAGCTGACTAGATTTTCTTACAGTTCCCTTACCCTAGCTGACTAGATTTTCTTACAGTTCCCTTACCCTAGCTGACTAGGCTTTCTTATAGTTCCCTTACCCTAGCTGACTAGATTTTCTTACAGTTCCCTTACCCTAGCTGACTAGATTTTCTTGCAGTTCCCTTACCCTGACTAATGTTTCTTACAGTTCCCTTACCCTAGCTGACTAGATTTTCTTACAGTTCCCTTACCCTAGCTGACTAGATTTTCTTACAGTTCTTTTACCCTGACTAGATTTTCTTACAGTTCCCTTACACTAGCTGACTAGATTTTCTTACAGTTCCCTTACCCTAGCTGACTAGATTTTCTTACAGTTCCCTTACCCTAGCTGACTAGATTTTCTTACAGTTCTCTTACCCTAGCTGACTAGATTTTCTTACAGTTCCCTTACCCTAGCTGACCAGATTTTCTTACAGTTCCCTTACCCTAGCTGACTAGATTTTCTTACAGTTCCCTTACCCTAGCTGACTAGATTGTCTTACAGTTCCCTTACCCTAGCTCACTAGATTTTCTTACAGTTCCCTTACCCTAGCTGACTAGATTTTCTTACAGTTCCCTTACCCTGACTAGATTTTCTTACAGTTCCCTTATACTAGCTGACTAGATTTTCTTACAGTTCCCTTACCCTAGCTGACTAGATTGTCTTACAGTTCCCTTACCCTAGCTGACTAGATTTTCTTACAGTTCCCTTACCCTAGCTGACTAGATTTTCTTACAGTTCCCTTACCCTAGCTGACTAGATTTCTTACAGTTCCCTTACCCTAGCTGACTAGATTTTCTTTCAGTTCCCTTACCCTGACTAGATTTTCTTACAGTTCCCTTACCTTAGCTGAGTAGATTTTCTTACAGTTCCCTTACCCTAGCTGACTAGATTTTCTTACAGTTCCCTTACCCTAGCTGACTAGATTTTCTTACAGTTCCCTTACCCTGACTAGATTTTCTTACAGTTCCCTTACCCTGACTAGATTTTCTTACAGTTCCCTTACCCTGACTAGATTTTCTTACAGTTCCCTTACCCTGACTAGATTTTCTTACAGTTCCCTTACCCTAGCTGACTAGATTTCTTACAGTTCCCTTACCCTAGCTGACTAGATTTTCTTTCAGTTCCCTTACCCTGACTAGATTTTCTTACAGTTCCCTTACCTTAGCTGAGTAGATTTTCTTACAGTTCCCTTACCCTAGCTGACTAGATTTTCTTACAGTTCCCTTACCCTAGCTGACTAGATTTTCTTACAGTTCCCTTACCCTGACTAGATTTTCTTACAGTTCCCTTACCCTGACTAGATTTTCTTACAGTTCCCTTACCCTGACTAGATTTTCTTACAGTTCCCTTACCCTGACTAGATTTTCTTACAGTTCCCTTACCCTAGCTGACTAGATTTCTTACAGTTCCCTTACCCTAGCTGACTAGATTTTCTTACAGTTGCCTTACCCTAGCTGACTAGATTTTCTTACAGTTCCCTTACCCTAGCTGACTAGATTTTCTTACAGTTCCCTTACCCTAGCTGACTAGATTTTCTTACAGTTCCCTTACCTTAGCTGAGTAGATTTTCTTACAGTTCCCTTACCCTAGCTGACTAGATTTTCTTACAGTTCCCTTACCCTAGCTGACTAGATTTTCTTACAGTTCCCTTACCCTGACTAGATTTTCTTACAGTTCCCTTACCCTGACTAGATTTTCTTACAGTTCCCTTACCCTGACTAGATTTTCTTACAGTTCCCTTACCCTAGCTGACTAGATTTTCTTACAGTTCCCTTACCCTAGCTGACTAGATTTTCTTACAGTTCCCTTACCCTAGCTGACTAGATTTTCTTACAGTTCCCTTACCCTAGCTGACTAGATTTTCTTACAGTTCCCTTACCCTAGCTGACTAGATTTTCTTACAGTTCCCTTACCCTAGCTCACTAGATTTTCTTACAGTTCCCTTACCCTAGCTGACTAGATTTTCTTCTAGTGATAGTTTTCCTCGTACTTGGGCCAGTCTGTGTGCTCATTCACTTATGTGTTGATGTGTGAGAGTACTGTGTGCTCATTTACTTATGTGTTGATGTGTGAGAGTACTGTGTGCTCATTCACTTATGTGTTGATGTGTGAGAGTACTGTGTGCTCATTCACTTATGTGTTGATGTGTGAGAGTACTGTGTGCTCATTCACTTATGTGTTGATGTGTGAGAGTACTGTGTGCTCATTCACTTATGTGTTGATGTGTGAGAGTACTGTGTGCTCATTTACTTATGTGTTGATGTGTGAGAGTACTGTGTGCTCATTCACTTATGTGTTGATGTGTGAGAGTACTGTGTGCTCATTCACTTATGTGTTGATGTGTGAGAGTACTGTGTGCTCATTCACTTATGTGTTGATGTGTGAGAGTACTGTGTGCTCATTCACTCATGTGTTGAGTTGTGAGAGTACTGTGTGCTCATTCACTCATGTGTTGATGTGTGAGAGTACTGTGTGCTCATTCACTCATGTGTTGATGTGTGAGGGTACTGTGTGCTCATTCACTCATGTGTTGATGTGTGAGGGTCTCTATTGGAGCCACCACTTTCTCTAAATTATGAGACAGCCATGTAACAGATTCTGAACTCTCAGTTCAGTGAGCTCACAGTTCTCATGAGAGACATCAATGCTGTTATTCCTGATCCGCAGCACTAGTTTCTTAAGCAGCACTAGTTTCTTAAGCAGCACTAGTTTCCTAAGCAAATGATCTTTGTGTTGAAGGACCATCTCTGCTGTAGACTTAACTTTGTTCTGATGAATTTTTTAAATGTTGATTTCCATCCAGGTCTCAAGTAAGTCATCTTTTGACACTTTTCTTTTCCGTGCACCTGGTCTGTAACTGCTTGGATTAAGTGCATCCTCGCCACACTTTTCCATTCAGGTCAATATAATAAATCATTATCAAGTTACTGATATAACAGATTATATACAACAAATAAGTTTTTCGAAGTTTGCTAAAAATTTAAAAATAAATTTGGGAATAATTCTTTAGTATGAAATATGTGGCAATGAAATTGAAATCAACTTCACACGATGACCATCATGAAATTATATTGAAAACATGTTTATGTTGCAACCATGAAGACTTTTGTTCACAATGGGAACAGTTTGGAGTTTGGTAAAAATATTTAAACATATTCATGCAGTTTCTAGACAGGGGCAAGCACTCACTGACTGCCTGCACAGACAGGGGCAAGCACTCACTGACTGCCTGCACATTCAGAGGCAAGCACTCACTGACTGCCTGCACACACAGGGGCAAGCACCTACTGGCTGCCTGCACAGACAAGGGCAAGCACTCACTGACTGCCTGCACCAACAGGGCAAGCACTCACTGACTGCCTGTACAGACAGGGGCAAGCACTCACTAACTGCCTGCACAGACAGGGGCAAGCACTCACTGACTGCTTGCACACACAGGGGCAAGCACCTACTGACTGCCTGCTTAGATAGAAGACTTCAAAGAAGTAAAAACTGATTGAAATGATAACTAGGGAGAACAATCAGTCATGCAAAAAGTTGAAGCTAAAGCAAAAAATCAATATTGTGCTGGCAGCAAGTACCATAACCTACACTCTTGTAGCTGCTCTCTATGTTGTGGTGGTGGGGAACAGGCAACTAATTGCAATGCTGCGGTAAAGCTGGTAGCAAGGAGCCAGTAATGGGTGTGATAAACACTCCAAGGTATGGTGACAGCTTTGCAAGGAAGGAACACAAGACAATACTGACATTTCGGTTCGTACAGACCAAAACATCAGTATTGTGTTGTGTTGTATTCCTTCCTTGCAAAGCTGTCACCATGTTGTAGTGGTCACTGGTGTTACCAAATGGCATTCATAGAAATCTATTTGAATCTAGTTACATTTATTCCAATTACAGCAAAAGCTGTACAGGTACAATCAGGGTGAAACAAATAATGTATACAATTGAATGCACACAATACTGAAGGTGTATGAGCATATGTTACATGCTGGTATTATTTAATGTATGAAGTTTCTCTTAAGACATACATAACTTGGTCTCAGGACTGATTATTTATGAGAAATAAGTTGAATATGTTAAAGTTATGAACACCAACAATCTTATTTCAATGAAAATGTGACAGCCTCAAAGTTGACATATAGGATATATCAGAATTTAAAAAGCCTGAAAAATATAATGAAATAAGGACACAGTTTGAATTCATGATTCTCTCCTAAGACTCAATTTGGGGGGGGAATTTTGGCAAGCCAGAAACGTGTTGGAGAGGACTGAAGCGATTAGAAAACAGAAATTAAGGAAAAACATGATCAAATATAGATAACTTGCATGCAAGAGAACTAGCATTTAAAAAAAACTGAAACAAGATACAGTGTAACTTGGGTATTTACCTCTTTAGTCACACAACTTGGCATTTATACAGCCTTTATTTTGTTAGTAAAATTTGACTCGGTATTCATTCGCTGCCTTGAAATACATACAACTTTCAGTTCATCACAACTCTCATGTAAGTCCAGAAATGTAACATTTTCCTCAATTTATTTGACCTCGGAGAATTTGTTTGGTCTCGGAGAATTTGTTTGACCTCGGAGAATTTGTTTGACCTCAGAGAATTTGTTTGACCTCGGAGAATTTGTTTGACCTCAGAGAATTTGTTTGGTCTCGGAGAATTTGTTTGACCTCGGAGAATTTGTTTGACCTCAGAGAATTTGTTTAGCATTTCAAATGTTTCTGGAGAAACCACTGATGCCTTGCACAGGGAGCAGCAAGAAGTTGCTGAGTGACTTTCTTCATATGAGGAGGTGGAGATGAGTAAGTGAAGCATTTCTGCTGTAGATATTAAAGTTGGTGAAAGGGGGAAAAAAAAGGAAAAATAGTATGGTTACAGCTTTATGTAAGTGAAGGATAGCGCACATACACACATAACATATCATATACACAGATATGTAAGCAAATAAACTTAACACTACATAGCAAAATATTATCTAAAACAGACAATAACATATAAAATGAGTAAGAAGGAAACTTCTTTTTAATGCTTGCTTGGAGCTGGGTCACAAAGGAAATAAGCCTGGCAAGAAGTGGCTAGGTGTACACGTGGGCCAGAAGCCAGGTGGTCATGAGGGAAATGAGACAGTTTCATTTCCCTTGTGAGCATTTGGCTTCCACCCCATGTATGCAACTAGCCATTCCTAGCTAGGTTCATTTTCTTCATGATCCAACCACAGGACATTATTGTCCTTTATAAGTATTATTTTGCTATGTAGCATTAAGTTTATTTGCTTATATATCTGTGTGTGTGATATTTTACGTGTGTGTGCTGTCCACTATTCCCACTGAAAGTCTATTGTGTTGACCATCATTCCATTGTGTTGACCTCTACTTACAGAAAGTTGCAACCATACCTTTTCTTTTTTTCCTTTCATCTATATCATCAGCTTTACAGCAGCTCCATATTTGTATGCCCTTACTTCATCAGAAATTAAAGAACTGTGTTAATTTTTGGGGAAAACACAGATTAGGGTGGGAAAGCAGAATATTGTTGTAGTCAATAGCAACATTGATCTGTTCATTGATAATGTGCTGATGGGAAACCAAGAGAGGACATCAGGCCCACGCATCTTCTAGGTCACAGACACAAACAAAGAGAGAGAGAAATAACACCTGAATGGTTCCCTGGTATTTTTATAAGAGGTGACTAACAGATTAACTAACAGTAACTAACTTTATAGAAGGTGACTCCCCAGATTAACTAGCTTTATGGAAGGTGACTCCCCAGATTAACTAACTTTATAGAAGGTGACTGCCCAGATTAACAAACTTTATAGAAGGTGACTTCCCAGATTAACTAACTTTATAGAAGGTAACTCCCCAGATTAACTAGCTTTATGGAAGGTGGCTCCCCAGATTAACTAACTTTATAGAAGGTGACTGCCCAGATTAACTAACTTTATTGAAGGTGGCTCCCCAGATTAACTAACTTTATAGAAGGTGACTCCCCAGATTAACTAACTTTATAGAAGGTGACTCCCCAGATTAACTAACTTTATAGAAGGTGACACCCCAGATTAACTAACTTTATAGAAGGTGACTCCCCAGATTAACTAACTTTATAGAAGGTGACTCCCCAGATTAACTAACTTTATAGAAGGTGACTCCCAGATTAACTAACTTTATAGAAGGTGACACCCCAGATTAACTAACTTTATAGAAGGTGACTCCCAGATTAACTAACTTTATAGAAGGTGACTCCCCAGATTAACTAACTTTATAGAAGGTGACTCCCCAGATTAACTAACTTATAGAAGGTGACTCCCCAGATTAACTAACTTTATAGAGGTGACTCCCCAGATTAACTAACTTTATAGAAGGTGACTCCCCAGATTAACTAACTTTATAGAAGGTGACTCCCCAGATTAACTAACTTTATAGAAGGTGGCTCCCCAGATTAACTAACTTTATAGAAGGTGACTCCCCAGATTAACTAACTTATAGAAGGTGACTCCCCAGATTAAACTAACTTTATAGAAGGTGACTCCCCAGATTAACTAACTTTATAGAAGGTGACTCCCAGATTAACAAACTGTATAGAAGGTGGCTCCCCAGATTAACTAACTTTATAGAAGGTGACTCCCCAGATTAACTAACTTTATAGAAGGTGACTACCCAGATTAACTAACTTTATAGAAGGTGACTCCCCAGATTAACTAACTTTATAGAAGGTGACTCCCCAGATTAACTAACTTTATAGAAGGTGACTCCCCAGATTAACTAACTTTATAGAAGGTGACTCCCCAGATTAACTAACTTTATAGAAGGTGGCTCCCCAGATTAACTAACTTTATAGAAGGTGACTCCCCAGATTAACTAACTTTATAGAAGGTGACTCCCCAGATTAAATAACTGTATAGAAGGTGACTCCCCAGATTAACTAACTTTATAGAAGGTGACTCCCCAGATTAACTAACTGTATAGAAGGTGGCTCCCCAGAGTAACTAACTTTATAGAAGGTGACTCCCCAGATTAACTAGCTTTATGGAAGGTGACTCCCCAGATTAACTAACTTTATAGAAGGTGACTCCCCAGATTAACTAACTTTATAGAAGGTGACTCCCCAGATTAACTAACTTTATGGAAGGTAACTCCCCTTTCAAAAAATGTGTCTGCTTCTTTTAACCTTCCACTTATTCAATCTGCTCTCTTCAGTACAAGTAATATACACTTAGAATATCATGTCTGATATTTCATGTACATTCATTGTTCCATTGTTTCTATGTTCGATTGTAAATATTAGTTACAAATGTTTTGTTATAGAAGTTTAAATAAGCAATCATCAGTGGTCTCAAATAGACTAATTCAATTTCCATTATTTCTGTGAAAAAGAAACTGATTCAATATTCATACAAATTGCAATTTGAACAAATTTCTTGAATGAACTGTGTAGAAATAGCATGGTTCCACTGTAGTGTGCAACTATACATCGAAAAGCACATAACCAAGAAATAGAATTGTTCTTGAAATAATCTTTTGCACAAGAATGTTTAACAACTTAAGGTACAATGTTTATAATATATTGTACTGTAAATGAAATAGTTTATATTTGGTTTATATTTTGTTGCCAGTTTGCATTTATTGGAGCTTGTGAATGTGTCAGAAGACACACCTTGGTAAAAAAAAAAATTGGTTTAGGTTTTATTAGACATTCAGGCCAAATATGAAAACATTTGATAACATTTATAATTTATGTCTTACCTGGCATATGAAATGGCTGTATTCAACACATTACATATGCAGATATTTATTTACTATACCCTTCCCTTAAACCAGTATTAACTCACCATGGTCTTCTCTCAAACTGGGTATTCACTCACCGTGATCTTCTCTCAAACTGGGTATTTATTCACCATGATCTTCTCTCAAACTGGGTATTTATTCACCATGATCGTCTCTTAAACTGGGTATTTATTCACAATGATCTTCTCTCAAACTGGGTATTCACTCACCGTGATCTTCTCTCAAACTGGGTATTTATTCACCATGATCTTCTCTCAAACTGGGTATTTATTCACCATGATCGTCTCTTAAACTGGGTATTTATTCACAATGATCTTCTCTCAAACTGGGTATTCACTCACCGTGATCTTCTCTCAAACTGGGTATTCACTCACCTTGATCTTCCCTCAAACTGGGTATTTATTCACAATGACTTTTATCTGAAACCGAGCTTCAGTTCATTCTAATTCATTCTTAAACTGGGTACACATTCATTATGCTTCTTTACAAAATGAGGAATTTAGTCACATGTTTTCTTTCAAACTGAATATTTATTAATTATGGTCTTCTCTCAGAATGTATATTTATTAATTATGGTCTTCTCTCAGAATGTATATTTATTAATTATGGTCTTCTCTCAGAATGTATATTTATTAATTATGGTCTTCTCTCAGAATGTATATTTATTAACCTTGATTTTTATCTTAAACTGAGTATTTATCCACAAAGATCTTCATTCTAAAGTGGGTATTAATTTAAGAAAAAAGACTTAAACTTTAAACTTGGTATTTATGCAAAAAGATTTCCATTTTAATTAGATACTTATTCAAAAAGATCTTCTCTCACACAGGATGTAAATCTACAATACCCACTTACACAGTCTTAAGTTCACTATAATCATCCATCTCTCACATATTAATTCACTAAACACACATTTATTAATTGGCTATTTATTTACCATAATCTTCCTTCAAACAACTATTAGCACATTTGTTATTTATCAAACCACATAGTGATTCTCTTGGTCTGCCTCGTTTTCTTTACCAGATAGTTTTCACATGAATGCCTGATGGGGAAGTCTTTCTTCATTCATTCTCAGTACATGAGTGATGTATTTCTTCATTCATTCTCAGTACATGAGTGATGTATTTCTTCATTCATTCTCAGTACATGAGTGATGTATTTCTTCATTCATTCTCAGTACATGAGTGATGTATTTCTTCATTCATTCTCAGTACATGGCTGATGTATTTCTTCATTCATTCTCAGTACATGACCGATGTATTTCTTCATTCATTCTCAGTACATGACCGATGTATTTCTTCATTCATTCTCAGTACATGAGTGATGTATTTCTTCATTCATTCTCAGTACATGAGTGATGTATTTCTTCATTCATTCTCAGTACATGAGTGATGTATTTCTTCATTCATTCTCAGTACATGAGTGATGTATTTCTTCATTCATTCTCAGTACATGAGTGATGTATTTCTTCATTCATTCTCAGTACATGAGTGATGTATTTCTTCATTCATTCTCAGTACATGAGTGATGTATTTCTTCATTCATTCTCAGTACATGAGTGATGTATTTCTTCATTCATTCTCAGTACATGAGTGATGTATTTCTTCATTCATTCTCAGTACATGAGTGATGTATTTCTTCATTCATTCTCAGTACATGACCGATGTATTTCTTCATTCATTCTCAGTACATGAGTGATGTATTTCTTCATTCATTCTCAGTACATGAGTGATGTATTTCTTCATTCATTCTCAGTACATGACTGATGTATTTCTTCATTCATTCTCAGTACATGAGTGATGTATTTCTTCATTCATTCTCAGTACATGAGTGATGTATTTCTTCATTCATTCTCAGTACATGACCGATGTATTTCTTCATTCATTCTCAGTACATGAGTGATGTATTTCTTCATTCATTCTCAGTACATGAGTGATGTATTTCTTCATTCATTCTCAGTACATGACCGATGTATTTCTTCATTCATTCTCAGTACATGACCGATGTATTTCTTCATTCATTCTCAGTACATGAGTGATGTATTTCTTCATTCATTCTCAGTACATGAGTGATGTATTTCTTCATTCATTCTCAGTACATGACTGATGTATTTCTTCATTCATTCTCAGTACATGAGTGATGTATTTCTTCATTCATTCTCAGTACATGAGTGATGTATTTCTTCATTCATTCTCAGTACATGAGTGATGTATTTCTTCATTCATTCTCAGTACATGAGTGATGTATTTCTTCATTCATTCTCAGTACATGACTGATGTATTTCTTCATTCATTCTCAGTACATGAGTGATGTATTTCTTCATTCATTCTCAGTACATGACCGATGTATTTCTTCATTCATTCTCAGTACATGAGTGATGTATTTCTTCATTCATTCTCAGTACATGAGTGATGTATTTCTTCATTCATTCTCAGTACATGACCGATGTATTTCTTCATTCATTCTCAGTACATGAGTGATGTATTTCTTCATTCATTCTCAGTACATGACTGATGTATTCTTCATTCATTCTCAGTACATGACTGATGTATTTCTTCATTCATTCTCAGTACATGACCGATGTATTTCTTCATTCATTCTCAGTACATGAGTGATGTATTTCTTCATTCATTCTCAGTACATGAGTGATGTATTTCTTCATTCATTCTCAGTACATGAGTGATGTATTTCTTCATTCATTCTCAGTACATGAGTGATGTATTTCTTCATTCATTCTCAGTACATGAGTGATGTATTTCTTCATTCATTCTCAGTACATGAGTGATGTATTTCTTCATTCATTCTCAGTACATGAGTGATGTATTTCTTCATTCATTCTCAGTACATGAGTGATGTATTTCTTCATTCATTCTCAGTACATGAGTGATGTATTTCTTCATTCATTCTCAGTACATGAGTGATGTATTTCTTCATTCATTCTCAGTACATGACTGATGTATTTCCAGTGCCCTCTTCTTATAAAGCTCGACACATATTCTTGTTTACATTCGTCTCTTATCTGTTTGTTTGAAATGTATTCCTTCCAGTTTATGTTTCAGATCCAATGAAGACATTTGTTTTCAAAGACATTTAATTCCCTATCTAAAGTCTTGGTGGATTTCCAACTTTCTCATCCAATTGTCACCATTGATATCACGCAGGAGTTGAACAGTCTTAGTTTTGTTCATTTACTGAGAGCGATTATATAATAAGATATTATAGAAGTGACTGTTAACTCTAATGAAATATTCTTGACAGCAAAGGGCATTAGTGTTAGTGCTTCGTGTTTGCTAAAACATTCAGAAACATTAGTCTAGGTCTCTGTCTCTACCAACTGCTTGACTTATGGTTCCAAGATGAATTTGTTTTCCAAATGTGTACACATTGTGATGATGCAAGCAAATCTATAGCAATGTACTGGTGTGTCTCTGTACACTTGGTATACAAATGTACATGATGTGTTTGCAATGTTAAATGATTTAATGATGGCTACTCTTGTTTTGTTGTTTGTCATAAACTATAGTGTTCTGTTACAAATTAGACAGAAATACATAAAATCACTTGCACAATCTAAAATGTCAGGCTTAGATGAGAACAACGATGTACACAAACTTGCAAAAGAAGAAGGTATCATTTTACTTATCTTTTTATTATTCCCATGGCTAGGACATGGCTGAGATATTTACAGAGGAAGTTAAAAGTGGACATTTTATTTTTGCACACAGCATGGCTAGAGCATAGCTGAATTGTTTGAAGGAGACATAAAAGGGGACATATTACCTCTGCAGATAGCATTGTCATGGCTAGAGCATGGCTGAGCCATATAGTATCCAGGGCGACAAGACTGAGTGCACGCTGAAAAGAGTTAATAAACAAACATGGAGTGTTTTGTGGATGTGATGAGTACACAGGGGAAATAATTGTGCAGATGTGATCACAGCAAGAGATACATGGGACTTGTATTATGAATTAATACAGGAAGATATGTGTGATTTATTACAGGAAATATGCGTGATTTATTTCCGGAAAATATGTGTGATTTATTACAGGAAATATGTGTGATTTATTACAGGCAATATGTGTGATTTATTACAGGAAAATATGTGTGATTTATTACAGGAAATCATCTATCTATCTATCTATTGACCTTTCGAGCCATAGCCGGCCCATAGGGCATAGACCCAGATACTCTTTCTCTTATCTAAATTTTTATTCTACCAGTTTCCAATCCTTCTAAAGATATTATATCAAATCTTGCCATTTGTCTCTGTTCTGTGAAATCAACTGCTAAATTTAAATTTAGTAAATATGTAATAGTGTGTGTTCTCAAAACTAAAATGTGATTGCTGACTATCCTGACTATTTCTTAACACTTTTTGCAGAATGACACAATAATCATGTTTACGGAATCAAGATGCACAAGGCATGTTGAATTCAAGTGAAGGAAGCAGCTGTAAGTTTGCTTAATGCACAAAACAAATGAGGACTTTTTACATTGAGATCTAAAAACAAATGAGGACTTTTTACATTGAGATCTGAAAACAAATGAGGACTTTTTACATTGAGATCTGAAAACAAATGAGGACTTTTTACATTGAGATCTGAAAACAAATGAGGACTTTTAACATTGCGATCTGAAAACAAATGAGGACTTTTTACATTGAGACCTGAAAACAAATGAAGACTTTTAACATTGAGATCTGAAAACAAATGAGGACTTTTAACATTGCGATCTGAAAACAAATGAGGACTTTTTACATTGAGACCTGAAAACAAATGAGGACTTTTAACATTGAGACCTGAAAACAAATGAGGACTTTTTACATTGCGATCTGAAACAAATGAGGACTTTTAACATTGAGATCTGAAAACAAATGAGGACTTTTTACATTGAGACCTGAAAACAAATGAGGACTTTTAACAACATTAAGATCTGAAAACAAATAAGGACTTTTAACAACATTAAGACCTGAAAACAAATGAGGACTTTTAACAACATTAAGATCTGAAAACAAATGAGGACTTTTAACAATGAGATCTGAAAACAAATGAGGACTTTTAACAACATTAAGACCTGAAAATAAATAAGGACTTTTAACAATGAGATCTGAAAACAAATGAGGACTTTTAACAACATTAAGATCTGAAAACAAATGAGGACTTTTAACAATGAGATCTGAAAACAAATGAGGACTTTTTACATTGAGACCTGAAAACAAATGAGGACTTTTAACAACATTAAGATCTGAAAACAAATGAGGACTTTTAACAACATTAAGATCTGAAAACAAATGAGGACTTTTAACAACATTAAGATCTGAAAACAAATGAGGACTTTTAACAATGAGATCTGAAAACAAATGAGGACTTTTTACATTGAGACCTGAAAACAAATGAGGACTTTTAACAACATTAAGATCTGAAAACAAATGAGGACTTTTAACAACATTAAGATCTGAAAACAAATAAGGACTTTTAACAACATTAAGATCTGAAAACAAATGAGGACTTTAACAACAAGATCTGAAAACAAATAAGGACTTTTAACAACATTAAGATCTGAAAACAAATGAGGACTTTTAACATCAAGATCTGAAAACAAATAAGGACATTTAACATCAAGATCTGAAAACAAATAAGGACTTTTAACAACACTGAGATCTGAAAACAAATAAGGACTTTTAACAACACTGAGATTTGAAAACAAATAAGGACTTTTAACAACACTGAGATCTGAAAACAAATAAGGACTTTTAACAACACTGAGATCTGAAACAAATAAGGACTTTTAACAACACTGAAATCTGAAAACAAATAAGGACTTTTAACAACACTGAGATTTGAAAACAAATAAGGACTTTTAACAACACTGAGATTTGAAAACAAATAAGGACTTTTAACAACACTGAGATTTGAAAACAACTAAGGACTTTTAACAACACTGAGATTTGAAAACAAATAAGGACTTTTAACAACAAGATCTGAAAACAAATAAGGACTTTTAACAACACTGAGATCTGAAAACAAATAAGGACTCATTCTTATAATTAACACTGGAGCTTGATTTCAAACGATTCTTAGAGTTTCACAGCATGATATGTTTTAAGGAACTGGAATAACATAATATCTGTACTGTAATAACATAATATCTGTACTGTAATAACATAACATCTGTCATAATATCTGTACTGTAATAACATAACATCTGTACTGTAATAACATCTGTACTGTAATAACATAATATCTGTACTGTAATAACATAACATCTGTACTGTAATAACATAACATCTGTACTGTAATAACATAATATCTGTACTGTAATAACATAATATCTGTACTGTAATAACATAACATCTGTACTGTAATAACATAACATCTGTACTGTAATAACATAACATCTGTACTGTAATAACATAACATCTGTACTGTAATAACATAATATCTGTACTGTAATAACATAACATCTGTACTGTAATAACATAACATCTGTACTGTAATAACATAACATCTGTACTGTAATAACATAACATCTGTACTGTAATAACATAACACCTGTACTGTAATAACATAACACCTGTACTGTAATAACATAACATCTGTACTGTAATAACATAATATCTGTACTGTAATAACATAACATCTGTACTGTAATAACATAACATCTGTACTGTAATAACATAACATCTGTACTGTAATAACATAACATCTGTACTGTAATAACATAACATCTGTACTGTAACAACATAACATCTGTACTGTAATAACATAACATCTGTACTGTAATAACATAACATCTGTACTGTAATAACATCTGTACTGGAATGGATCAACTGTTAAAGTTTCATCTCATAATGTGTACAGCTCATAATAACAATGAACAGCTAGAGCCATTGCTGACATCAGATGGCCAGGTACTAGAAGGAACAGTAGGAAACAAATTTAAACATTATCTAAATGATGTGAACAAAATGTGCAAGAACCACAACATGAAAATAAGCACAAGAAGTTAGAAGTCACTATTGTAGTAAGAAAAGAAAAGGGAATCACAGATCTTCATTGAGAGCAACAAATTAAAGCCAACAGACTTTGAAAGTGCCATCTAAACTATATGGGAAATTAAAACAGAGATTAACAAGAGCAGCTGCAAAACAAACCATATGACTGGACAATTGACTGCAATTTCACAGAAAAAAATGTGTCATATCTAATACAATGAGAGCATTATAAAATATAATCTTCCCACATTCTGCAGTTGATGCCAAACTTGGACATTAACAAGAAATGAAAATTGAAAGATCATCACTACATGACCGTTACAGAGATGAGAAGACTAAGAAGAACACTGAGTGTGACAAGAAGAGGCAGAATTAGAAATGAGGAAGAGAGATGGAGTAACACCAGTGCTGGATGATACTAGGAAACAAGAAGCCACAAAGTTTGGACATGTAACACAATCACCACCAGCCAGCTTCCCTCAGGGTACCATGCTCAGAAACAATGGAAAGGGGAGAAAAGGTAGTCATAGAAGACAATTGGATGGATTAATGAAGTAGCAGATGTCAAGATGGACACCATGCATGTGACACACAACAGAACATTGTCCCAAACACTATGTTTTCCTTGACATACAACAACAGAACATTGTCTCAAACACTGTGTTTTCTTTGACATACAACAACAGAACATTGTCCCAAACACTATGTTTTCCTTGACATACAAAAACAGAACATTGTCCCAAACACTGTTTTTCTTTGACATAGAACAACAACAGAACATTGTCCAAAACACTGTTTTCTTTGACATAGAACAACAGAACATTGTCCCAAACAATGTTTTGTTTTTACATAGAGCAACAACAGAACAATGTCCCAAACACTATGTTTTCCTTGACATACAACAAAAGAACATTGTCCAAAAACACTATATTTTCCTTGACATAGAACAACAGAACATTGTCCCAAACCTGTTTTCTTTGACATTAGAACAACAACAGAACATTGTCCCAAACATGTTTTCTTTGACATTAGAACAACAACATAACATTGTTCCTAAAAAAAAAACAAAAAAACACTGTTTTTCTTTGACATAGAACAACAGAACATTGTCCCAAACATGTTTTCTTTGACATTAGAACAACAACAGAACATTGTCCCAAACATCTTTTCTTTGACATTAGAACAACAACAGAACATTGTCCAAACATGTTTTCTTTGACATTAGAGCAACAGAACATTGTCCCAAACGTGTTTTCCTTGACATTAGAACAACAACAGAACATTGTCCCAAACACTATTTTCCTTGACATAGAACAACAACAGAACATTGTCCCAAACATGTTTTCCTTGACATAGAACAACAACAGAACATTGTCCCAAACATGTTTTCCTTGACATTAGAACAACAGCAGAACATTGTCCCAAACACTATTTTCCTTGACATTAGAACAACAACAGAACATTGTCCCAAACATGTTTTCCTTGACATAGAACAACAACAGAACATTGTCCCAAACACTGTTTTCCTTGACATAGAACAACAACAGAACATTGTCCCAAACACTGTTTTCTTTAAAATTAGAAAAACAACGGAACATTGTCCCAAACAATGTTTTCCTTGACATAGAACAACAACAGAACATTGTCCCAAACACTATTTTCCTTGACATAGAACAACAACAGAACATCATCCCAAACATGTTTTCTTTGACATTAGAATAACAACAGAACATTGTCCCAAACACTATTTTCCTTGACATAGAACAACAACAGAACATCATCCCAAACATGTTTTCTTTGACATTAGAACAACAACAGAACATTGTCCCAAACACTATTTTCCTTGACATAGAACAAAAACAGAACATCATCCCAAACATGTTTTCTTTGACATTAGAACAACAACAGAACATTGCCAAAACATTATGATTTACTTAACACCGCAAGGAAAAAAGAGGCAGAGAAATGAAAGTTTAAGAATTATTATCATCGTCAGATACCATGCCTGCTGGAGAAGGTGACCATGGATCTCCGCAACTTTCTGTTTCAACTTTCTTGCCTTGTGTATATGTTATTGTATTTATATATGTTATAACGTACCAGATAAAAGCTTTGGTTGAAACATTGTAGTTTGTCTCGGCTCTCCTTAGATTCAGCTGTTTAATACCATTTGATATATTTGTTTATTTGATATATTTTATGTTTCTACAGCTCTTTATCATTTCTGTTACTAACTTCCTGCTAAATCACTTTCTTCAAGATTTTCTTCTCTGTTTCTCTCTACCTCTTCTTCCCACAATAGATTCCAGCTCTCCCTTTCTCATGATATGGTAGCCAGGAAATGAGAATTGTCTCCTCCTGATGTGGACAGCAAGTTTTCTGTTGGCTCTGACTTCTTTCAAATAGGAACCACTTTATACTGAGCTCTGCAGCAGAAGGCAGTCTGGTCATCAGAAAATAACTCTTTCAAGCAAGTGTGGCTCTTCAGCTTCTTGACACTCTATGAAAGAAGAGGTAGGCCCGTCTGGGTCATGACTCCCAGGCATTGGCCTCCTATTGCATTTTAACTTGAAAGTTCATGATATGTTGCCCACATGATAGAATAGACCCTGGTCTATACAAAACTTCTGATAGAAGAGACACTGGTCTATACAAAGCTTCTGATAGAAGAGACACTGGTCTATACAAAACTTCTGACAGAAGAGACACTGGTCTATACAAAACTTCTGATAGAAGAGACCCTGGTCTATACAAAACTTCTGATTGAAGAGACACTGGTCTATACAAAACTTCTGATAGAAGAGACACTGGTCTATACAAAACTTCTGATAGAAGAGACCCTGATCTATACAAAACTTCTGACAGAAGAGACACTGGTCTATACAAAACTTCTGATTGAAGAGACCCTGGTCTATACAAAACTTCTGATAGAAGAGACACTGGTCTATACAAAACTTCTGATAGAAGAGACACTGGTCTATACAAAACTTCTGATAGAAGAGACCCTGGTCTATACAAAACTTCTGATAGAAGAGACACTAGTCTATACAAAACTTCTGATAGAAGAGACCCTGGTCTTTACAAAACTTCTGATAGAAGAGACCCTGGTCTATACAAAACTTCTGATAGAAGAGACTCTGATCTATACAAAACTTCTGATAGAAGAGACCCTGGTCTATACACAACTTCTGATAGAATAGACCCTGGTCTATACAAAACTTCTGATAGAAGAGAGCCTGGTCTATACACAACTTCTGATAGAAGAGACACTGGTCTATACAAAACTTCTGATAGAAGAGACACTGGTCTATACAAAACTTCTGATAGAAGAGACACTGGTCTATACAAAACTTCTGATAGAAGAGACCCTGATCTATACAAAACTTCTGATAGAAGAGACCCTGGTCTATACACAACTTCTGATAGAAGAGACACTGGTCTATACAAAACTTCTGATAGAAGAGACACTGGTCTACACAAAACTTCTGATAGAAGAGACACTGGTCTATACAAAACTTCTGATAGAAGAAGAGACACTGGTCTATACAAAACTTCTGATAGAAGAAGAGACACTGGTCTATACAAAAATTATGATAGAAGAGACACTGGTCTATACAAAAATTCTGTGAGACATGTGAGCTGCTGATATCAGGGCATTACTCAACATAGTGAGACATGTGAGCTACTGATATCAAGGCATTACTCAACACAGTGAGACATGTGAGCTGCTGATATCAAGGCATTACTCAACACAGTGAGACATGTGAGCTGCTGATATCAGGGCATTACTCAACATAGTGAGACATGTGAGCTGCTGATATCAAGGCATTACTCAACATAGTGAGACATGTGAGCTGCTGATATCAGGGCATTACTCAACACAGTGAGACATGTGAGCTGCTGATATCAAGGCATTACTCAACACAGTGAGACATGTGAACTGCTGATATCAGGGCATTACTCAACATAGTGAGACATGTGAGCTGCTGATATCAAGGCATTACTCAACATAGTGAGACATGTGAGCTGCTGATATCAGGGCATTACTCAACACAATGAGACATGTGAGCTGCTGATATCAGGGCATTACTCAACACAAGACATGTGAGCTGCTGATATCAGGGCATTACTCAACACAAGACATGTGAGCTGCTGATATCAGGGCATTACTCAACATAGTGAGACATGTGAGCTGCTGATATCAGGGCATTACTCAACACAATGAGACATGTGAGCTGCTGATATCAGGGCATTACTCAACATAGTGAGACATGTGAGCTGCTGGTATCAGGGCATTACTCAACACAGTGAGACATGTGAGCTGCTGATATCAGGGCATTACTCAACACAATGAGACATGTGAGCTGCTGATATCAGGGCATTACTCAACATAGTGAGACATGTGAGCTGCTGATATCAGGGCATTACTCAACACAATGAGACATGTGAGCTGCTGATATCAGGGCATTACTCAACATAGTGAGACATGTGAGCTGCTGGTATCAGGGCATTACTCAACACAACGAGACATGTGAGCTGCTGATATCAGGGCATTACTCAACATAGTGAGACATGTGAGCTGCTGATATCAAGGCATTACTCAACATAGTGAGACATGTGAGCTGCTGATATCAGGGCATTGCTCAACACAAGACATGTGAGCTGCTGATAACAGGTCATTGCTTGCTCAACACAATGAGACATGTGAGCTGCTGATAACAGGGCATTGCTTGCTCAACACAATGAAACATGTGACCCGCTGATTCAGGGCATTACTCAACACAATGAGAAATGTGAGCTGCTGAAATCAGGGCATTGCTCAACACAAGACATGTGAGCTGCTGATATCAGGGCATTGCTCAACACAATGAGACATGTCAGCTTCTGATATCAGGGCATTGCTCAACACAATGAGACATGTGAGCTTCTGATATCAGGGCATTACTCAACACAATGAGACATGTGAGCTTCTGATATCAGGGCATTGCTTAACACAATGAGACATGTGAGCTGCTGATATCTACCATCTGAGGTTAACATTATTTCCAGATATTTAAATTCATTTACCTGTTTTAATACTGTCCCACTTGTCTTTATTGTGCTTTGCGGTGATGTCTTTTTCTCTATTGCTATCATTACTTCTGTCTTTATGTTTAGGTTAATTTAAGATTAATTATTAATGATTGCACTAAAAGATAATAACCAAACATATCTGATGGTGTAGCTTTTTCTGAGAAATCTTCTAGATCAACAAAATAATGTTATAACTACAATTAATGTGTGTTGTCAATAAATTAATGACAACCATTTACAAACCAAAATAAGATTGTATTTGATTCTGTCAGTGATGTATGCAAAAAGTATTTAAAATATTGAGGAAAAATAAACAAAATTGCTATTTGTTCTAAAGTCAGTTAAAAATGTAGTGTGAAATATTACTACAAAAGTAAATGTTACTACAAAAGTAAATGTTTCTACAAAAGTCAATGTTACTACAAAAGTAAATGTTTCTACAAAAGTAAATGTTACTACAAAAGTAAATGTTTCTACAAAAGTAAATGTTTCTACAAAAGTAAATGTTACTACAAAAGTAAATGTTACTACAAAAGTAAATGTTACTACAAAAGTAAATGTTACTACAAAAGTAAATGTTTCTACAAAAGTAAATGTTTCACAAAATTAAGTCAAACAAAGCTCAAGTTTACTTCAGAGAGGAAAATCAGAGCATCCTACAGATAAAGTATGTCATCTTCTGAAAGTAACTATCAAACAAGTAGGATAGGACATAACAAATGTCAAAGTTAAGCATGTCAGTTCCCATTGTCAGCATTCCAGACAAGGCAGCACAAACTAAATTTAACCTTAATGATGGATCCTAGACAAGGCAGCACAAACTAAATTTAACCTTAATGATGGATCCTAGACAAGACAGCCCATACTAAATCAATCTTAATGATGGATCCTAGACAAGGCAGCCCATACTAAATCAATCTTAATGATGGATCCTAGACAAGACAGCCCATACTAAATCAATCTTAATGATGGATCCTAGACTAGGCAGCCCATACTAAATCAATCTTAATGATGGATCCTAGACAAGACAGCCCATACTAAATCAATCTTAATGATGGATCCTAGACAAGGCAGATCAAACTAAATCAATCTTAATGATGGATCCTAGACAAGACAGCCCATACTAAATCAATCTTAATGATGGATCCTAGACAAGGCAGATCACACTAAATTAATCTTAATGATGGATCCTAGACAAGGCAACACAAACTAAATTTAATCTTAATGATGGATCCTAGACAAGGCAACACAAACTAAATTTAATCTTAATGATGGATCCTAGACAAGGCAGATCACACTAAATTAATCTTGATGATGGATCCTAGACAAGGTAGATCGCACTAAATCAACCTTAATCATGGATCCTAGACAAGACAGCCCATACTAAATCAATCTTAATGATGGATCCTAGACAAGGCAGATCATGCTAAATCAATCTTAATGATGGATCCTAGACAAGGCAGATCACACTAAATTAATCTTGATGATGGATCCTAGACAAGGTAGATCACACTAAATCAATCTTAATTATGGATCCTAGACAAGGCAGCACAAATAAATTTAATCTTAATGATGGATCCCAGACAAGACAGCCCATACTAAATCAATCTTAATGATGGATCCTAGACAAGGCAGCCCATACTAAATCAATCTTAATGATGGATCCTAGAAAAGGCAGATCACACTAAATCAATCTTAATGATGGATCCTACATGGATCCTAGACAAGGTAGATCACACTAAATCAATCTTAATCATGGATCCTAGACAAGGTAGATCACACTAAATCAATCTTGATGATGGATCCTAGACAAGGCAGATTACACTAAATTAATCTTAATGATGGATCCTAGACAAGGCAGATCACACTAAATCAATCTTGATGATGGATCCTAGACAAGGTAGATCACACTAAATTAATCTTAATGATGGATCCTAGACAAGGCAACTCAAACTAAATCAATCTTAATGATGGATCCTAGACAAGGTAGATCACAGTAAATCAATCTTAATGATGGATCCTAGACATGGCAGCTCAAACTAAATCAATCTTAATGATGGATCCTAGACAAGGCAGATTACACTAAATCAATCTTGATGATGGATCCTAGACAAGGTAGATCACACTAGATCAATCTTGATGATGGATCCTAGACAAGGTAGATCACAGTTAATCAATCTTAATGATGGATCCTAGACAAGGCAGATCACACTAAATCAATCTTAATGATGGATCCTAGACAAGGTAGATCACACTAAATCAATCTTAAAGATGGACTAGTAGCATCCCAGACAAGATTCATCAAACAACACCTCATGTCATGCAATTCCACAATCTGTAGCTTCAGCTACAAGTGACAGCAGTTTTTTCCCTGTGAAGTTTAGTGGGCATGACAAAAAGAGGATAACATACGGCAAACATAGACACAGGTGATGTTCTACCATAGTTTGTAGTGGTGTTGGTATCTTAGTGAGAACTGGTGCTTGTATCATCATAATGAGCAATAATATCTGTATCATAATGAGCAGTGTGCTAAAGTATGTTATAACAAGTTGTTGTGTCTTGAGTAAAACACATATTGTAAAAATTGACGTATCAATGATTAGCTTGGCCACACCTAAATTATATGTGTGTGTTTGCATGTATACGTGTATCCGCATGTCTGCATGTATACGTGTGTCTGCATGTATACATGTGTCTGCATGTATACGTGTGTTTGCATGTATACGTGTGTTTGCATGTATATGTGTGTTTGCTTGTATAATGTGTTTGCATGTATACGTGTGTTTGCGTGTATATGTGTGTTTGCATGTGTACGTGTCTTGAACATGAAACAGTGGATGTAGGTGGAGGAAATGGGTGATGGAGTTGCTATGTTTTATAAAAATATAATACATCATAAAATGTGTGTCATTTATTCAACATAGCCTAATTCAGTTGCTGCCATGCTCCTCAACTGATGTATATATGTGTGGAGATAAACACAAATATCAAATATACAAAATATTAAAATAATATGTGGAGTTAAATAATATGTGGAGTTAAATAATATGTGGAGTTAAATAATATGTGGAGTTAAATAATATGTGGAGTTAAATAATATGTGGAGTTAAATAATATGTGGAGTTAAATAATATGTGGAGTTAAATAATATGTGGAGTTAAATAATATCTGGAGTTAAATAATATGTGGAGTTAAATAATATGTGGAGTTAAATAATATGTGGAGTTAAATAATATGCTGTTATGTTGGTGTAAGAATTCAAAACTTTCTGTTCTTTCAAGACTTTCTAGTTACTTTATCACTGTCTTTTTTCCATCATTTAAAAAAAAAATCTATGTTGTGCTTTCTGGCTTAGATTTATGTGTTTAAATTCTATTGTTTGTTATACTTGTTGAAGGCTTTTTACCAAAACCTTGTAGTTTGTCTTGTCTTTCTATTACTTTAGCTGCTTCATATCATTTGATGTCTATTTTATAATAAATGTATGTTGCCGTGTAAGAGGTTAATCATATGTGAGAGTGATTACTTTAACAGCTGTGATATAATATATAGTTTTAAGTCCTTGACTAGCTCCATGAAAAAGCTCTGATAATAATCCCCAGAACTGTTGTATAAAATGATGTATGTGTTAGTTCTCAAGCTTGTCCATGACCATCAGCAAGGCAATGAGTGATATGGTTAGCACTACAGTACCTTCCCAGAGAATGGTCAAACTTCATGACATCATCACAGCTAGGATCACGCCCTGCCCACATTTGTTGGCAAGTAAATGTTTCTATTTGTTCCTTCATTAGTAACATTAATTCTAGCAGACCTGTTCCTTCCACTTTCGTTATTGCTTTTACGTTACTCTGTTCTTTAACATTTATCATTTTGAAAAATAATTATTCTGTGATTTTGGTTTGTGTGCTAACAATAACTTACATATGTGAATGGAAAGAATTCATCTCATATTAGAGTGACTTATATTAGAGTGAGGTTATTATGAGACACTCATATTATAGTGCACAAGTTTTTGTTTTGCAGGCGTCACTATATTCTAATGCTAATATGTATAAAATCATGCACATATCTCAAACATATGCATTCAAGAATAATTATTTCTAGCAAAGAAGTTCATTTGAAAAAAAAATTAATTAAATAATGACAACTGTTATCTGTGCAAAACTGAACTATAATCATTGAACATAAAAAACAAACTGAAAGGGTGAATCACAGACAAAGTAATTGTGGAATAAATACAAGAGAACACAACAAAGAAATATAATTCCTAAAAGTGAATTCTAATGTGAATGTTGGATACGGAAATGAAATAAAATAAAACATTGTGAAGAAACAAACAATTTTCTAGCAGCATTCAGCAAACAAGACAAGACATCTGAACATGAAACCTATTTGATTGAGAGCGCCTGTTTTAAACTTAATTAGGAAGAATTTATTTCAGTCTTCTTTTATTTATTATTTGCACAAATGTGTTCCAGTAATTTAGACAAAATAGTCCCTACTACACTGAAAGCTATATCTTTACTTAATGTTTCCCCTCATTTTCAAGTGTACAGTGAAATGGGGAATTATAGCTAGTTAGAGTGACAACCAATCAACAAACCTTTGCACATTTTTTGTTGGTCTCGATAACAAGGCTCTACCTCATAATGTTTCTCTGGACACTTCAGTTTGCATTCTGGAAGTAGACAGTTCACATTTATAACCATAGACAGACACAGACATCAATATTATAGTGTATCTTATTACCATAGACAGACATCAATATTAAAGTGTATCTTATTACCATAGACAGACACAGACATCAACATTATAGTGTATCTTATTACAATAGACAGACACAGCCATCAAATATTAAAGTGTATCTAATTACCATAAACAGACACAGACATCAATATTATAATTATTGAGTTATTTGCAGGCCATCATCATTGCACTCCAAACATGGCCACTGGTGCTCAGATCCCTCTTCAGCAAGTCCTCAGTGCCCAGCAACTGACGACTCCAATTCTGTGTTGGTTAATAAGTGTTTTTTATATGCCCAATAAGTTCCTCATTTATATGCCCAATAAGTTCCTCATTTATATGCCCAATAAGTTCCTCATTTATATGCCCAATAAGTTCCTCATTTATATGCCCAATAAGTTCCTCATTTATATGCCCAATAAGTTCCTCATTTATATGCCCGTTAAGTTCCTCATTCTTCTTCTTCTTCTTTTCTTCCTCATCTGCCTTTCAGCGTCGAGGGGAGATATAATTTGCGGTCTTTTGCTTTTCTGTTCGCCTCTGCTGCTGTTATGTTTCCTAGTGCTTCTAATGTTCCATCGATCCATCTTTTTCGTGGTCGACCCTTGGGTCTGTTGTTCTCACAACGTTTGTTGAAGGCTCGTTGTGTTGTGTTTTGTTCTTTCTGCCTTGTCACGTGGCCGAACCATTTTATCTGTTGTTTCCATATATATTCTATGGCTGGGGCTATTCTAGCTTTTTCTCAGTTCTTCATTTCTGATCTTGTCTCTCAGACTGTTTCCTGTCATTCGTCTAACACATTTCATCTCTGTAGAGGTTATTTTTCTTATTGTTCTTGCATCTAGAGTCCAGGTCTGGCATTGGTAGCACAACGTTGGAATGAAGATTGTATTGTATAGTGCTCGTTTTGCCTCCAGAGTTATTTCCTTGCTACTTTGATCTCCATATTCTATGTATTTCTCTGAGCATAAATACAATTATCCCTTACCGACCTGCTAAGTCAGTCGTAAGTTAAGGGCTTAGTTTAAGAGAAACACACGTTGGTGGTTTAGCCCGGCTGATGTTTCCCCCCACGTGTGTGATCGCTAAGGTCTCACATGCGATCTTTTACGGTCTAAATATAAAACTTTAGCTGGTTACATTTAAAAAAGTACTTATCAGTTCTTATCCTCCTCCTTGGTAGAACACTTTACACAACTTTCTGAAAATTATATCCCGCTGGAAACACTATATTTAATCACATTAATCACACAGTCTACACTCCGAATATAAAACACCCGCCATCCGTTCCTCATTTATATGCCCAATAAGTTCCTCATTTATATGCCCAATAAGTTCCTCATTTATATGCCCAATAAGTTCCTCATTTATATGCCCAATAAGTTCCTCATTTATATGCCCATTAAGTTCCTCATTTATATGCCCAATAAGTTCCTCATTTATATGCCCAATAAGTTCCTCATTTATATGCCCAATAAGTTCCTCATTTATATGCCCAATAAGTTCCTCATTTATGGCTGTGCACATCTTAACTCTGCCCATGCACTGCCGGGGCCCAAAAGGGGAGTAAAGAATAGTGGCACTGTTCCCTACCATGCATGTAAGTAAGAGGCGACTAAGGAGGACACAAAGAAATTAAGTGGAAAATACAAACAGATCAATACCTTTATTAAAGATAAGAAAGGAAATCTGCTAATTAATATAGGGAACAAATGGAGAGATGGAAAGAGCACTTTGAAGAACTTTTGAATAGACCCGGCTCAAATAACCCTCCAGATATACTACCAGCAGAAGAAGAGTTACACGTTAAATGTGGGAAACCAAGTAAAGAAGAAATAATGAAAGCCATCAAACTATTAAAAAATGGTAAAGCCACAGGATCAGGTGAAATTCCTTCAGAAGCCATCAAAGCAGATATTAACACCTCTACCAAGATGTTACATAATCTATTAGATAAAATTTGGGAGAGGGAGGAGATACCTAAAGACTGGAAAGAAGGTTATATGATCAAACTACCAAAGAAGGAAGTTTACAGGAGTGCACAAATTATAGGGGAATTATGCTACTATCAGTGCCAGGAAAAAATATTAAGCAGAATCATTCTGGAGAGACTAAAAGAGGCCATAGAGAAACATTTGAGAGATGAACAAGCCGGTTTTAGGAAGAACAGATCATGTGCTGATCAAATAACTACTCTACGTATAATAGTTGAACAAAGTTTAGAACTACAGTCCCCACTTCATATTGGATTCATAGATTATGAAAAGGCATTTGATAGTTTAGACAGAAGAATGCTTTGGAAGTTGCTGAGTCATTATGGAATCCCCATAAAGTTTATTGACCTGATAAAAACAATGTATGAAGGAACAAATGTAGAGTGGTGCATGAAGGACAGCTTACAGAAGCATTTGAAATAAGAACAGGAGTAAGGCAAGGATGCCTCCTGTCTCCATTTCTCTTTCTACTGGCCATATATTGGATTATGAAAATAACTCAAAACAACAGAAATGGAATCCAGTGGTCACTGACCAAGCAAATTGATGATAAAGACTTTGCTGATGATATAGCTCTCCTATCACACAACCATCAACAGATGCAAGATAAAATAAGCATATTTGATGAGAGATCACAACATATCGGACTGAAAATAAATATAGATAAGACCAAAATCATGAGAATTAATGCAGTTGGCAATAACCAAATAAAACTAGGAGAATTACCTCTATTAGATGTACAATCTTACATATATCTGGGCAGTAATATTAGACAAAGAGGAAGAAACAGAAAATAATACCAAAATAAGGATATCAAAAGCAAGAGGAGCATTTGTTGCACTGGGAACCATATGGAAGTCCAAAGAAATTAGGTTAAATACTAAAATAAAAATGTTCAACTCCAATGTTAAGTCAGTCTTATAATATGGCTGTGAAACATGGAGAACAACTAAAATGACAATCATGAAGATACAGACTTTTATCAATGGATGCTTACGCAGGATAAAAGGATGGAAATGGCAGGACAAAATCACTAACATAGAATTATGGAAATGTACCAGTCAAGTACCAGTGGATAAGGAGATACAGTGAAGATGATGGCGCTGGATAGGACACACACTACGGAAGCCAACTGAGAGTATTACACAACAGGCCCTTTTTGGAATCTCCAGGGAAAAAGACAAAGAGGAAGACCAAGGAATTCTTGGAGAAGACAGATTGAAGCAGAGATGAAGATGATGGGGAAGACATGGAATGATCTTAAAAGAATGGCAAGAAACAGAACGACTTGGAAAGTGTTTGTTGAAGACCTATGCTCCACAGGGAGCTGAAAGGTAGAAGAAGACATCTTAACTCCCACCTCTTTCATCTGAAGAAGTGACTAGGACTCATGGTTGTCAAAGTCCTGTGCCCTTCCCATATCTTGAAGGTCATTGATGATGTCCGCCTGATCCATTGGTTGACCGTCTTCAATGACAGCACAGCTAGCCAACCTGTCCGCTCTTTCATTTCCCCGTACTCCCGCATGTCCAGGGATGTAGACAAAGGTTACCCTACGTATTTTTGACTTCTGCATTGACTCTACCCATTCCCTACATGCAGAGCCCACCTCCAATTTTCTTATCATGTTCATCAAATCACTTAGTATGCAGACATGGGTCTATATTATAGTGTATCTTATTTACCATAGACAGAAACAGACATCAATATTATAAAAAAAAAAGTAAGTAAAGTACCCCCATCACGCCAAGTGGCGTATAGGGAATATGGTGTTAGTGACCATAAATTTTACAGACCTTCGACACATGATTTTTGGGGTAATGTGGTCGGTATTACGACCGTGCCGCTTTACTTTCCCATAAAAAAAATCTGGTATTAAAGGCTGGGTGAACCAGAAGCCGTCGGTTTGGATCAAACACATCAATATTATAGTGTATCTTATTACCATAAACAGACACAGATATCAGTATTACTGTGCATCTAGACAAGAATCTAAGACATACAATAAATGTATGGCATTTGCTGTTATTGTGGTTCTGTACCAATCATAACTGCTGAAAAATCTGTTATCATTACATGACAAATTGTGTGTGTGGTTATAGATGTGGATAAAGGATGGAGACAGTGGAAGATGATGAACTACTTACCTCTGCAAGATTTGCCATTTCCATAGAAGTCCTCACCACAGATGCAATCGTAGGTTCCCTTTCTGTTGTGGCATCCGGCTGCCTTGTCACACTTAGCCTTGCCTTCCATGCACTCATTGACATCTTGTTAGGGAAACATCAAATGTTTGCATTTTATCTTGCAACATGTGAACATTTGTTTGAGTGTTATCCTACAGTGAATGTCTTACATTGAGTGGTATCATACAGTGAATGTTTTACTTTGAGTGTTATCATACAGTGAATGTCTTACTTTGAGTGTTATCATACAGTGACTGTCTTACTTTGAGTGCTATCATACAGTGACTGTCTTACTTTGAGTGCTATCATACAGTGACTGTCTTACTTTGAGTGTTATCATACAGTGACTATTTTACTTTGAGTGTTATCATACAGTGACTGTCTTACTTTGAGTGTTATCATACAGTGACTGTCTTAATTTGAGTGTTATCATACAGTGACTGTCTTACTTTGAGTGTTATCATACAGTGAATGTCTTACTTTGAGTGTTATCATACAGTGACTGTCTTACTTTGAGTGTTATCATACAGTGACTGTCTTACATTGAGTGGTATCATACAGTGAATGTTTTACTTTGAGTGTTATCATACAGTGAATGTTTTACTTTGAGTGTTATCATACAGTGACTGTTTTACTTTGAGTGTTATCATAAAGTGACTGTCTTACTTTGAGTGTTATCATACAGTGACTGTCTTACTTTGAGTGTTATCATACAGTGACTGTCTTACTTTGAGTGTTATCCTACAATGACTGTCTTACTTTGAGTGTTATCCTACAGTGACTGTCTTACTTTGAGTGTTATCATACAATGAGTGTCTTACTTTGAGTGTTATCCTACAGTGACTGTCTTACTTTGAGTGTTATCATACAATGAGTGTCTTACTTTGAGTGTTATACAGTGAATGTTTTACTTTGAGTGTCATGACACCTTGACTGTCACACCTTGACTGCCACACCTGACTGCAACACCTTGACTACCACACCTTGACTGCAACACCTTGACTGCCACACCTTGACTCTCAAACCTTGATTGTCACAATTTGATTGTCACACCATGACACTATTATCCTGATAGTGCACCATTACTGCAATAACAGTATGTCTGAATCTCTTTCTTTCTAATTATATAAATTGCTGAGACTGTCAGCGTTTCCAAGATGTTTCTGACTGCTCTGACATTGCTTCTGATATTTATTTACCATGACATTCTCCCACATCACTCACCATGACATTCTTTCACATCACTCATCATGACATTCTCCCACAACACTCACTATGACAACCTCACACATCACTCATCACAACATTCTCTCACATCACTCATCATGACATCCTCACACAACACTCATCATGACATTCTCTCACACATCACTCACCATGACATTCTCCCACATCACTCACCATGATGCTCTCACACATCACTCACCATGACATTCTCCCACATCACTCACCATGATGCTCTCACACATCACTCATATTGACATTCTCACACATCACTCATCATGACATCCTTACACATCACTCATCATGATATTCTCACACATCACTCATCATGACAATCTCACACATCACTCACCATGACATTCTCCCACATCACTCACCATGACATTCTCACACATCACTCATCATGACACTCTCACACATCACTCATTTTGACATTCTCACATATTACTCACCATGATATTCTCATATATCACTCACCATGACATACTCTCAGACATCACTCACCATGACATTCTCTCACACCACTCATCATTACATTCACTCACATCACTCACCATGACATTCTCTCATCCATCACTCACCATGCCATTCTCACACATCACTCACCATGACATTCTCCCACATCACTGACCATGACATCCTTTCACATCACTCATTATGTCATATGTTCACATCACTCATCATGACATTCACTCACATCACTCATCATGACATTCTCGCACATCACTAACCATGACATCCTTTCACATCATTCACTCTGTCATACTCTCATATCACTCATCATGACATTCTCTAACACATCACTCATAGTGACTTTCGCTCACATCACTCATCATGACATCCTCACACATCACTCATCATGACATTCTCATACATCACCCATCATGACATCCTCCCACATCACTCATCATGACATCCTCACACATCACTCATCATGACATTCTCATACATCACCCATCATGACATCCTCCCACATCACTCATCATTATATTCTCTCACCATGACATTCTCTCACCCATCACTCACCATGACATCCTTTCACATCACTCACTATATCATACTCTCACATCACTCACCATGACATTCTCCAGCAGCACCCAACTTGAAGCCCTTGAAGCAGATGCACTGGCCACTGGAGTCATCACATCCCTGCTCACAGGATACATTGAGGCAGCCCCTGTCTGACCTCTCTCTTGTACCCATCAGTGGCTGTGAGACATCTGCAGATACAATACAAACCAGAAAACATGAACAAACAGTTCCCCTCACAAGTACATGGATCTTTTCTACACTCTGCAAGTAGATAGATAACTTCTATAACATCCCACAGGTAGATGGATCTCTTCAACATCCAACACATAGATGGATCTCTTCAGCATCCAACATGTAGATGGATCTCTTCAGCATCCAACACGTAGATGGATCTCTTCAACATCCAACATGTAGATGGATCTCTTCAACATCCAACACATAGATGGATCTCGTCAGCATCCAACACGTAGATGGATCTCTTCAATATCCAACATATAGATGGATCTCTTCAACATCCAACACGTAGATGGATCTCTTCAATATCCAACATGTAGATGGATCTCTTCAACATCCAACACATAGATGGATCTCTTCAACATCCAACATGTAGATGGATCTCTTCAACATCCAACATGTAGATGGAACTCTTCAACATCCCAAAAGTAGATGGATCTCTTTAACATCCAACATGTAGATGGATCTCTTCAACATCCAACATGTAGATGGATCTCTTCAACATCCAACATGTAGATGGATCTCTTCAACATCCCAAAAGTAGATGGATCTCTTCAATATCCAACATGCAGATGGATCTCTTCAACATACCACACGTAGATAGATCTCTTCAACGTCCAACATGTAGATGGATCTCTTCAACATCCCACACATAGATGGATCTCTTCAACATCCAACATGTAGATGGATCTCTTCAACATCCAACACGTAGAGGGATCTCTTCAACATCCAACACGTAGATGGACCTCTTCAACATCCAACATGTAGATGGACCTCTTCAACATCCAACATATAGATGGATCTCTTCAACATCCAACACGTAGATGGATCTCTTCAACATCCAACATGTAGATGGATCTCTTCAACATCCAACATGTTAATGGATCTCTTCAACATCCAACATGTAGATGGATCTCTTCAACATCCAAAACGTAGATGGATCTCTTCTACATCCAACGAGTAAATGAATCTCTTCAACATCCAACACGTAGATGGATCTCTTCAACATCCAACACATAGATGGATCTCTTCAACATCCAACATGTAGATGGATCTATTCAACATCCAACATGTAGATGATCTCTTCAACATATAGATGGATCTCTTCAACATCCAACATATAGATGGATCTCTTCAACATCCAACATATAGATGGATCTCTTCAACATCCAACATGTAGATGGATCTCTTCAACATCCAACATGTAGATGATCTCTTCAACATCCAACATATAGATGGATCTCTTCAACATCCAACATATAGATGGATCTCTTCAACATCCAACATATAGATGGATCTCTTCAACATCCAACATATAGATTATCTCTTCAACATCCAACATATAGATGGATCTCTTCAACATCCAACATGTAGATGGATCTCTTCAACATCCAACATGTAGATAGATCTCTTCAACATCCAACATATAGATGGATCTCTTCAACATCCAACATATAGATGGATCTCTTCAACATCCAACATGTAGATGGATCTCTTCAACATCCAACATATAGATGGATCTCTTCAACATCCAACATATAGATGGATCTCTTCAACATCCAACATATAGATGATCTCTTCAACATCCAACATATAGATAGATCTCTTCAACATCCAACATAAAGATGGATCTCTTCAACATCCAACATGTAGATGGATCTCTTCAACATCCAACATGTAGATGGATCTATTCAACATCCAACATGTAGATGATCTCTTCAACATCCAACATGTAGATGATCTCTTCAACATCCAAACGTAGATGGACCTCTTCTACATTCCACAAGTAGATGAATCTCTTCTACATCCAACAAGTAGATGAATCTCTTCTATGTCCCAAAAGTAGATGGACCTCTTCTACATCCCACAAGTAGATGGATCTCTTCTACATCCCACAAGCAGATGGACCTCTTCTACATTCCACAAGTAGATGGATCTCTTCTACATCCCACAAGTAGATGGACCTCTTCTACATTCCACAAGTAGATGGATCTCTTCTACATCCAACATGTAGATGGATCTCTACAACATCCAACATGTAGATGGATCTCTTCAACATCCAACATGTAGATGATCTCTTCAACATCCAAACGTAGATGGACCTCTTCTACATTCCACAAGTAGATGGATCTCTCCAATATCCAAAAGTAGATGGATCTCTTCTATATTCCACAAGTAGATGGATCTCTTCTACATCCAACAAGGAGATGAATGTTTTTTTCAACAGATACATGGACACTCAGATACATGGACACTCAGATACATGGACACTCAGATACATGGACACTCAGATACATGGACACTCAGAAACATGGACACTCAGATACATGGACACTCAGACTGTTAATGAAAAGTGAATGATTGTTTGCATGATGGTTACTGTAAAATGACTCTCTTTCTCCATTCTAATATGTCACACACACTCTAAAACTGCCCACAGTGGCATTCAATCATCTCAGAGTTAGAGTTCATCATTTATATATGTATGACTGTCTTGAGACTTCAACTTAACATTTCTACATGTAATTTAACATTCCCTCTATCAGTTCTACCTGTAATTCAACATTCCCTCTATCAGTTCTACATGTAATTCAACATTCGCCCTATCAGTTCTACAAGTAATTAAACATTCCCCTATCAGTTCTACAAGTAATTCAACATTCCCCTATCAGTTCTACATGTAATTCAACATTCCCCTATCAGTTCTACATGGAATTCAACATTCCCCTATCAGTTCTACATGTAATTCAACATTCTCCATATCAGTTATACAACATATCTTACACACACCAAACACAAAAAACATTTGCTTCCACCCTATATGCTCAAAACTCACCCAACACCAGCACATGTGTTACAGTGTGACTCAGCCATGAAGGATAATAGGAAGAGTAGAAGAAAATGATGATCAACAGAGAAAGAATAGAATGATATGACGATGATAAGAGGTACAATAGTTTTAGGCGGCGTAAAATAAAAATGAAGACTTAAGGATTAGCAAGGAGGCATTAGTCCACTGTACCCAGACACTGTGGCGTAACCAACTATAAGACTGCAAGAAAGTACGTACAAGTGTTCAGCCTGAACGTGGAAATCCAGACATTTGTCTATGCTTGCCGATAAAGTTACATAACGCAACGAAGTGGCTGATGGACTCCGACATCTGCTGATATGAGATAGATAGTCCAGCCCTGAAACATTCTGAGTTAAGCCGCCAATGGGGCGAGACTCACTGATGCCAGGACATCTTTATGTTCAGCGGTGGGAAACGCTTTGAGTTATCTCTGACTTGGAGATAAAGAATCACCGCCGTAAGCTTTAGTTGTGAAGGAACGAAGTTTAGGAAGATTGACAGGTGTCAACAAGACTCCTAAAGCAATAAGACTGTGAACATAATTAAAAGGCGGAGTTAAAGAAACAGTGACTGGAGGCGGACGAAGGATAAGCCATGTATAGATTAGTTTCCCATGATCCTTCGCCAGGTGGAAGTGGCTAAGATGGACACAAAAAGACCCGGAGAGACTTAGACACACACACAGAACAGAACTTAGACTTAGACACTTAGACTAAAGACTCAGCACTTACAGATGGTTAACCTTTTTAGCCCACAAAGCTAGAGGAGGGCAGATACTAGACAGAAATAATAAACCACAGCAAAGGAGATTAGAATAGTTCGTCTAGAGGATTTTGTGATACGCTTTGGACTTAGAAATAATAAATAGTGTTAAAGAAGTGGAACTGTAGTAACTAGAGTTAGAGTGGGGATATCAGTAAGTTCCTCAGAATCATTACAATGGAGATATACATATATTGACAAAGAACATTAATACGATCACGAGAAGTTACTTATGATAATCATCGCCGATAGGCTCCATCAAGTAACACTACTATAATTAATACTCAGAATTATAAGCGAATTTATAACTTATTGATTGCATCAGAGACATTGTCAAACCATTGTAAAACAGGTGGATATCATTAATAAAGACTGTGTTTGTACTTGTTGAAAACTATGATGATGAGTTATGTGTGTCTCTATATATATGATATGAAAGTAGCAAGATAAAAGTACAGAAGATAGATCAACAAGATAACAAAACATCAGAAGCCTGCAACACATGTGCCTACTTATAGCCCACCAACTTCCCCAAAAATCACCAAACACCAACCCATGTCCCTACTTATAGCCCACCAACCCCCCAAAAAAACTCACCAAACACCAGCACATGTGCATACTTATAGCCCACCAACTTCCCAAAAACTCATCAAACACCAGCACATGTGCCAATTTATAGCCCACCAACTCCCCCAAAAACTCACCAAAACACCAGCACATATGCCTACTTATAGCCCACCAACTTCCCCAAAAACTCATCAAACACCAGCACATATGCCTACTTATAGCCCACCAACTCCCCCAAAAACTCACCAAAACACCAGCACATATGCCTACTTATAGCCCACCAACTTCCCCAAAAACTCATCAAACACCAGCACATATGCCTACTTATAGCCCACCAACTCCCCCAAAAACTCACCAAACACCAGCACATATGCCTCCTTACTGCTCACCAACTCTGTGTCTTTTTCAAGATTAAAAAACCCCTGGTGGCATTAGTAAAGAAATGGCTGGGGGCAAACACTGTGATGTCAACTCTCGTCTCCTCAATGATCATGCTGTTGCTGTAGGCACTGGCCACCAATGTTAAAACACACAGGGTGGACAGCAAAGTCAGGTTCATGCTGCGGAAATGTGTCAGATCAAAGCTTTATGAGTCAATGGAAACAAATTTTGTCAATATTTTATCGGCCAGAGATGGGAGACCAGAGATTAGAGAAAAATCCAATAGCCAAGGTAGCTAAAGAGCACATTTATGTCAACTTGACATTTGTACAGAATTAAATTTTTTTTTTTAAGTAAGGCAAGGTCGTAGAAGCAGTTTTGTATACGTCTGCTATTGGTGCATTTGAGAACAAAAATGTACACAAAAATACTTAGACTGTGAGAATAGATACATGATGTATAGAGTGTGAGGATAGATACACAATATATAAAGTGTGAGAATAGATACACAATATATAAAGTGTGAGAATAGATACACAATATATAAATTGCGAGAATAGATACACAATATATAAAGTGTGAGAATAGATACACAATATATAAAGTGTGAGAATAGATACACAGTATATAAAGTATGAGAATAGATACATGATATATAAAGTGTGAGAATAGATACATGATATATAAAGTGTGAGAATAGATACACAATATATAAAGTGTGAGAATAGATACATGATATATAAAGTGTGAGAATAGATACACAATATACAGAGTGTGAGAATAGATAGATGATATATAAAGTGTGAGAATAGATACACAATATATAAAGTGTGAGAATAGATACATGATATACAGAGTGTGAGAATAGATACACAATATACAGAGTGTGAGAATCTATCTAGCTATTGACCTTTCGAGCCGTAACCGGCCCATAGGGCGTAGACCAAGATACACCTTCTCCTATATGAATTTTTGTTCTAGCAGTTTTCTTTTAAAGATATTTTATCAAATCTCGCCATCTGTCTCTGTTCTGTGCAAGCAGTTCTATCTCATTGAGGGAGCCGATTCCTGCTGCTCTTGCCTCTCTCATCAATGTTCTTCTCAGTGTCTCCCTGGGTCTTCCTCTTTTTCTTTTACCTGTTGTTTCCCATATGAGGGCTTGCTTTGCTATTCGATTATTATCTCTTCTCATCACATGTCCAACGTATGACCATCGTCTTTTCTTTATTACTGAAGATATTAGTGGTTGATTGGCGATTTCTCTAATTTCCTCGTTTGTTTTGAATTCGTTCCATTCTATACCAAGTATTTTCCTTAGACATTTATTTTCGAATGCGTTCAACTTTGTTTCTATATCTCTTGTTGTTTTCCAGCTTTCACACGCATACGTAAGGGTTGATAGTACATTTGATTTGAATAGCCTAAGTTTTGTGTTTGTGCTAATGAGTTTTGATTTCCACAACTTTTCAAGGCTTCTGAAAGACATTGCTGCTTTAGCCAGTCTGATTCTAATTTCAATGAGTGTGAGAATAGATACATGATATATAAAGTGTGAGAATAGATACACAATATATAAAGTGTGAGAATAGATACACAATATACAGAGTGTGAGAATAGATAGATGATATATAAAGTGTGAGAATAGATACATGATATATAAAGTGTGAGAATAGATACACAATATATAAAGTGTGAGAATAGATACACAATATATAAAGTGTGAGAATAGATACATGATATTTAGTGTGAGAATAGATACATGATATATAAAGTGTGAGAATAGATACATGATATATAAAGTGTGAGAATAGATACATGATATATAAAGTGTGAGAATAGATACATGATATATAAAGTGTGAGAATAGATACATGATATATAAAGTGTGAGAATAGATACACAATATATAAAGTGTGAGAATAGATACACAATATATAAAGTGTGAGAATAGGTACATGATATATAAAGTGTGAGAATAGATACACAATATATAAAGTGTGAGAATAGATACACAATATATAAAGTATGAGAATAGATACATGATATATAAAGTGTGAGAATAGATACATGATATATACAGTGTGAGAATAGATACACAATATATAAAGTGTGAGAATAGATACACAATATATAAAGTGTGAGAATAGATACATGATATATAAAGTGTGAGAATAGATACACAATATACATAGTGTGAGAATAGATAGATGATATATAAAGTGTGAGAATAGATACATGATATATAAAGTGTGAGAATAGATACATGATATATAAAGTGTGAGAATAGATACACGATATATAAAGTGTGAGAATAGATACACAATATATAAATTGCGAGAATAGATACACAATATATAAAGTGTGAGAATAGATACACAATATATAAAGTGTGAGAATAGATACACAATATATAAAGTATGAGAATAGATACATGATATATAAAGTGTGAGAATAGATACATGATATATAAAGTGTGAGAATAGATACACAATATATAAAGTGTGAGAATAGATACACAATATATAAAGTGTGAGAATAGATACATGATATACAGAGTGTGAGAATAGATACACAATATATAAAGTGTGAGAATAGATGCATGATATATAAAGTGTGAGAATAGATACACGATATACAGAGTCTGAAGGGAGTTTACATGTTTTTATTAATTTCTTGTTATTCTGCAGTTTTATTGAGAATATCCTTATACAGCTTGACAAGAACAACTCTGACATATGTATACAGAAACAGCTTTGACATATAACTTTACACACACATAAATCTTAATAAACAGCTTGAAAAATGTAGCACAACAACATTGCTTGATTTAAAACTACACTCTACCAAAAGCAAATGGTACCCATTTTTAAAAGATGGATGAGTTCCTATGCTACATTGATGGGGACAAAAACCCAAGCATTGTTTTGGAGCTAACCTGGGCCAGTTGGTCAACAATAAAGTACACATCATCGTCATCATCATCGAGTGCCTTCTTCGCAACGAAGGTTGGCTACCATGGATCGCCATTCTACTCTGTTTCTTGCTTTGATGGTGCAGGCTGTCATAGATTGACTTGTCCATCTTTTGATGTTACTCGTCCATGTTAGTCTTGGTCTGCCTCTGCCTCTTTTACCTTGTATTTTTCCTTCCAATATTACTTTTAGTAGGCTGTTGTGACTTTTAACATGCCCCAAAAATTTCATTTGTCTTGTCTTAATTGTATTTAGTAGTTCTCTTTTTATTTTCAGTTGTTTTGAAACTTCGTCGTTTGTTTTCTTTATTTCCATCCAATTCTACCTATTCTTCTATATATCCACATTTCAAAGGCTTCAATTTTCTGTTCTGTTTTCTTGTCTAATGTCCATGTTTCTGCACCATACAGGAATATTGAGAAGATGTAACATTTTGCCATTCTTAGTTTCAGCCCTGCTGATATTTGTTTTGTTGTTAGCATATTTTTCATGGCATTAAAATTACTTTTTGCCATACCTATTCTTTTGTTTACTTCAGTTTTACATTTTCCATCATTGGTTATAGTATGTCCCAGGTAGTTGTAGCTCTGGACTGTCTCCAGATGTATTCCCTCAACTGTGATACTTAATTGTAGGTCTTGAGAATTTTCTTTGTTTATGATCATAGTTTTAGTCTTTTTCATATTCATATCTAGTCCATATTTTTTGCTTGTTATGTTTATCACATTAAGCAATTGTTGTAGGTCTTTAGGATTTTATGCTAGTAGTACAGTATCATCAGCATATCTTAGGTTATTGATTATCTTTCCATTAATGTTTAGACCTGGCATCTCTGAGATGTTTTTAAAGATTTGCTCAGTGTATACATTGAACTAGAAAAAGAGTTCTTAAATGTTACGTAGAGCCAGTCTTAAATTATGGATGCGAATCATGGACAAAAGGACAACAGACAAAAAAATCACTGGAGTCTGTAGAAATGTGGTTCTGAGAAAGGTCAAAGGAAAAAGAGAGCTAATTTCCAATATTAGGAAGAAACAATCATCATTTTTTGGCCATGTAATGAGAAGAGAACAACTGGAATATATTGTAGCAACTGTAAAAATTGAGGGATGAAGAGATAGAGAGAAGCAAAGAGAAAAATAACAGACAGCTTAAGAGAATGGCTTGGCAGAAGGTCAACAACAGAATTGATAAATAGCTGCCGAGATCGAAAATTGTGGAGAGACAAGATCACCTACGCCAGCAGGTCCGGTACTTGATGATGATGATGATAGATTGAATAAGTTTGGTGATAGGATGCATCCTTGTCTTACTCCTCTTTTTATGTCCATGGGTGTAGAGTTCTCCTTGTTTTATTCTTCTTTGTGGCATGAGTTCGCGGTTCGATAGTCAAGCACATGGTTTGAGAAAAAATGACGCCGCCGGGTACGTTCAACCCGAATATAAAAAGTCTGTGTCGGTGGATGGGTGGATGAATCAGAAATGATCAACGGCCGAGAAAGCGAAAACAAACAAAGTGTGTGGTACACATGAGGCATATTCAGAACACGAAAGACGAATATGGCAGACCACCGTGAAAGAGATTGAAGCCTCATCACGTAATACTCCAAAGAAAGCCATGGAGAGAAACTCTAACTAAAAGTACACATAGAACTTCAAAAATAAAGTGCAAATTTACATTTTTGGCACTACAACAATAAAGTAGACATGGAACTGTAATATTAAAGTGCACGTGTCACTTTGCTAGCACAGCCCCTTTGAAAGAGAGATAAGGAAAGAGGCAGCTCAAAAAGATAAAAACATGAGAAAAATTGCAGTCAAATTGGCTTACTAGGTCGGGTTTAATGCTGACACTCTGGCATTGCCACCACCTTTACGGCTGGTCACAGGTTGTGTATCAGAGTCTCTCTCAAACTCTGAAGTCTGCACATTGTCACTGGCTGTGTTGTTCCTCTCACTTTTCTGTTGCTCTCTCCACACAATGTGTTGTGGAGGCTTGTAGAACTTTGGTGGTGGTGGGAACTCGAAAACTGTCTCTGGTGGAGGCTGCATTTTGTCCTCCGGTGGTGGTGGAAGGGGTGGAGACTCTTCAGATTCATTGTCTGCAGCAGACATGGAGACATCAGACAAGTCCTGAACAGGTCTAGGTCTAAGAATGATGCTGCTGTTTGTCGAGGTCTGATACTAACAATGCGGCCAGTGTTTGCTCCAGGAGATTTCAAAGCTCCTGGAATGAGTTTAATGTCATCGTTCACTCTGACTCTATCTCCTGATTTGTACATGGGAAACCCATTGGACTAGGAAGCCCTCCATCAGAGAGAATGTCTTCTGAGTCTAGCGGTGGTACTTCTAAATCTGAGTCCAGATTGTAGTACATGTTAGCAGCATCATTGCTCTCAAATATCTCGCTGCTTCCATACATGGACGTTGATCTAGCACTACCACTGACCATACTCTGGTCATCTTCTCTGGGATCTTCTGGGATGTCTCCCATTGTGTTCAAGTCTGAAGCAAACAATGGAGCTTCCATCTGATACTTTCTTGCCACATGTTTGAAGATGACATCAGCGGTTGACGCCTCACGCAGTTCTTCTGAGATGATGCCGGCACCTTTAGGCGTGCTAGTTGTTGCTGGTCCAAATGTTGACATCACTGCTGGCATTAACTCTGAAGCACTGACATAAAGGTTTCCAGGCTTTGAACTTTTATCTTTTGAGATGCTGACCATTTCCATCTTGCTGGGCGTTGTCTTGTGAACATCAGCGAGCACTAGGACAAATGGATCAACTTCACTTGGGTCATTGGCATAGGCAGGCTCGCTGCTGCTCTTGACTATATTGGACTGCTTCTCACTGGCTCTCCTTGCTACATTTCTTGCAGCAGCAATATTGACCTGCAGATCAGAAGTGTTCTTGTCAGTGTCACTCAAAATGTTGTTTTCTTTGCCAGAATCAATTTCATCATTAGAAGTTTCATCTTGGTCTGTAGGAACCCCTTCGTATGTCCCATTCTGTGTGTGCTTGTATGAAACTGCCTTCTTGCCACTGCTGGCCTTGTTGATGAGTTCTTTATGAACAGTCTTTGCCTGTGAGTGGAAGCGACTTTTGATGAGGTTCCTCTCTTGTGGATCACTGTCCTCAGCTGCAGCAGACATATCTGTGTCTGTCTGTAGCTTCAGCTTGTTTAGTTGTTCCTGTTGATGACAACAATAAGAAATAGTTTATCTGTTATTTACACACGGTTCATCATTAATTATTAATAATGACAACAAATGAGAAATAATTTGTCTGTTGTTATTATTTTAGATTCAACATTCACTACTGTCGATGACAGCAAGAAAATTCATTTGTCTCCTGTTTTTTAAGTAACATTGGACAGAGTACTGGACACTGGACAGAGTACTGGACACTGGACAGAGTACTGGACACTGGACAGAGTACTGGACATTGGACAGAGTACTGGACACTGGACAGAGTACTGGACACTGGACAGAGTACTGGACACTGGACAGAGTACTGGATACTGGACAGAGTACTGGACATTGGACAGAGTACTGGACACTGGACAAATTACTGGACATTGGACAGAGTACATTGGACAGAGTACTGGACACTGGACAGAGTACTGGAAATTGGACAGAGTACTGGACACTGGACAGAGTACTGGACACTGGACAAACTACTGGACATTGGACAGAGTACATTGGACAGAGTACTGGACACTGGACAGAGTGCTGGACATTGGACAGAGTACTGGACACTGGACAGAGTACTGGACGCTGGACAAACTACTGGACATTGGACAGAGTACATTGGACAGAGTACTGGACACTGGACAGAGTACTGGACATTGGACAGAGTACTGGACACTGGACAGAGTACTGGACACTGGACAAACTAATGGACATTGGACAGAGTACTGGACACTGGACAAACTACTGGACATTGGACAGAGTACTGGACACTGGACAAACTACTGGACATTGGACAGAGTACTGGACACTGGACAAACTACTGGACATTGGACAGAGTACACAGGACAGAGTACTGGACACTGGACAGAGTACTGGACACTGGACAAACTACTGGACATTGGACAGAGTACATTGGACAGAGTACTGGACACTGGACAGAGTACTGGACACTGGACAGAGTACTGGACACTGGACAAATTACTGGACATTGGACAAAGTACTGGACACTGGACAGAGTACTGGACATTGGACAAATTACTGGACATTGGACAGAGTACTGGGCACAGGACAGAGTACTGGACATTGGACAGAGTACTGGGCACTGGACAGAGTACTGGACATTGGACAGAGTACTGGACATTGGACAGAGTACTGGACACTGGACAGAGTATATTGGACAGAGTACTGGACACTGGACAAATTACTGGACACTGGACAAAGTACTGGACACTGGACAGAGTACTGGACACTGAACTGAGTACTGGACACTGGACAGAGTACTGCTCTCAACTTGGTCATCACAAGTCAAATGGAGACCTCGAAATTCTGAGAAGTTTAAAAGAATGAAACTTAAGATGGTACGGACATGTTACAAGATCTACAAGCCTTGCTATGACCATTTGCAGATCACAGTAGCAGATAAAAGAAGGCAAGGGAGAAAGATGAAGAGATGGGAAGACAACATCAGAAAGTGGACATAATTAAACTTAACCACACGTCAGTGGGCAGTTATTAATCTTGAAGATTGCAGGGAAAATGTGAAGACATCATCAAGAGCCATGCAACAATTGTCAAGGATTATGTGACTCATGATGATAATATGTACCCAAGATTTAACGATTATATCGATAAAGGCAATGATGAGAGATCATACCTTCATCTTATACAGGTTTCCCATAATTTCTAAATACATTTTTAAAAAATGTTATAGTGAGCCTGACTTGACACTTTGCTTGGGAGATATGATCATTTGTGTAACTTTAAGACACTTTGTATGGGAGATATGATCCCATTTGTGTAACTTTAAGACACTTTGTGTGGGAGATATGATCATTTGTGTAACTTTAAGACACTTTGTGTGGGAGATATGATCATTTGTGTAACTTTAAGACACTTTATGTGGGAGATATGATCATTTGTGTAACTTTAAGACACTTTGTGTGGGAGATATGATCACATTTGTGTAATTTTAAGACACTTTGTGTGGGAGATATGATCATTTGTGTAACTTTAAGACACTTTGTGTGGGAGATATGATCATTTGTGTAACTTTAAGACACTTTGTGTGGGGAGATATGATCATTTGTGTAACTTTAAGACACTTTGTGTGGGAGATATGATCATTTGTGTAACTTTAAGACACTTTGTGTGGGAGATATGATCATTTGTGTAACTTTAAGACACTTTGTGTGGGAGATATAATCATTTGTGTAACTTTAAGATATTTTTGTGGGAGATATGATCATTTGTGTAACTTTAAGACACTTTGTGTGGGAGATATGATCATTTGTGTAACTTTAAGACACTTTGTGTGGGAGATATGATCATTTGTGTAACTTTAAGACACTTTGTGTGGGAGATATGATCATTTGTGTAACTTTAAGACACTTTGTGTGGGAGATATGATCATTTGTGTAACTTTAAGACACTTTGTGTGGGAGATATGATCATTTGTGTAACTTTAAGACACTTTGTGTGGGAGATATGATCACATTTGTTTAATTTTAAGACACTTTGTGTGGGAGATATGATCATTTGTGTAACTTTAAGACACTTTGTGTGGGAGATATGATCATTTGTGTAACTTTAAGACACTTTGTGTGGGAGATATGATCATTTGTGTAACTTTAAGACACTTTGTGTGGGAGATATGATCATTTGTGTAACTTTAAGACACTTTGTGTGGGAGATATGATCATTTGTGTAACTTTAAGACACTTTGTGTGGGAGATATGATCATTTGTGTAACTTTAAGACACTGTGTGGGAGATATGATCATTTGTGTAACTTTAAGACACTTTGTGTGGGAGATATGATCATTTGTGTAACTTTAAGACACTTTGTGTGGGAGATATGATCATTTGTGTAACTTTAAGACACTTTGTGTGAGAGATATGATCACATATGTGTAACTTTAAGACACTTTGTGTGGGAGATATGATCATTTGTGTAACTTTAAGACACTTTGTGTGGGAGATATGATCACATTTGTTTAATTTTAAGACACTTTGTGTGGGAGATATGATCATTTGTGTAACTTTAAGACACTTTGTGTGGGAGATTTGATCATTTGTGTAACTTTAAGACACTTTGTGTGGGAGATATGATCATTTGTGTAACTTTAAGACACTTTATGTGGGATATATGATCATTTGTGTAACTTTTAGACACTTTTTGTGGGAGATATGATCATTTGTGTAACTTTAAGACACTTTGCGTGGGAGATATGATCACATATGTGCAACTTTAAGACACTTTGTATGGGAGATATGATCATTTGTTTAACTTTAAGACACTTTGTGTGGGAGATATGATCACATTTGTGTAACTTTAAGACACTTTGTGTGGGAGATATGATCACATTTGTGTAACTTTAAGACACTTTATGTGGGAGATATGATCATTTGTGTAACTTTAAGACACTTTGTGTGAGAGATATGATCACATTTGTGTAACTTTAAGACACTTTGTGTGGGAGATATGATCACAATTGTGTAACTTTAAGACACTTTGTGTGGGAGATATGATCACATTTGTGTAACTTTAAGACACTTTATGTGGGAGATATGATCATTTGTGTAACTTTAAGACACTTTGTGTGGGAGATATGATCATTTGTGTAACTTTAAGACACTTTATGTGGGAGATATGATTATTTGAGCAAATTTCCACATTAAAGAAATTCAAGTAAATCTACACATTATAGTTTTATGAGTAAAAACTTTGCCTAAACACGGACCAATCAAATTGTTGCTGTATTTGAGGTGGACTATAAATCTTCACAAAAATGAAAATGTTAAGTCAGCTATTATATGGCTGTGAAACATGGAGAACAATAAAAATGACAATCATGAAGATACAGACCTTCATTGAAGGATGCTTGTGCAGAATAAAAGGGTGGAAATGGCAGGACAAAATCACTAACATAGAATTATGGAAAAGTAACAGTTAAATACCAGTGGACGAAGAGATGCAATGAAGACGATGGCGCTAGATAGAATACACACTGCGGGAACCAACTGAGAGTATTACATGACATGCTCTTTTTTGGAATTCCTTGGGGAAGAGGCAAAGAGGAAGACCAACACATTCTTGGAGAAGACAGTTGGAAACAGAGATGAAGATGATGGGGAAGACATGGAATGATCTTAAAAGAATGACAAGAAACATCATGGCTTGGAAAGTATTTGTTGGAGAACTATAACCCACAGAGAGCTGAAAGTGTTTGTTGAAGACCTAAACTCCACAAGGAGTTGAAAGTGTTTGTTGAAGACCTATGCTCCACAGGAAGTTGAAAGCGTTTGTTGAAGATCTATGCTGTACAGGGAGCTGAAAGTGTTTGTTGAAGATCTATGCTGCACAGGGAGCTGAAAGTGTTTGTTGAAGACCTATGCTGCACAGGGAGCTGAACGTCTTTGATGAAGATCTATGCTGCACAGGGAGCTGAAAGTCTTTGTTGAAGACCTATGCTGCACAGGGAGCTGAACGTCTTTGTTGAAGACCTATGCTGTACAGGGAGTTGTAAAGAAGAAATAAACCTACATTCATCAACCATGTTGCATGGATACACATAACCAACAAAAATGTTAATATCACTTCAAATTCTGTGTGACATTTGTGCTCCTAGAAGGCTAGTTTGATGTTGTACAGTCATGATTGGCCTAGAAGACTAGTTTGATGTTGAACAGTCATGACTGGCCTAGAAGACTAGTTTGATGTTGAACAGTCATGATTGGCCTAGAAGACTAGTTTGATGTTGAACAGTCATGATTGGCCTAGAGGACTAGTTTGATGTTGAACAGTCATGATTGGCCTACAAGACTAGTTTGATGTTGAACAGTCATGATTGGCCTACAAGACTAGTTTGATGATGAACAGTCATGATTGGCCTACAAGACTAGTTTGATGTTGAACAGTCATGATTGGCCTACAAGACTAGTTTGATGTTGAACAGTCATGATTGGCCTACAAGACTAGTTTGATGATGAACAGTCATGATTGGCCTCGGAGACAAGTTTGATGTTGAACAGTCATGACTGGCCTAGAAGACTAGTTTGATGTTGAACAGTCATGATTGGCCTAGAAGACTAGTTTGATGTTGAACAGTCATGATTGGCCTAGAGGACTAGTTTGATGTTGAACAGTCATGATTGGACTATAAGACTAGTTCGATGTTGAACAGTCATGGTTGGACTAGAAGACTAGTTTGATGTTGAACAGTCATGATTGGACTAGAAGACTAGTTTCATGTTGAACGGTCCTGGTTGGACTAGAAGACTAGTTTGATGTTGAACAGTCATGATTGGACTAGAAGACTAGTTTGATGTTGAACAGTCATGATTGGACTAGAAGACTAGTTTGATGTTGAACCGTCATGACTGGCCTAGAGGACTAGTTTGATGTTGAACAGTCATGATTGGCCTAGAAGAAGCAAATGTAATTGACATGTCAGGTATTTTGTTTTATTTCTAAGATTATTTTTTTGTCAATTAACAGGTTTGTCCATAAAGAAGATAGAGGATGTGAGACCATAAATAATGACCTTCTCGTTATCTGAGCCAGCCCAACAATCATTACTTCACATCAAGATCTAAGACTGAGGATACTACCTCTGCTCTGTGCTGGCTTTCTGGAGCCCCTTTCATCATTCTACTCCCACTCCCACTACCACTGCTGCTCCAGATCCCACTCCATGCAATGGAAGGAAGCTATTTAAGGCTCTCAAGCTTTCCAAGGCCAACTCAGTTAGGCCTACAGTTGGACAGAGCAGCATTCAGAAGATTAGCAACAGCAACACAACAATTAAATGCCATGAAGAACATGTGGCACAATACCAGCAAGGCAGGAAAATTAAAATTGCCTAGGATGTTTATCTTCCTGATAGCAACATATGGTTGTGAATCATGGGAAAAATGCTACAGAAAAATCCTTAAAATACCTTGGATAATGAAAAATAGAAATATAGACATTAATAGTTTTAAAAATGAAAAAGAACTGGCTTATAAGCATTATTCTACAGAGGAAAATAAAATACTATGGTCATGGCGAAGACACAGCAGGCTAGAGAGGAAAATAAAATACTATGGTCATGGCGAAGACACAGCAGGCTAGAGAGGAAAATAAAATACTATGGTCATGGCGAAGACACAGCAGGCTAGAGAGGAAAATAAAATACTATGGTCATGGCGAAGACACAGCAGGCTAGAGAGGAAATAAAATACTATGGTCATGGCGAAGACACAGCAGGCTAGAGAGGAAAATAAAATACTATGGTCATGGCAAAGACACAGCAGGCTAGAGAGAACAATAATGGAAGGCGTGGTTCCTGGGCAATGCATCAGGGGCAGACCAAGTAGAATGTGGTTTCTAAACATCAAAGGAACATTGAACATGACAGCAGAAGAAGTAGGAGATCTGGCTAGAGACAGAGACTCTTTCAGATGGGATGTGGTGAATGCAACATTTTGTGGGAGATCTGGCTAGAGTCAGGAATTCTTTAAGATGGGCTGTGGTGAATGTAACATTCTGCGGGAGATCTGGCTAGAGTCAGGAATTCTTTAAGATGGGCTGTGGTGAATGTAACATTCTGAGGGAGATCTGGCTAGAGTCAGGAATTCTTTAAGATGGACTGTGGTGAATATAACATTCTGAGGGAGATCTGGCTAGAGTCAGGAATTCTTTAAGATGGGCTGTGGTGAATGTAACATTCTGAGGGAGATCTGGCTAGAGTCAGGAATTCTTTAAGATGGGCTGTGGTGAATGTAACATTCTGAGGGAGATCTGGCTAGAGTCAGGAATTCTTTAAGACGGGCTGTGGTGAATGTAACATTGTAACATTCTGAGGGAGATCTGGCTAGAGTCAGGAATTCTTTAAGAATTCTTTTCAGTGATTCTTTAAATAATTAATACAAATATAAATAATTACAACAATTTTTACAAAAACAATTACAAAGAAAATGATTACAATAATTGCAACAAAATAATTACAACATTAATAAGTGCAACAAAAAATAATTACAATAATAATAATAACAACACTGATTATAATAATAATAATAATAATAATAACAACAACAATGATTACAACAAAAATAATGACAACAAAAAAATAATTATAATAATAACAACAACAATGATTACAACAAAAATAATGACAACAAAAAAATAAGAAATATTCAGAACCCAACAATATCCCTCATACCATCTCAAGAGCTTCAGCCTCCTCCTCTTCGGGCATCTCCTGGACCTGCCTCAGTTCCTCATCACACCTCAAATTGCGCATGTCCGGATCATCGCCCCTGAGGAAGTGCTCCCCAGCCCCCTGGCCAAGGGGCACCATCTGTATACTATTGCCAGGTCGGTACACACCCCCACGTTGAGAAGAGCTGGCAAAACTCTTGTGATCAGAGACATCAAACTTCTGCTTCTCTTGTTTGTACCTGCAGGAGGATAATCACTTGTGGGAAGATCTGAACAAACTAATCGACCATTTTCTGGGGAAGTTAATGGACCATTTTCTGGAGAAGTTAATGGACCATTTTCTGGAGAAGTTAATGGACCATTTTCTGGGGAAGTTAATGGACCATTTTCTGGGGAAGTTAATGGACCATTTTCTGGAGAAGTTAATATACCATTTTCTGGAGAAGTTAATGGACCATTTTCTGGAGAAGTTAATATACCATTTTCTGGAGAAGTTAATGGACCATTTTCTGGGAAGTTAATGGACCATTTTCTGGGGAAGTTAATATACCATTTTCTGGGGAAGTTAATATACCATTTTCTGGAGAAGTTAATGGACCATTTTCTGGAGAAGTTGATGGACCATTTTCTGGAGAAGTTAATGAACCATTTTCTGGAGAAGTTAATGGACCATTTTCTGGAGAAGTTAATAAACCATTTTCTGGAGAAGTTAATGGACCATTTTCTGGAGAAGTTAATAAACCATTTTCTGGAGAAGTTGATGGACCATTTTCTGGAGAAGTTAATGGACCATTTTCTGGAGAAGTTGATGGACCATTTTCTGGAGAAGTTAATGGACCATTTTCTGGAGAAGTTGATGGACCATTTTCTGGAGAAGTTAATGGACTTAATGGACCATTTTCTGGAGAAGTTAATGGACTTAATGGACCATTTTCTGGAGAAGTTAATGGACCATTTACTGGAGAAGTTAATATACCATTTTCAGGAGAAGTTAATGGACCATTTTCTGGAGAAGTTAATGAACCATTTTCTGGAGAAGTTAATGAACCATTTTCAGGAGAAGTTAATGAACCATTTTCTGGAGAAGTTAATGAACCATTTTCTGGTGAAGTTAATGGACCATTTTCTGGAGAAGTTAATGGACCATTTTCTGGAGAAGTTAATGGACCATTTTCTGGAGAAGTTAATGAACCATTTTCTGGAGAAGTTAATGGACCATTTTCTGGAGAAGTTAATGAACCATTTTCTGGAGAAGTTAATGGACCATTTTCTGGAGAAGTTAATGGACTGACAGAAAAACAATGTCTATAAGAGAACTATCAGGACTTTGTTGTGTGGAACAAAGAAAGCAGCAGAAGCAATGTTAATTGAGCAAAATGATTGGATAAATGTGCAGAAATTATATTCTGTACTAAAGTCATCTTGAAGTGACAACAGAAGTCACACAAATCATGATTGTCTACCCCTTGAAGTGACAACAGAAGTCACACAAATCATGATTGTCTACCCCTTGAAGTGACAACAGAAGTCACACAAATCATGATTATCTACCCCTTGAAGTGATAACAGAAGTCACACAAATCATGATTATCTACCCCTTGAAGTGACAACAGAAGTCACACAAATCATGATTATCTACCCCTTGAAGTGACAACAGAAGTCACACAAATCATGATTGTCTACCCCTTGAAGTGATAACAGAAGTCACACAAATCATGATTATCTACCACTTGAAGTGACAACAGAAGTCACACAAATCATGATTATCTACCCCTTGAAGTGACAACAGAAGTCACACAAATCATGATTGTCTATCCCTTGAAGTGACAACAGAAGTCACACAAATCATGATTATCTACTGCTTGAAGTGACAACAGAAGTCACACAAATCATGATTATCTACCGCTTGAAGTGACAACAGAAGTCACACAAATCATGATTATCTACCGCTTGAAGTGACAACAGAAGTCACACAAATCATGATTGTCTACCCCTTGAAGTGACAACAGAAGTCACACAAATCATGATTATCTACCCCTTGAAGTGACAACAGAAGTCACACAAATCATGATTGTCTACCCCTTGAAGTGACAACAAAAGTCACACAAATCATGATTGTCTACCCCTTGAAGTGACAACAAAAGTCACACAAATCATGATTGTCTACCCCTTGAAGTGACAACAAAAGTCACACAAATCATGATTGTCTACCCCTTGAAGTGACAACAAAAGTCACACAAATCATGATTGTCTACCCCTTGAAGTGACAACAAAAGTCACACAAATCATGATTGTCTACCCCTTGAAGTGACAACAAAAGTCACACAAATCATGATTGTCTACCCCTTGAAGTGACAACAAAAGTCACACAAATCATGATTGTCTACCCCTTGAAGTGACAACAGAAAATCATGATTATCGTCTTGTTGTGATATCAAAAGACACAGATATCATAATTGCCACTTGTTGAAGTGAAAATAGGACAGAGACAGAAATCGTGGTTCTTAAGTACAATGATTTCAGTTCTGAAATATTTGTAGCCAAGTCTTTCATTCAGTCACTAATTGTTGGCAGCAACCACAATTAGCAACCACAGTCACCAACCATAGTCACCAACCACAGTCACCAACCAGTCACCAACTACAGTTACCGACCAGTCACTAATCACAGTCACCAACCACAGTCACCAACCACAGTTACCAACCAGTCACCAACCAGTCACCAACCACTCACCAACCACAGTTAGCAACCACAGTCACCAGCCACAGTCACCAACCACAGTAACCAACCAGTCACCAACCAGTCACAAACCACAGTCACCAACCACAGTCACCAACAAGTCATCAACCACAGTCACCAACCACATTCACCAACCAAAGTCACCAACCACAACTACCAATCCAGGATTAATCAACTATCAAATTCAGACAGCAATAACCAGTCACAAACAACATGTTTACACCAACAACTGCAACCACCTACCACTTATTTGCATGCCAGGCAGTGATGATGCCAACCAGGACTGTGGTGAGAGCGATGATGATGAACAACCAAACAAGATCAATAACGACTGGCTCCTCATTTTGCTCTTTCTGGTAGAGTGAAGGAGTTGAGATCAGGAAAAAAGCAAGCAAAAATTCACAGTCAGATCATGAAGTAACAAGAAACACTCACAGTGAGATCATAAAGCAACAAGAAACACTCACAGTGAGATCATGAAGTAACAAGAAACACTCACAGTGAGATCATGAAGTAACAAGAAATGTTCACAGTGAGATCATGAAGTAACAAGAAACACTCACAGTGAGATCATGAAGTAACAAGAAACATTCACAGTGAGATCATGAAGTAACAAGAAACACTCACAGTGAGATCATGAAGTAACAAGAAATGTTCACAGTGAGATCATGAAGTAACAAGAAACACTCACAGTGAGATCATGAAGTAACCAGAAACACTCACAGTGAGATCATGAAATAACAAGAAATGTTCACAGTGAGATCATGAAGTAACAAGAAACACTCACAGTGAGATTATGAAGTAACAAGAAACACTCACAGTGAGATCATGAAGTAACAAGAAACACTCACAGTGAGATCATGAAGTAACAAGAAACACTTACAGTGAGATCATGAAGTAACAAGAAATGTTCACAGTGAGATCATGAAGTAACAAGAAATGTTCACAGTGAGATCATGAGGTAACAAGAAACACTCACAGTGAGATCATGAAGTAATAAGAAACATTCACAGTGAGATCATGAAATAACAAGAAACATTCACATTGAGATCATGAAGTAACAATAAACATTCACATTGAGATCATGAAGTAACAAGAAACACTCACAGTGAGATCATGAAGTAACAAGAAATGTTCACAGTGAGATCATGAAGTAACAAGAAATGTTCACAGTGAGATCATGAAGTAACAAGAAACACTCACAGTGAGATCATGAAGTAACAAGAAATGTTCACAGTGAGACCTTGAAGTAACAAGAAACACTCACAGTGAGATCATGAAGTAACAAGAAACACTCACAGTGAGATCATGAAGTAACAAGAAATGTTCACATTGAGATCATGAAGTAACAAGAAATGTTCACAGTGAGATCATGAAGTAACAAGAAACACTCACAGTGAGATCATGAAGTAACAAGAAACACTCACAGTAAGATCATGAAGTAACAAGAAACACTCACAGTGAGATCATGAAGCAACAAGAAACACTCACAGTGAGATCATGAAGTAACAAGAAACACTCACAGTGAGATCATGAAGTAACAAGAAATGTTCACAGTGAGATCATGAAGTAACAAGAAACACTCACAGTGAGATCATGAAGTAACAAGAAATGTTCACAGTGAGATCATGAAGTAACAAGAAACACTCACAGTGAGATCATGAAGTAACAAGAAATGTTCACAGTGAGATCATGAAGTAACAAGAAACACTCACAGTGAGATCATGAAGTAACAAGAAACACTCACAGTGAGATCATGAAATAACAAGAAATGTTCACAGTGAGATCATGAAGTAACAAGAAACACTCACAGTGAGATCATGAAGTAACAAGAAACACTCACAGTGAGATCATGAAGTAACAAGAAACACTCACAGTGAGATCATGAAGTAACAAGAAACACTCACAGTGAGATCATGAAGTAACAAGAAATGTTCACAGTGAGATCATGAAGTAACAAGAAATGTTCACAGTGAGACCATGAAGTAACAAGAAACATTCACATTGAGATGATGAAGTAACAAGAAACATTCACAGTGAGATCATGAAGTAACAAGAAACACTCACAGTGAGATCATGAAGTAACAAGAAACACTAACAGTGAGATCATGAAGTAACAAGAAATGTTCACAGTGAGATCATGAAGTAACAAGAAATGTTCACAGTGAGATCATGCAGTAACAATAAACACTCACAGTGAGATCATGAAGTAACAAGAAATGTTCACAGTGAGATCATGAAGTAACAAGAAACACTCACATTGAGATCATGAAGTAACAAGAAAAACTCACATTGAGATCATGAAGTAACTAGAAATGTTCACAGTCAGATCATGAAGTAACAAGAAATGTTCACAGTTAGTTCAAGAAGTAACAAGAAATATTCACAGTCAGATCATGAAGTAACAAGAAACACTCACAGTGAGATCATGAAGTAACAAGAAACACTCACAGTGAGATCATGAAGTAACAAGAAACACTCACAGTGAGATCATGAAGTAACAAGAAACACTCACAGTGAGATCATGAAGTAACAAGAAATGTTCACAGTGAGATCATGAAGTAGCAAGAAATGTTCACAGTGAGATCATGAAGTAACAAGAAACACTCACAGTGAGATCATGAAGTAACAAGAAACACTCACAGTGAGATCATGAAGTAACAAGAAACACTCACAGTGAGATCATGAAGCAACAAGAAACACTCACAGTGAGATCATGAAGTAACAAGAAACACTCACAGTGAGATCATGAAGTAACAAGAAATGTTCACAGTGAGATCATGAAGTAACAAGAAATGTTCACAGTGAGACCATGAAGTAACAAGAAATGTTCACAGTGAGATCATGAAGTAACAAGAAACACTCACAGTGAGATCATGAAGTAACAAGAAATGTTCACAGTGAGATCATGAAGTAACAAGAAACACTCACAGTGAGATCATGAAGTAACAAGAAACACTCACAGTGAGATCATGAAATAACAAGAAATGATCACAGTGAGATCATGAAGTAACAAGAAACACTCACAGTGAGATCATGAAGTAACAAGAAACACTCACAGTGAGATCATGAAGTAACAAGAAACACTCACAGTGAGATCATGAAGTAACAAGAAACACTCACAGTGAGATCATGAAGTAACAAGAAACACTCACAGTGAGATCATGAAGTAACAAGAAACACTTACAGTGAGATCATGAAGTAACAAGAAATGTTCACAGTGAGATCATGAAGTAACAAGAAATGTTCACAGTGAGATCATGAAGTAACAAGAAACACTCACAGTGAGATCATGAAAAAACAAGAAACATTCACATTGAGATGATGAAGTAACAAGAAACATTCACAGAGAGATCATGAAGTAACAAGAAACACGCACAGTGAGATCATGAAGTAACAAGAAACACTAACAGTGAGATCATGAAGTAACTAGAAATGTTCACAGTCAGATCATGAAGTAACAAGAAATGTTCACAGTTAGTTCAAGAAGTAACAAGAAATGTTCACAGTGAGATCATGAAGTAACAAGAAACACTCACAGTGAGATCATGAAGTAACAAGAAACACTCACAGTGAGATCATGAAGTAACAAGAAACACTCACAGTGAGATCATGAAGTAACAAGAAACACTCACAGTGAGATCATGAAGTAACAAGAAATGTTCACAGTGAGATCATGAAGTAGCAAGAAATGTTCACAGTGAGATCATGAGGTAACAAGAAACACTCACAGTGAGATCATGAAGTAACAAGAAACACTCACAGTGAGATCATGAAGTAACAAGAAACACTCACATTGAGATCATGAAGTAACAAGAAACACTCACATTGAGATCATGAAGTAACAAGAAACACTCACAGTGAGATCATGAAGTAACAAGAAATGTTCACTGTGAGATCATGAAGTAACAAGAAATGTTCACAGTGAGACCATGAAGTAACAGAAATGTTCACAGTGAGATCATGAAGTAACAAGAAACACTCACAGTGAGATCATGAAGTAACAAGAAATGTTCACAGTGAGATCATGAAGTAACAAGAAACACTCACAGTGAGATCATGAAGTAACAAGAAACACTCACAGTGAGATCATGAAATAACAAGAAATGTTCACAGTGAGATCATGAAGTAACAAGAAACACTCACAGTGAGATCATGAAGTAACAAGAAACACTCACAGTGAGATCATGAAGTAACAAGAAACACTCACAGTGAGATCATGAAGTAACAAGAAACACTCACAGTGAGATCATGAAGTAACAAGAAACACTCACAGTGAGATCATGAAGTAACAAGAAACACTTACAGTGAGATCATGAAGTAACAAGAAATGTTCACAGTGAGATCATGAAGTAACAAGAAATGTTCACAGTGAGACCATGAAGTAACAAGAAATGTTCACAGTGAGATCATGAAGTAACAAGAAACACTCACAGTGAGATCATGAAAAAACAAGAAACATTCACATTGAGAACATGAAGTAACAATAAACATTCACATTGAGATCATGAAGTAACAAGAAACACTTACATTGAGATCATGAAGTAACAAGAAATGTTCACAGTGATATCATGAAGTAACAAGAAATGTTCACAGTGAGATCATGAAGTAACAAGAAATGTTCACAGTGAGATCATGAAGTAACAAGAAACATTCACATTGAGATGATGAAGTAACAAGAAACATTCACAGTGAGATCATGAAGTAACAAGAAACACTCACAGTGAGATCATGAAAAAACAAGAAACATTCACATTGAGATCATGAAGTAACAATAAACATTCACATTGAGATCATGAAGTAACAAGAAAAACTAACAGTGAGATCATGAAGTAACAAGAAATGTTCACAGTGAGATCATGAAGTAACAAGAAATGTTCACAGTGAGATCATGAAGTAACAATAAACACTCACAGTGAGATCATGAAGTAACAAGAAATGTTCACAGTGAGATCATGAAGTAACAAGAAACACTCACATTGAGATCATGAAGTAACAAGAAACACTCACATTGAGATCACGAAGTAACAAGAAATGTTCACAGTCAGATCATGAAGTAACAAGAAACACTCACAGTGAGATCATGAAGTAACAAGAAACACTCACGGTGAGATCATGAAGTAACAAGAAACACTCACAGTGAGATCATGAAGCAACAAGAAACACTCACAGTGAGATCATGAAGTAACAAGAAACACTCACAGTGAGATCATGAAGTAACAAGAAACACTTACAGTGAGATCATGAAGTAACAAGAAACACTCACAGTGAGATCATGAAGTAACAAGAAATGTTCACAGTGAGATCATGAAGTAACAAGAAACACTCACAGTGAGATCATGAAGTAACAAGAAATGTTCACAGTGAGATCATGAAGTAACAAGAAACACTCACAGTGAGATCATGAAGTAACAAGAAACACTCACAGTGAGATCATGAAATAACAAGAAATGTTCACAGTGAGATCATGAAGTAACAAGAAACACTCACAGTGAGATCATGAAGTAACAAGAAACACTCACAGTGAGATCATGAAGTAACAAGAAACACTCACAGTGAGATCATGAAGTAACAAGAAACACTCACAGTGAGATCATGAAGTAACAAGAAATGTTCACAGTGAGACCATGAAGTAACAAGAAATGTTCACAGTGAGATCATGAGGTAACAAGAAACACTCACAGTGAGATCATGAAGTAACAAGAAACACTCACAGTGACATCATGAAGTAACAAGAAACACTCACAGTGAGATCATGAAGTAACAAGAAACATTCACATTGAGATCATGAAGTAACAATAAACATTCACATTGAGATCATGAAGTAACAAGAAACACTTACATTGAGATCATGAAGTAACAAGAAATGTTCACAGTGAGATCATGAAGTAACAAGAAATGTTCACAGTGAGATCATGAAGTAACAAGAAATGTTCACAGTGAGATCATGAAGTAACAAGAAACATTCACATTGAGATGATGAAGTAACAAGAAACATTCACAGTGAGATCATGAAGTAACAAGCAACACTCACAGTAAGATCATGAAGTAACAAGAAACACTAACAGTGAGATCATGAAGTAACAAGAAATGTTCACAGTGAGATCATGAAGTAACAATAAACACTCACAGTGAGATCATGAAGTAACAAGAAATGTTCACAGTGAGATCATGAAGTAAAAAGAAACACTCACATTGATATAATGAAGTAACAAGAAACACTAACAGTGAGATCATGAAGTAACAAGTAATGTTCACAGTGAGATCATGAAGTAACAATAAACACTCACAGTGAGATCATGAAGTAACAAGAAATGTTCACAGTGAGATCATGAAGTAAAAAGAAACACTCACATTGATATAATGAAGTAACAAGAAACACTCACTTTGAGATCATGAAGTAACAAGAAATGTTCACAGTCAGATCATGAAGTAACAAGAAATGTTCACAGTTATTTCATGAAGTAACAAGAAATGTTCACAGTGAGATCATGAAGTAACAAGAAACACTCACAGTGAGATAATGAAGTAACAAGAAACATTCACATTGAGATCATGAAGTAACAAGAAACACTCACAGAGAGATCATGAAGTAACAAGAAACACTCACAGTGAGATCATGAAGTAACAAGAAACACTCACAGTGAGATCATGAAGTAACAAGAAATGTTCACAGTGAGATCATGAAGTAACAAGAAATGTTCACAGTGAGATCATGAAGTAACAAGAAACACTCACAGTGAGGTCATGAAGTAACAAGAAATGTTCACAGTGAGATCATGAAGTAACAAGAAACACTCACAGTGAGATCATGAAGTAACAAGAAACACTCACAGTGAGATCATGAAGTAACAAGAAACACTTACAGTGAGATCATGAAGTAACAAGAAATGTTCACAGTGAGATCATGAAGTAACAAGAAATGTTCACAGTGAGATCATGAGGTAACAAGAAACACTCACAGTGAGATCATGAAGTAACAAGAAACATTCACAGTGAGATCATGAAATAACAAGAAACATTCACATTGAGATCATGAAGTAACAATAAACATTCACATTGAGATCATGAAGTAACAAGAAACACTCACAGTGAGATAATGAAGTAACAAGAAATGTTCACAGTGAGATCATGAAGTAACAAGAAATGTTCACAGTGAGATCATGAAGTAACAAGAAACACTCACAGTGAGATCATGAAGTAACAAGAAATGTTCACAGTGAGACCTTGAAGTAACAAGAAACACTCACAGTGAGATGATGAAGTAACAAGAAACACTCACAGTGAGATCATGAAGTAACAAGAAATGTTCACAGTGAGATCATGAAGTAACAAGAAATGTTCACAGTGAGATCATGAAGTAACAAGAAACACTCACAGTGAGATCATGAAAAAACAAGAAACATTCACATAGAGATCATGAAGTAACAATAAACATTCACATTGAGATCATGAAGCAACAAGAAACACTCACAGTGAGATCATGAAGTAACAAGAAACACTCACAGTGAGATCATGAAGTAACAAGAAAGACTCACAGTGAGATCATGAAGTAACAAGAAATGTTCACAGTGAGATCATGAAGTAACAAGAAACACTCACAGTGAGATCATGAAGTAACAAGAAATGTTCACAGTGAGATCATGAAGTAACAAGAAACACTCACATTGAGATCATGAAGTAACAAGAAACACTGACAGTGAGATCATGAAATAACAAGAAATGTTCACAGTGAGATCATGAAGTAACAAGAAACACTCACAGTGAGATCATGAAGTAACAAGAAACACTCACAGTGAGATCATGAAGTAACAAGAAACACTCACAGTGAGATCATGAAGTAACAAGAAACACTCACAGTGAGATCATGAAGTAACAAGAAACACTCACAGTGAGATCATGAAGTAACAAGAAATGTTCACAGTGAGATCATGAAGTAACAAGAAACATTCACATTGAGATCATGAAGTAACAATAAACATTCACATTGAGATCATGAAGTAACAAGAAACACTTACATTGAGATCATGAAGTAACAAGAAATGTTCACAGTGAGATCATGAAGTAACAAGAAATGTTCACAGTGAGATCATGAAGTAACAAGAAATGTTCACAGTGAGATCATGAAGTAACAAGAAACATTCACAGTGAGATCATGAAAAAACAAGAAACATTCACATTGAGATCATGAAGTAACAATAAACATTCACATTGAGATCATGAAGTAACAAGAAACACTTACATTGAGATCATGAAGTAACAAGAAATGTTCACAGTGAGATCATGAAGTAACAAGAAATGTTCACAGTGAGATCATGAAGTAACAAGAAATGTTCACAGTGAGATCATGAAGTAACAAGAAACACTCACAGTGAGATCATGAAGTAACAAGAAACACTCACAGTGAGATCATGAAGTAACAAGAAACACTCACAGTGAGATCATGAAGCAACAAGAAACACTCACAGTGAGATCATGAAGTAACAAGAAACACTCACAGTGAGATCATGAAGTAACAAGAAACATTCACATTGAGATGATGAAGTAACAAGAAACATTCACAGTGAGATCATGAAGTAACAAGAAACACTCACAGTGAGATCATGAAGTAACAAGAAATGTTCACAGTGAGATCATGAAGTAACAAGAAATACTCACATTGAGATCATGAAGTAACAAGAAACACTCACATTGAGATCATGAATTAACAAGAAATGTTCACAGTGAGATCATGAAGTAACAATAAACACTCACAGTGAGATCATGAAGTAACAAGAAATGTTCACAGTGAGATCATGAAGTAACAAGAAACACTCACATTGAGATCATGAAGTAACAAGGAACACTCACATTGAGATCATGAAGTAACAAGAAATGTTCACAGTCAGATCATGAAGTAACAAGAAATGTTCACAGTTAGTTCAAGAAGTAACAAGAAATGTTCACAGTGAGATCATGAAGTAACAAGAAACACTCACAGTGAGATCATGAAGTAACAAGAAACACTCACAGTGAGATCATGAAGTAACAAGAAATGTTCACAGTGAGATCATGAAGTAACAAGAAATGTTCACAGTGAGATCATGAAATAACAAGAAATGTTCACAGTGAGATCATGAAGTAACAAGAAACACTCACAGTGAGATCATGAAGTAACAAGAAACACTCACAGTGAGATCATGAAGCAACAAGAAACACTCACAGTGAGATCATGAAGTAACAAGAAACACTCACAGTGAGATCATGAAGTAACAAGAAATGTTCACAGTGAGATCATGAAGTAACAAGAAACACTCACATTGAGATCATGAAGTAACAAGAAATGTTCACAGTGAGATCATGAAGTAACAAGAAACACTCACAGTGAGATCATGAAGTAACAAGAAATGTTCACAGTGAGATCATGAAGTAACAAGAAACACTCACAGTGAGATCATGAAGTAACAAGAAACACTCACAGTGAGATCATGAAATAACAAGAAATGTTCACAGTGAGATCATGAGGTAACAAGAAACACTCACAGTGAGATCATGAAGTAACAAGAAACACTCACAGTGAGATCATGAAGTAACAAGAAACACTCACAGTGAAATCATGAAGTAACAAGAAACACTCACAGTGAGATCATGAAGTAACAAGAAATGTTCACAGTGAGATCATGAGGTAACAAGAAACACTCACAGTGAGATCATGAAGTAACAAGAAATGTTCACAGTGAGATCATGAAGTAACAAGAAACACTCACAGTGAGATCATGAAGTAACAAGAAATGTTCACAGTGAGATCATGAAGTAACAAGAAACACTCACAGTGAGATCATGAAATAACAAGAAACATTCACATTGAGATCATGAAGTAACAATAAACATTCACATTGTGATCATGAAGTAACAAGAAACACTTACATTGAGATCATGAAGTAACAAGAAATGTTCACAGTGAGATCATGAAGTAACAAGAAATGTTCACAGTGAGATCATGAAGTAACAAGAAACATTCACATTGAGATGATGAAGTAACAAGAAACATTCACAGTGAGATCATGAAGTAACAAGAAACACTCACAGTAAGATCATGAAGTAACAAGAAACACTAACAGTGAGATCATGAAGTAACAAGAAATGTTCACAGTGAGATCATGAAGTAACAAGAAATGTTCACAGTGAGATCATGAAGTAACAAGAAACACTCACAGTGAGATCATGAAGTAACAAGAAATGTTCACAGTGAGATCATGAAGTAAAAAGGAACACTCATATTGATATCATGAAGTAACAAGAAACACTCACATTGAGATCATGAAGTAACAAGAAATGTTCACAGTCAGATCATGAAGTAACAAGAAATGTTCACAGTTAGTTCATGAAGTAACAAGAAATGTTCACAATGAGATCATGAAGTAACAAGAAACACTCACAGTGAGATCATGAAGTAACAAGAAACATTCACATTGAGATCATGAAGTAACAAGAAATGTTCACAGTGAGATCATGAAGTAACAAGAAATGTTCACAGTGAGATCATGAAGTAACAAGAAACATTCACAGTGAGATCATGAAGTAACAAGAAATGTTCACAGTGAGATCATGAAGTAACAAGAAATGTTCACAGTGAGATCATGAAGTAACAAGAAACACTCACAGTGAGATCATGAAGTAACAAGAAACACTCACAGTAAGATCATGAAGTAACAAGAAACACTCACAGTGAGATCATGAAATAACAAGAAATGTTCACAGTGAGATCATGTAGTAACAAGAAACACTCACTGTCAGATGATGAATAAATTAGCAAATTCACTTTCAGATGATGTAAAAACCAGCCACAATTGATGTCAAATCATGAAGAAACTAGTAACATTCACTGTGAATTGTATTGTTCCCCTTCATCCTTTCTATAGTGGTCAACATTGTGGTAACCATTCACTTCAGTCATGTGTTCTGCCCCTTTCATTTGGAGCTCATGAACTTTAGTACGAGTACACTAACTGCTATTTTAGATATAAAGTGACATCACTAATAATGTTTAAAATTGCCTTAGAAAAGAAAAAAAACTAGAATTAAATGATGCAGAGATTAAGGTGAACTGATAACATCAAGAGATAGACTGATAACATCAAGAGACGAACTGATAACATCAAGAGATGAACTAATAACATCAAGAGATGAACTGATAACATCAAGAGATGAACTGATAACATCAAGAGATGAACTGATAACATCAAGAGATAGACTGATAACATCAAGAGATGAACTGATAACATCAAGAGATAGACTAATAACATCAAGAGATGAATTGATAACATCAAGAGATAGACTAATAACATCAAGAGATAGACTGATAACATCAAGAGATGAACTAATAACATCAAGAGATGAACTGATAACATCAAGAGATGAACTGGTAACATCAAGAGATAGACTGATAACATCAAGAGATGAACTAATAACATCAAGAGATGAACTAATAACATCAAGAGATGAACTGATAACATCAAGAGATGAACTGGTAACATCAAGAGATAGGCTGATAACATCAAGAGATGAACTGATAACATCAAGAGATGAACTAATAACATCAAGAGATGAACTAACAACATCAATACATGGATGATAACATCAAGTGATGAACTGATAACATCAGGACATGGCTGATAAAATCAAGAGATTGGCTGATACAATTAAAAGGTGGGCTCATGCGATCAAGAGTTGGATTGATGTCAAGAAGTGGACTGATAACATCAAGAGAGGAACTGGTGCCATCGAGAGATGGACTGATAACATCCAGAAAGGAACTGATAACATCAAGAAAGGAAATGGTTCCATCAAGAAATGGACTGATATCAAGAAGTGGACTGATAACATCAAGAGAGAAACTGGTGCCATCAAGAGGTGGGCTGATAACATTTAGAAATGGGCGCATAACATTTAAGAGATGGACTGATAATGAGAAAGGGTGGATTGATAACATCAAGATACTCTTCCACAAAACTAGACACCAACTTAAGTTAACAATTACCAGTACCACTCACATAATTATCTAGACAATTACAATCTCCAGTACCACTCTCTCAATAAACTAGACTTAACTCACAATCTCCAGTATCACTCTCTCAATAAACTAGACTTAACTCACAATCTCCAGTACCACTCTCTCAATAAACTAGACTTAACTCACAATCTCCAGTACCACTCTCACAATAAACTAGACTTAACTCACAATCTCCAGTACCACTCTCACAATAAACTAGACTTAACTCACAATCTCCAGTACCACTCTCCCACTAAACTAGACGTAACTCACAATCTCCAGTACCACTCTCCCAATAAACTAGACGTAACTCACAATCTCCAGTACCACTCTCGCACTAAACTAGACGTAACTCACAATCTCCAGTACCACTCTCGCACTAAACTAGACGTAACTCACAATCTCCAGTACCACTCTCGCACTAAACTAGACGTAACTCACAATCTCCAGTACCACGCTCGCACTAAACTAGACATAACTCACAATCTCCAGTACCACTCTCCCACTAAACTAGACGTAACTCACAATCTCCAGTACCACTCTCACAACAAACTAGACGTAACTCACAATCTCCAGTACCACTCTCCCACTAAACTAGACGTAACTCACAATCTCCAGTACCACTCTCCCACTAAACTAGACTTAACTCACAATCTCCAGTACCACTCTCCCACTAAACTAGACGTAACTCACAATCTCCAGTACCACTCTCCCACTAAACTAGACTTAACTCACAATCTCCAGTACCACTCTCCCACTAAACTAGACTTAACTCACAATCTCCAGTACCACTCTCCCACTAAACTAGACGTAACTCACAATCTCAGTACCACTCTCCACTAAACTAGACGTAACTCACAATCTCCAGTACCACTCTCCCACTAAACTAGACTTAACTCACAATCTCCAGTACCACTCTCCCACTAAACTAGACGTAACTCACAATCTCCAGTACCACTCTCCCACTAAACTAGACTTAACTCACAATCTCCAGTACCACTCTCCCACTAAACTAGACTTAACTCACAATCTCCAGTACCACTCTCCCACTAAACTAGACGTAACTCACAATCTCCAGTACCACTCTCCCACTAAACTAGACGTAACTCACAATCTCCAGTACCACTCTCCCACTAAACTAGACTTAACTCACAATCTCCAGTACCACTCTCCCACTAAACTAGACGTAACTCACAATCTCCAGTACCACTCTCCCACTAAACTAGACGTAACTCACAATCTCCAGTACCACTCTCCCTTCATGAGCAAAAAGGCTGGCGTCCACGTGGTAGACATGTTGTTGTGTGGGAGCTGTGATGTTGACCACCACTCGGAACTGCCTGGCATCCACAAGCTGGACTGTGCCCTGCAACAAAGTGAAGGTGCCTTGCTAGAGAAAGGTCTGGCAGTTAGTGCACTGGGCTCACACTTCAATCATTGCTGGTTTAAGTCTTTATAGAGCTGTCTAGTGACCCAAATCTGATGATGTTTTGTTGACTAAAATAGTAGAGTTGATGGAGTAGAGTTGATGGAGTAGAGTTGATGGAGTAGAGTTGATGAAGTAGAATGATGAAGCAGGGTTTATGCAGTTGAGTTAATAGAGTAGAGTTGATGAAGTAGAGTTTATACCGGAGAGTTGATAGAGTAGAGTTTATGGAGTGGAGTTAATAGAGTAGAGTTGATAAAGTAGAGTTTATGTAGTTGAGTTAATAGAGTAGAGTTGATGAAGTAGAGTTTATGTAGTTGAGTTAATAGAGTAGAGTTGATGAAGTAGAGTTTATGTAGTTGAGTTAATAGAGTGGAGTTGATGAAGTAGAGTTTATGTAGTTGAGTTAATAGAGTAGAGTTTATGTAGTTGAGTTAATAGAGTGGAGTTGATGAAGTAGAGTTTATGTAGTTGAGTTAATAGAGTGGAGTTGATGAAATAGAGTTGATGAAACAGTTTATGTAGTAGAATTGATAAAGTAAAGTCTAAACAGTGGAGTTGATGAAGTAGATTTATAAATAGCGTTTATGGTTGATTTATAAATAGAGTTTATGGTAGATTTATAAATAGAGTTTATGGTAGATTTATAAATAGAGTTTATGGTAGATTTATAAATAGAGTTTATGGTAGATTTATAAATAGAGTTTATGGTAGATTTATAAATAGAGTTTATGGTAGATTTATAAATAGAGTTTATGGTAGATTATAAATAGAGTTTATGGTAGATTTACAAATAGCGTTTATGGTAGATTTATAAATAGAGTTTATGGTAGATTTATAAATAGCGTTTATGGTAGATTTATAAATAGAGTTTATGGTAGATTTATAAATAGAGTTTATGGTAGATTTATAAATAGAGTTTATGGTAGATTTATAAATAGCGTTTATGGTAGATTTATAAATAGAGTTTATGGTAGATTTATAAATAGAGTTTATGGTAGATTTATAAATAGAGTTTATGCAAAAGAATCGATGAAGTAGAGTTTATACAGTAAAGTTGATGAAATAGATTTATGAAGTAGAGTTTATACAGTAAAGTTAATGAAACAAAGTTGATGAAATAGATTTATGCAGTAGAGTGTATACAGCATACTTTACGAAGTATAATTTATACTGTGAAGTTATGAAGTAGATTTATGAAGTAAGTTTATGCAGTAGAGTTGATGAAATAACGTTTATTAAGTAGATTTATGTAGTAGAGTTTATGAAGTTGATTTATACAGTATCATTATCATCATCATCATGTGTCATACAGGTTGACGTTGGTGATCATGTCCCTCCACAATCTTCTATCTACAGTGCATCGTATCAGTTCTGTTGTTGACTTTTTTCCATGCCATGACACCAAGCTATCCAGTATTTTCTCTCTCTGTCGTCCGCAATCTCTCTTTCCTCTTATTTTGCCAGTTGTAACCAAGTATTCCAACTGTTGCACCAAGCACTTCATCAGCAGAGCCATATCTATGGAATGTTAATCTGACATTGTTCTTGAATGATGTCCAAGTTAATGAGACATCAGAATCGTGGTGGCAGGAGCTACAAGAAGGGAGCGGAGAACATCAAGTTCTGCTGCTATAAAGGAGACTTGCCTTGCTATCCCAGAATTGCCTTAAATGGAATCACTGTAGTTGAAAACTTCTCCTCTTGTGTAAACTACACATTCACATCTAAGAGTGAATCAGTGAAGTTCACAAAATCATATTCTCTCTGTGGTTTTACTAACTACAGGTCATGTGGCTTCTGTTGGATTGGAAATGACAAATTACCACCACTGTGTGTCTATATGTTTGGAATTGGAGTCATCAATGACGGCCTAACATCATCAAGTGCTATGACGATCATCAATTTCGGGAGTACGTGAACTCCCATGGTATATGGTGGATAGGCGGCAGGAACCATTGAAGGCTATGTCTGAAAAGTGTTCCTTCTTGCAGTTTCCTCATATTCCAAGTCCGGCTTGTGGCAGGAGCTACTGAGTTAAGTGCTCTGTGCACACCGTGAGCTGTGTGTCTCATCCGTTTTGATCCTGCTTCGATATCCCGCTTGTTTACGATGAATGATGATATCGTATGACAGGAACAGTTGGCTGTGTTCACTTTCTGCGCGGTTTCGCCTTATGTCTTTTGGCGTGTGCTGAGACTGCTACGATGGGGACTACAGTTACCTTTCTTTGTTTGGGAGATGAGTTGGTAATTCGGATGATTCCACTGGCACGGGCGGTTGAGCAATTATGGATTTTAATTCGTTTGCTGTGATGCCGAGGCCTTCAATAACCAATAACCAATAACCAATTCCAACTTTCCTCTTCTCATGATGTGTCCGAAAAATGTTGATTGTTTCTTTCTGATGTTTTTTAGGAGCTCCTTTTTTTGTGTTGGCCTCTTTGAAAATTTCCTCATTGGTCTTTTTAGCTGTCCAGGGAACTTTCAACATTCTTCTGAGAAATCCATCTCTGTGGCCTCTAATCGTCTTTTCATTTGTTGGTCTACTGTCCATGATTCGCTTCCATAGGTCAGAATTGGTTCTTTATAGCACCGATGAACTCTCTTTCTCACATCTCTTGACAAAGACTTGCTGTATAAGATATTTTTCATTTTCTGAAATGCTATTTTGGCCTGAGCTATTCTGCTTTTAATTTCCGTGGTGCATCTTCCATCCGATGTTATATTGTGCCCAAGTATTTCAAACGTTGCACTTGTTTCAGATTTGTCCTGTTTATTTTTTTATGCTGCATGCTATTGATGATTGTTTCTTTGATATGACCATTACTTCTGTTTTCTCACTATTCAGGCAGACTTTTTTTTATTGCTTTCTTTTACTATTATGTCTATCATTTCTTGTAGCTCATTCTCTGTCTCTGCTATTAAGACTACGTCACCCACATATCGCAAATTATTTATATTGTGACCGTTGACTTCAATTCCTTTTTTGTCTACTATTGATCTCATAATATGTTTGCTGAAAGTGAAAACAAATCCGGCGACAGAACACAGAATTGTCTGACTCCTTGTTTTATATATTGGAATTGTCCTGTTTGGTTGTTAATTCGTATAGCTGCTGTTTGTTTATACAGCTGAGTTGATGAAGTAGAGTTTATGCAGCAGAGTTGATGGAGTAGAATGTATACAGTAGAGTTATGAAGTAGAGTTATAAAGTAGAGTTTACGCAGTAGAGTTTATGCGGTAGAGTTTATAAAAAAAAGAATTTTCTTGCTCACAGCTGACTATATACATCTAAAAGTAATATTTTAAATCTAGCCTGTAAATGCTATATTTTAGAATGATGGTGTGCGGATTCTGTCTGATACATTGCACTCATTCTTAAAACTGCTATTTCATGGAAGTGTTTCCAATGTGTAGCACCACTTACAAAATGTCACATTTTTTTTACTAAAGCAAATATTTATGACCAATTAGAATATTAGTTGTAATTAAACGTCAAAGACAAACTTGAGAGTTGCAGGTGACGCAATATTTAATTTTTAACAACACAAGTGTTTAAATTTGAAGATACAGTTTCTTTGAATCATCGTTAATGTGTAATCCTATAATCGTTAATGTGTAATCCAAGCATCGTTAATGTGTAATCCAATCATCGTTAATGTGTAATCCAATCATCGTTAATGTGTAATCCAATCATCGTTAATGTGTAATCCAATCATCAAGAACGTGTAATCCAATCATCGTTAATGTGTACTCCAATCATCACAAACGTGTAATCCAATCATTGTTAATGTGTAATCCAATCATCATTAATGTGTAATCCAATCATCGTTAATGTGTAATCCAATCATCGTTAATGTGTAATCCAATCATCGTTAATGTGTAATCCAATCATCAAGAACGTGTAATCCAATCATCGTTAATGTGTACTCCAATCATCACAACGTGTAATCCAATCATTGTTAATGTGTAATCCAATCATCATTAATGTGTAATCCAATCATCGTTAATGTGTAATCCAATCATCGTTAATGTGTAATCCAATCATCGTTAATGTGTAATCCAATCATCAAGAACGTGTAATCCAATCATCGTTAATGTGTACTCCAATCATCACAAACGTGTAATCCAATCATTGTTAATGTGTAATCCAATCATCATTAATGTGTAATCCAATCATCGTTAATGTGTACTCCAATCATCACAAACGTGAAATCCGATCATCGTTAATGTGTAATCCAATCATCGTTAATGTGTAATCCAATCATCGTTAATCTGTAATCCAATCATCGTTAATGTGTAATACAATCATCGTTAATGTGTAATACAATCATCGTTAATGTGTACTAAAGAAGCATGTGAATGTTATCTCCCTGGACAGTCAATAAATGAGCAAATCAACTAAAGTACAATGACAAACAGCTGTCACCAGTGAAAGCCTTTGGTGTGCGACCACAGACATAAACACACTGTGTACAACCAACATTTGTTGTGCGACCACAGACACAGCACACTGTGTCAACCAAATTTGTTGTGCGACCACAGACATAGCACACTGTGTACAACCAACATTTGTTGTGCGACCACAGACATAGCACACTGTGTACAACCAACATTTGTTGTGCGACCACAGACAAAGCACACTGTGTACAACCAACATTTGTTGTGCGACCACAGACAAAGCACACTGTGTACAACCAACATTTATTGTCCGACCACAGACAAAGCACACTGTGTACAACCAACATTTGTTGTCCGACCACAGACATAGCACACTGTGTACAACCAACATTTGTTGTGCGACCACAGACAAAGCACACTGTGTACAACCAACATTTGTTGTGCGACCACAGACAAAGCACACTGTGTACAACCAACATTTATTGTCCGACCACAGACAAAGCACACTGTGTACAACAACATTTGTTGTCCGACCACAGACAAAGCACACTGTGTACAACCAACATTTGTTGTGCGACCACAGACATAGCACACTGTGTACAACCACATTTGTTGTGCGACCACAGACATAGCACACTGTGTACAACCAACATTTGTTGTGCGACCACAGACATAGCACACTGTGTACAACCAACATTTGTTGTGCGACCACAGACATAGCACACTGTCTACAACCAACATTTAGTGTGCGACCACAGACATAGCACACTGTGTACAACCAACAATTGTTGTGCGACCACAGACATAGCACACTGTGTACAACCAACATTTGTTGTGCGACCACAGACATAGCACACTGTGTACAACCAACATTTGGTGTGCGACCACAGACATAGCACACTGTGTACAACCAACATTTGTTGTGTGACCTCAGACATAGCACACTGTGTACAACCAACATTTGTTGTGTGACCTCAGACATAGCACACTGTGTACAACCAACATCTGTGTTGTGATCACATATATACCACACTGTGTACAACCAACATTTGTTGTGTGACCACATATATACCACACTGTGTACAACCAACATTTATTGTGTGACCACATGTATACCACACTGTGTACATCCGACATTTGTTGTGTGACCACAGACATACCACACTGTGTACAACCGAAATTTGTTGTGTGACCACAGATATACCACACTGTGTACAACCGACATTTGTTGTACGACCACTCACAGACATACCACACTGTGTACAACCAACATTTGTTGTACGACCACTCACAGACATACCACACTGTGTACAACCAACATTTGTTGTGTGATCACAGATATACCACACTGTGTACATCCGACATTTGTTGTGTGACCACAGATATACCACACTGTGTACAACCGAAATTTGTGTGTGACCACAGATATACCACACTGTGTACAAGCAACATTTGTTGTACGACCACTCACAGACATACCACACTGTGTACAAGCAACATTTGTTGTATGATCACTCACAGACATACCACACTGTGTACAACCAACATTTGTTGTATGACCACTCACAGACATACCACACTGTGTACAAGCAACATTTGTTGTATGATCACTCACAGACATACCACACTGTGTACAAGCAACATTTGTTGTATGATCACTCACAGGCATACCACACTGTGTACAACCAACATTTGTTGTATGATCACTCATAGACATACCACACTGTGTACAACCAACATTTGTTGTATGACCACTCACAGGCATACCACACTGTGTACAAGCAACATTTGTTGTATGATCACTCACAGACATACCACACTGTGTACAAGCAACATTTGTTGTATGATCACTCACAGACATACCACACTGTGTACAACCAACATTGTTGTATGATCACTCACAGACATACCACACTGTGTACAAGCAACATTTGTTGTATGATCACTCACAGACATACCACACTGTGTACAACCAACATTTGTTGTATGACCACTCACAGACATACCACACTGTGTACAAGCAACATTTATTGTATGATCACTCACAGACATACCACACTGTGTACAACCAACATTTGTTGTATAACCACTCACAGACATAGCCTGATGGACACATTAAGTCTGAATCTACCTGGAGAATTCAGTCACGTGATAACCACGCCCACAACAAACCCATCTAGTTTTCTTCTCGACCACCTTCCCTCTTAACCGAAGGCGCTAAAACAAAAAGTCAATCCCCAGCAAAGTCGGATGTTCAGGGTCTATATCACCTGCAAGCGTGCCTCGTCCCAGCAACGATACAACGTCATGTTGCCGTCTGCTAATGGGGATGGTCGAAGAATTTGAAAGCAAAAACTGAACAAATAAACAATTGATAGAGCTGATCGCATGAAGCTATTGCTGGTGTGCCAAGTAATTCCCCTAAAGTGCAGAGTTCCATTTAACCGTTTCTTTACTTGGCAGATCTCCGAGGAGGGCAGGGGTCATACCTCCCAAGAACAGTGCCGCGTTATGTGGCGTGTTGACGCGAGTCTTAGCCACGATTCTCGACAAATCCTGGCGATTAGCAGGCTCTCTAGATATGGCTGTTTAATCCTGGTTAAAGCTCGATCACCTGCAATTCGGTGCCCATTATCAAGGTGGATTAGGCAGGCAAGTGCCCCGTTTTTAAACAGAAGGTGTGTAGGTGGACGGGCATTAATGGATATGTGGGTTAGTTGGTGGATAGAGTGGGTCAGTGTTTAGTCAGGTGGACGGGCATTAGTGGATATGTGGGTTAGTTGGTGGATTGAGTGAGTCAATGTTTGGTCAGGTGGACGGGCATTAGTGGATATGTGGGTTAGCTGGTGGATAGAGTGGGTCAGTGTTTAGTCAGGTGGACGGGCATTAGTGGATATGTGGATTAGTTGGTGGAATGAGTGGGTCAGTGTTTGTTTAGGTGGACGGGCATTAGTGGATATGTGGGTTAGTTGGTGGATTGAGATAGTGAGTGTTTGTTTAGGTGGACGAGCATTAGCGGATATGTGGGTTAGCTGGTGGATAGAGTGGGTCAGTGTTTGGTCAGGTGGACGGGTGGACGGTCATTAGTGGATATGTGGGTTAGTTGGTGGAATGAGTGAGTCAGTGTTTGGTCAGGTGGACGGGTGGACGGGCATTAGTGGATATGTGGGTTAGTTGGTGGATAGAGTGAGTCAGTGTTTGGTCAGGTGGACGGGCATTAGTGGATATGTGGGTTAGCTGGTGGATAGAGTGAGTCAGTGTTTGGTCAGGTGGACGGGTGGACGGGCATTAGTGGATATGTGGGTTAGTTGGTGGATTGAGTGAGTGAGTGTTTGCTTAGATGGACGGGCATTAGTGGATATGTGGGTTAGTTGGTGGAATGAGTGGGTCAGTGTTTGGTCAGGTGGACGGGCATTAGTGGATACGTGAGTTAGCTGGTGGATAGAGTGGGTCAGTGTTTAGTCAGGTGGACGTGTGGACGGTCATTTAGTGGATATGTGGGTTAGCTGGTGGATAGAGTGGGTCAGTGTTTAGTCAGGTGGACGGGTGGACGGGCATTAGCGGATATGTGGGTTAGCTGGTAGATAGAGTGGGTCAGTGTTTGGTCAGGTGGAGACAGACAGATAGAAAAGATATAATATATAGAATATAAAAGACAGAATAGACAGAATAGACAGAATAGACAGACAAACGATAGATACATTGATAGTCATAAGTAGACATGTGTGAAAGACATCGCCAATGATAGCTATCTCTTGAGGTAGCTGAGTTGAGCGTGTGCTCTAGCATTGGTTCTCATGACAGGGCGCTATGCTGAGGAGTACGGGTGCGATCCTGCTTCAGATCATATTTTATATATATCGTTGATTGTTTGTGATTTTTTTTTCCGAGTTCTGTAAACATACCTCCTCCCCTGAAATGATTCGCTGATCTATCTCACCTCAAAAGTTTCCCTCCAGAATAATATTCATTGATTATTATTTGTCTCATGACAATAGACGGACGGACGGACACATCGGACGGACGGACACATCGGACGGACGGACGGACACATCGGACGGACGGACACATCGGACGAGCGGCGGGCGGGCGGACGGACGGACACATCGGACGGACGGACACATCGGACGGACGGACACATCGGACGGACGGACACATCGGACGGACGGACGGACACATCGGACGGACGGACACATCGGACGGACGGACGGACGGACGGACACATCGGACGGACGGACACATCGGACGGACGGACGGACGGACGGACACATCGGACGGACGGACACATCGGACGGACGGACGGACGGACGGACACATCGGACGGACGGACACATCGGACGAGCGGCGGGCGGGCGGGCGGACGGATAGATAGATAGATAGATAGATAGATAGATAGATAGATAGATAGATAGATAGATAGATAGATAGATAGATAGATAGATAGATAGATAGATAGATAGATAGATAGATAGATAGATAGATAGATAGATAGATAGATAGATAGATAGATAGATAGATAGATAGATAGATAGATAGATAGATAGATAGATAGATAGATAGATAGATAGATAGATAGATAGATAGATAGATAGATAGATTAAATAGACAGGCAGACAGACAGATAGATTAGACAGACAGGACAAGACAGGACAGACAAACAGGACAGGACAGGACAGATCCGGACAGACAGACAGGCAGGCAGACAGGCAGGCAGACAGACAGATAGATTAGACAGACAGGACAAAACAGGACAGACCCGGACAGACAGGCAGGCAGGCAGGCAGACGGGCAGGCGGGCAGGCAGGCAGGCAGACAGGCAGGCAGACAGACAGGCAGACAGGCAGGCAGGCAGACAGGCAGGCAGGCAGACAGACATATAGATAGACAGACAGGACAAGACAGGACAGACAGACAGGACAGGAAGGACAGGACAGACCCGAACAGACAGGCAGGCAGGCAGACAGGCAGGCAGGCAGACAGACAGGCAGGCAGGCAGACAGGCAGGCAGACAGGCAGACAGGCAGGCAGACAGGCAGATACATCAACATCTAAGCAGAGAACGATAAACAAGCGACATCTATTAAAGAGACTCTCAGAGAAGTAAGCTACACTCGAGTGTAGCACTTGGTAGTACCCGGCTTGGCAAACACACCAGGTCCCGAGAGATAAGCGAGGGCCGTAATGAGATTAAGAGAATCCACTCAGACCTGTTGTGTTCACACCAGAGAGGTTGTGTTCACACCAGAGAGGTTGCCCACTTTCTGACTTTTTGTTATACACATTCATCAGATGTGTGTCCATGTTATCCCTCTATCAACATCAGATAGTTGTCCATATTATCTCTCTATAACATCAGATGTGTGTCCATGTTATCTCTCTATAAAATCAGATGTGTGTCCATGTTATCTCTCTATAACATCAGATGTGTGTCCATATTATCTCTCTATAACATCAGTTGTGTGTCCATGTTATCTCTATATAACATCAGATGTGTGTCCATGTTATCTCTATATAACATCAGTTGTGTGTCCATGTTATCTCTCTATAACATCAGATGTGTGTCCATGTTATCTCTATATAACATCAGTTGTGTGTCCATGTTATCTCTCTATCAACATCAGATAGTTGTCCATATTATCTCTCTATAACATCAGATGTGTGTCCATGTTATCTCTCTATAAAATTAGATGTGTGTCCATGTTATCTCTCTATAACATCAGATGTGTGTCCATGTTATCTCTCTATAACATCAGTTGTGTGTCCATGTTATCTCTATATAACATCAGATGTGTGTCCATGTTATCTCTATATAACATCAGATGTGTGTCCATGTTATCTCTATATAACATCAGTTGTGTGTCCATGTTATCTCTCTATCAACATCAGATATGTGTCCATGTTATCTCTCTATAACATCAGATATGTGTCCATGTTATCTCTCTATAACATCAGATATGTGTCCATGTTATCTCTCTATAACATCAGATATGTGTCCATGTTATCTCTCTTATTTGTCCATGTTATCTCTCTATCAACATCAGATATTTGTCCATGTTATCTCTCTATCAACATCAGATATTTGTCCATGTTATCTCTCTATCAAGATCAGATATTTGTCCATGTTATCTCTCTATCAACATCAGATATTTGTCCATGTTATCTCTCTATCAACATCAGATATTTGTCCATGTTATCTCTCTATCAACATCAGATATTTGTCCATGTTATCTCTCTATCAACATCAGATATTTGTCCATGTTATCGCCCTATCAACATCAGATATGTGTCCATGTTATCTCTCTATCAACATCAGATATTGTCCATGTTATCTCTCTATCAACATCAGATATTTGTCCATGTTATCTCTCTATCAACATCAGATAGTTGTCCATGTTATCTCTCTATCAACATCAGATATGTGTCCATGTTATCTCTCTATCAACATCAGATATTTGTCCATGTTATCTCTCTATCAACATCAGATATGTGTCCATGTTATCTCTCTATAACATCAGATGTGTGTCCATGTTATCTCTCTATAACATCAGTTGTGTGTCCATGTTATCTCTATATAACATCAGATGTGTGTCCATGTTATCTCTATATAACATCAGTTGTGTGTCCATGTTATCTCTCTATAACATCAGATGTGTGTCCATGTTATCTCTATATAACATCAGTTGTGTGTCCATGTTATCTCTCTATCAACATCAGATAGTTGTCCATATTATCTCTCTATAACATCAGATGTGTGTCCATGTTATCTCTCAATAAAATCAGATGTGTGTCCATGTTATCTCTCTATAACATCAGATGTGTGTCCATGTTATCTCTCTATAACATCAGTTGTGTGTCCATGTTATCTCTATATAACATCAGATGTGTGTCCATGTTATCTCTATATAACATCAGATGTGTGTCCATGTTATCTCTATATAACATCAGTTGTGTGTCCATGTTATCTCTCAATCAACATCAGATATGTGTCCATGTTATCTCTCTATAACATCAGATATGTGTCCATGTTATCTCTCTATAACATCAGATATGTGTCCATGTTATCTCTCTATAACATCAGATATGTGTCCATGTTATCTCTCTTATTTGTCCATGTTATCTCTCTATCAACATCAGATATTTGTCCATGTTATCTCTCTATCAACATCAGATATTTGTCCATGTTATCTCTCTATCAACATCAGATATTTGTCCATGTTATCTCTCTATCAACATCAGATATTTGTCCATGTTATCTCTCTATCAACATCAGATATTTGTCCATGTTATCTCTCTATCAACATCAGATATTTGTCCATGTTATCTCTCTATCAACATCAGATATTTGTCCATGTTATCGCCCTATCAACATCAGATATGTGTCCATGTTATCTCTCTATCAACATCAGATATTTGTCCATGTTATCTCTCTATCAACATCAGATATTTGTCCATGTTATCTCTCTATCAACATCAGATAGTTGTCCATGTTATCTCTCTATCAACATCAGATATGTGTCCATGTTATCTCTCTATCAACATCAGATATTGTCCATGTTATCTCTCTATCAACATCAGATATGTGTCCATGTTATCGCTCTATCAACATCAGATATGTGTCCATGTTATCTATCTATCAACATCAGATATTTGTCCATGTTATCTCTCTATCAACATCAGATATTTGTCCATGTTATCTCTCTATCAACATCAGATATTTGTCCATGTTATCTCTCTATCAACATCAGATATGTGTCCATGTTATCTCTCAATCAACATCAGATATTTGTCCATGTTATCTCTCTATCAACATCAGATATGTGTCCATGTTATCGCTCTATCAACATCAGATATGTGTCCATGTTATCGCTCTATCAACATCAGATATGTGTCCATGTTATCTCTCTATCAACATCAGATATGTGTCCATGTTATCTCTCTATCAACATCAGATATTTGTCCATGTTATCTCTCTATCAACATCAGATATGTGTCCATGTTATCTCTCTATCAACATCAGATATTTGTCCATGTTATCTCTCTATCAACATCAGATATTTGTCCATGTTATCTCTCTATCAACATCAGATATTTGTCCATGTTATCGATCTATCACATCAGATATTTGTCCATGTTATCTGTCTATCAACATATTATATTTATCCATGTTATCGCTCTTTCAACATCAGATATTTGTCCATGTTATCTCTTTATCAACATCAGATATTTGTCCATGTTATCTCTTTATCAACATCAGATATTTGTCCATGTTATCTCTTTATCAACATCAGATATTTGTCCATGTTATCTCTCTATCAACATCAGATATGTGTCCATGATATCTCTTTATCAACATCAGATATGTGTCCATGTTATCTCTTTATCAACATCAGATATTTGTCCATGTTATATCTTTATCAACATCAGATATGTGTCCATGTTATCTCTCTATCAACATCAGATATGTGTCCATGTTATCTCTTTATCAACATCAGATATTTGTCCATGTTATCGCTCTATCAACATCAGATATTTGTCCATGTTATCTCTTTATCAACATCAGATATTTGTCCATGTTATCTCTTTATCAACATCAGATATTTGTCCATGTTATCTCTCTATCAACATCAGATATGTGTCCATGTTATCTCTCTATAACATCAGATATGTGTCCATGTTATCTCTCTATAACATCAGATATGTGTCCATGTTATCTCTCTTATTTGTCCATGTTATCTCTCTATCAACATCAGATATTTGTCCATGTTATCTCTCTATCAACATCAGATATTTGTCCATGTTATCTCTCTATCAACATCAGATATTTGTCCATGTTATCTCTCTATCAACATCAGATATTTGTCCATGTTATCTCTCTATCAACATCAGATATTTGTCCATGTTATCTCTCTATCAACATCAGATATTTGTCCATGTTATCTCTCTATCAACATCAGATATTTGTCCATGTTATCGCCCTATCAACATCAGATATGTGTCCATGTTATCTCTCTATCAACATCAGATATTTGTCCATGTTATCTCTCTATCAACATCAGATATTTGTCCATGTTATCTCTCTATCAACATCAGATAGTTGTCCATGCTATCTCTCTATCAACATCAGATATGTGTCCATGTTATCTCTCTATCAACATCAGATATTTGTCCATGTTATCTCTCTATCAACATCAGATATGTGTCCATGTTATCGCTCTATCAACATCAGATATGTGTCCATGTTATCTATCTATCAACATCAGATATTTGTCCATGTTATCTCTCTATCAACATCAGATATTTGTCCATGTTATCTCTCTATCAACATCAGATATTTGTCCATGTTATCTCTCTATCAACATCAGATATGTGTCCATGTTATCTCTCAATCAACATCAGATATTTGTCCATGTTATCTCTCTATCAACATCAGATATGTGTCCATGTTATCGCTCTATCAACATCAGATATGTGTCCATGTTATCGCTCTATCAACATCAGATATGTGTCCATGTTATCTCTCTATCAACATCAGATATGTGTCCATGTTATCTCTCTATCAACATCAGATATTTGTCCATGTTATCTCTCTATCAACATCAGATATGTGTCCATGTTATCTCTCTATCAACATCAGATATTTGTCCATGTTATCTCTCTATCAACATCAGATATTTGTCCATGTTATCTCTCTATCAACATCAGATATTTGTCCATGTTATCGCTCTATCAACATCAGATATTTGTCCATGTTATCTGTCTATCAACATATGATATTTGTCCATGTTATCGCTTTATCAACATCAGATATTTGTCCATGTTATCTCTTTATCAACATCAGATATTTGTCCATGTTATCTCTTTATCAACATCAGATATTTGTCCATGTTATCTCTTTATCAACATCAGATATTTGTCCATGTTATCTCTCTATCAACATCAGATATTTGTCCATGTTATCTCTTTATCAACATCAGATATGTGTCCATGTTATCTCTTTATCAACATCAGATATTTGTCCATGTTATATCTTTATCAACATCAGATATGTGTCCATGTTATCTCTCTATCAACATCAGATATGTGTCCATGTTATCTCTTTATCAACATCAGATATTTGTCCATGTTATCGCTCTATCAACATCAGATATTTGTCCATGTTATCTCTTTATCAACATCAGATATTTGTCCATGTTATCTCTTTATCAACATCAGATATTTGTCCATGTTATCTCTTTATCAACATCATATATTTGTCCATGTTATCTGTCTATTAACATATGATATTTGTCCATGTTATCTCTTTATCAACATCAGATATTTGTCCATGTTATCTCTCTATCAACATCAGATATGTGTCCATGTTATCTCTTTATCAACATATGATATTTGTCCATGTTATCGCTCTATCAACATCAGATATTTGTCCATGTTATCTCTTTATCAACATATGATATTTGTCCATGTTATCGCTCTATCAACATCAGATATTTGTCCATGTTATCTGTCTATCAACATATGATATTTGTCCATGTTATCTCTTTATCAACATCAGATATTTGTCCATGTTATCTCTCTATCAACATCAGATATGTGTCCATGTTATCTCTCTATCAACATCAGATATTTGTCCATGTTATCGCTCTATCAACATCAGATATTTGTCCATGTTATCTCTCTATCAACATCAGATATTTGTCCATGTTATCGCTCTATCAACAAGTTCAATTCTTCCGCCAAAAATATTTAAGTTCAACCCCCCCCCCCTCCTTGTGTGTTGTCGTTATGGGTGTCTTTATGTTTGTTTATGTGTGTATATGAGTGAGTGTGCGCGCGCGTGCTGCCATTTTCTGGTCTCGTTTTAGACTAATGTCCTTCATTTTGACCCTATTCTACATATTTGTTGTTGTTTCCCTGAACATCTTTCTGTCAACATTTTTACAAATAACAAATAGATACATGACACACACACACAATCATGCACACACACAATCACACATAAAATCACACACAGACGAACGCACACAAACACGCACACAGACACAATCACGCAATCACACACACAGACGCACGCACACAAACACGCACACAGACACAATCACGCACGCACACACACACACAATTATGCACGCACATACACACACACACACACATCACACACACACACACGCGCGCCTGCGCTTTGAAGGGACAAGAAAAGCTTCAACTCAGAACATATCCAACAAATATTGCCCTCAAGCAGCTCTCGACAAGGATATAACACTTTCCGGCTCACGAGCTTAATGAATGGCGACACTCGCAGAGGGCACTTTAGTCAATGCCAGGCCTCGGGTTGGAGGCAATCATTCGAGCACAGTCTGTGGATGTCGGCAAGTCTTCTCTCCTGAGCTAGCCCTTGTCACAGCCTCGCTTATACACGGATTCTCTCATGAGCTGGCCCTTGTCACAGCCTCGCTTATACACGGATTCTCTCATGAGCTGGCCCTTGTCACAGCCTCGCTTATACACGGATTAGAGTCACAGTCTTCAACGAATAGCTAGTTTGCCAGTTTTAATAGCAGGCTCTCGTCTCTCTCTCTCTCTCTCTCTCTCTCTCTCTCTATCTCTCTCTCTCATCTGTGTGTGAATTGAACAAGATTATCACCACAGCGAATAGTTGATAATTATTTTTTTTTTAAACAAATCATTTGCGAACAAGTTTTAGAAGATGGACAGCGTAAAAGACTCAACGTCTAGAATATCCCCAAAGTCTGCTCATCGTTTTTAAGTTGAAATCAAGTTGACTTCTAATTATTTTCTTTCTGCAAGTTCAACCTACCTGACTGGCTTGGATACTAAAAGTTAACAGTACCAGCTATAAGCTGAAAGGGCAGAAGTTAACAGTACCAGCTATAAGCTGAAAGGGCAGAAGTTAACAGTACCAGCGGCAAACTGGGAGGGCCAAAGTGGCTGTACTAGCGCAAGCTGGGATGGCAAAAATGACTGTACCAGTCACAAGCTGGGATGGCAAAAATGACTGTACCATCGACCATCTGGGAGGGCAAAAGCCACAGTACCAGCGACAAGCTGAGGGGGGGGGGGGGAAGGGCAAAAGCCACAGTACCAGCGACAAGCTGAGGGGGGGGGGGGGGGGGGGGGGGGGAAGTGAGTGTACCAGCGACAAGCTGGGAGTGCAAATGTGACTGTATCAGCGATACCTGGGTAAGAAACTCGGAGTTGTGGAAACTGGACGTTGTGGAAACTGGACGTAGTGGAAACTGGGCGTTGTGGAAACTGGACGTTGTGGAAACTGGACGTTGTGGAAACTGGACGTTGTGGAAACTGGGCGGTTTGGAAACTGGGCGGTTTGGAAACTGGACGTTGTGGAAACTGGGCGGTGTGGAAACTGGACGTTGTGGAAACTGGGCGGTGTGGAAACTGGGCGTTGTGGAAACTGGGCGTTGTGGAAACTGGGCGGTGTGGAAACTGGGCGGTGTGGAAACTGGGCGTTGTGGAAACTGGGCGGTGTGGAAACTGGGCGGTGTGGAAACTGGGCGGTGTGGAAACTGGGCGGTGTGGAAACTGGCCGGGCTCAAGAACATACGATGTTACCCATGACGCCTTTCTGATGACCCGCGCTTATTCAGAGAATTCTCTCCAAGAATACACGTCCAGTCACAAAGATATCACTCCCAGACTACACCTTCAATCACAAAGATATCACTCCCAGACTACACCTCCAGTCACAAAGATCTCACTCCCAGACTACACCTCCAGTCACAAAGATCTCACTCCCAGACTACACCTCCAGTCACAAAGATCTCACTCCCAGACTACACCTCCAGTCACAAAGATCTCACTCCCAGAATACACCTCCAGTCACAAAGATCTCACTCCCAGACTACACCTCCAGTCACAAAGATCTCACTCCCAGACTACACCTCCAGTCACAAAGATCTCATTCCCAGACTACACCTCCAGTCACAAAGATCTCACTCCCAGACTACACCTCCAGTCACAAAGATCTCACTCCAGACTACACCTCCAGTCACAAAGATCTCACTCCCAGACTACACTCCAGTCACAAAGATCTCACTCCCAGACTACACCTCCAGCACAAAGATCTCACTCCCAGACTACACCTCCAGTCACAAAGATCTCACTCCCAGACTACACCTCCAGTCACAAAGATCTCACTCCCAGACTACACCTCCAGCCACAAAGATCTCACTCCCAGACTACACCTCCAGTCACAAAGATCTCACTCCCAGACTACACCTCCAGTCACAAAGATCTCACTGCCAGACTACACCTCCAGCCACAAAGATATCACTCCAAGACTACACCTCCAGTCACAAAGATCTCACTCCCAGACTACACCTCCAGTCACAAAGATCTCACTCCCAGACTACACCTCCAGTCACAAAGATCTCACTCCCAGACTACACTCCAGTCACAAAGATCTCACTCCCAGACTACACCTCCAGCCACAAAGATATCACTCCCAGACTACACCTCCAGCCACAAAGATATCACTCCCAGACTACACTCCAGCCACAAAGATATCACTCCCAGACTACACCTCCAGTATCAAAGATCTCACTCCCACACTACACCTCCAGTCACAAAGATATCACTCCCAGACTACACCTCCAGTCACAAAGATATCACTCCCAGACTACACCTCCAGCCACAAAGATATCACTCCCAGACTACACCTCCAGCCACAAAGATATCACTCCCAGACTACACCTCCAGCCACAAAGATATCACTCCCAGACTACACCTCCAGTATCAAAGATCTCACTCCCAGACTACACCTCCAGTCACAAAGATATCACTCCCAGACTACACCTCCAGTCACAAAGATATCACTCCCAGACTACACCTCCAGCCACAAAGATATCACTCCCAGACTACACCTCCAGCCACAAAGATATCACTCCCAGACTACACCTCCAGCCACAAAGATATCACTCCCAGACTACACCTCCAGTATCAAAGATCTCACTCCCAGACTACACCTCCAGTATCAAAGATCTCACTCCCAGACTACACCTCCAGTATCAAAGATCTCACTCCCAGACTACACCTCCAGTATCAAAGATCTCACTCCCAGACTACACCTCCAGTATCAAAGATCTCACTCCCAGACTACACCTCCAGTCACGTAGATCTCACTCCCAGACTACACCTCCAGTCACGTAGATCTCACTCCCAGACTACACCTCCAGTCACGTAGATCTCACTCCCAGACTACACCTCCAGTTACGTAGATCTCACTCACAGACTACACCTTCAGTCACGTAGATCTCACTCCCAGACTACACCTCCAGTCACGTAGATCTCACGCCCAGACTACACCTCCAGTATCAAAGATATCACTCCCAGACTACACCTCCAGTATCAAAGATCTCACACCCAGACTACACCTCCAGTCACGTAGATCTCACTCCCAGACTACACCTCCAATCACAAAGATCTCACTCCCAGACTACACCTCCAGTCACAAAGATCTCACTCCCAGACTACACCTCCAGTCACAAAGATCTCACTCCCAGACTACACCTCCAGTCACAAAGATCTCACTCCCAGACTACACCTCCAGTCACAAAGATCTCACTCCCAGACTACACCTCCAGTCACAAAGATCTCACTCCCAGACTACACCTCCAATCACAAAGATCTCACTCCCAGACTACACCTCCAGTCACAAAGATCTCACTCCCAGACTACACCTCCAGTCACGTAGATCTCACTCCCAGACTACACCTCCAATCACAAAGATCTCACTCCCAGACTACACCTCCAGTCACAAAGATCTCACTCCCAGACTACACCTCCAGCCACAAAGATATCACTCCCAGATTACACCTCCAGTCACAAAGATATCACTCCCAGACTACACCTCCAGCCACAAAGATATCACTCCCAGACTACACCTCCAGTCACAAAGATATCACTCCCAGACTACACCTCCAGTCACAAAGATATCACTCCCAGACTACACCTCCAGTCACAAAGATCTCACTCCCAGACTACACCTCCAGTCACAAAGATCTCACTGCCAGACTACACCTCCAGCCACAAAGATATCACTCCAAGACTACACCTCCAGTCACAAAGATCTCACTCCCAGACTACACCTCCAGTCACAAAGATCTCACTCCCAGACTACACCTCCAGTCACAAAGATCTCACTCCCAGACTACACCTCCAGTCACAAAGATCTCACTCCCAGACTACACCTCCAGCCACAAAGATATCACTCCCAGACTACACCTCCAGCACAAAGATATCACTCCCAGACTACACCTCCAGCCACAAAGATATCACTCCCAGACTACACCTCCAGTATCAAAGATCTCACTCCCACACTACACCTCCAGTCACAAAGATATCACTCCCAGACTACACCTCCAGTCACAAAGATATCACTCCCAGACTACACCTCCAGCACAAAGATATCACTCCCAGACTACACCTCCAGCCACAAAGATATCACTCCCAGACTACACCTCCAGCCACAAAGATATCACTCCCAGACTACACCTCCAGTATCAAAGATCTCACTCCCAGACTACACCTCCAGTCACAAAGATATCACTCCCAGACTACACCTCCAGTCACAAAGATATCACTCCCAGACTACACCTCCAGCCACAAAGATATCACTCCCAGACTACACCTCCAGCCACAAAGATATCACTCCCAGACTACACCTCCAGCCACAAAGATATCACTCCCAGACTACACCTCCAGTATCAAAGATCTCACTCCCAGACTACACCTCCAGTATCAAAGATCTCACTCCCAGACTACACCTCCAGTATCAAAGATCTCACTCCCAGACTACACCTCCAGTATCAAAGATCTCACTCCCAGACTACACCTCCAGTATCAAAGATCTCACTCCCAGACTACACCTCCAGTCACGTAGATCTCACTCCCAGACTACACCTCCAGTCACGTAGATCTCACTCCCAGACTACACCTCCAGTCACGTAGATCTCACTCCCAGACTACACCTCCAGTTACGTAGATCTCACTCACAGACTACACCTTCAGTCACGTAGATCTCACTCCCAGACTACACCTCCAGTCACGTAGATCTCACGCCAGACTACACCTCCAGTATCAAAGATATCACTCCCAGACTACACCTCCAGTATTAAAGATCTCACACCCAGACTACACCTCCAGTCACGTAGATCTCACTCCCAGACTACACCTCCAATCACAAAGATCTCACTCCCAGACTACACCTCCAGTCACAAAGATCTCACTCCCAGACTACACCTCCAGTCACAAAGATCTCACTCCCAGACTACACCTCCAGTCACAAAGATCTCACTCCCAGACTACACCTCCAGTCACAAAGATCTCACTCCCAGACTACACCTCCAGTCACAAAGATCTCACTCCCAGACTACACCTCCAATCACAAAGATCTCACTCCCAGACTACACCTCCAGTCACAAAGATCTCACTCCCAGACTACACCTCCAGTCACGTAGATCTCACTCCCAGACTACACCTCCAATCACAAAGATCTCACTCCCAGACTACACCTCCAGTCACAAAGATCTCACTCCCAGACTACACCTCCAGCCACAAAGATATCACTCCCAGATTACACCTCCAGTCACAAAGATATCACTCCCAGACTACACCTCCAGCCACAAAGATATCACTCCCAGACTACACCTCCAGTCACAAAGATATCACTCCCAGACTACACCTCCAGTCACAAAGATATCACTCCCAGACTACACCTCCAGTCACAAAGATATCACTCCCAGACTACACCTCCAGTATCAAAGATATCACTCCCAGACTACACCTCCAGTCACAAAGATATCACTCCCAGACTACACCTCCAGTCACAAAGATATCTCTCCCAGACTACACCTCCAGTATCAAAGATATCACTCCCAGACTACACCTCCAGTCACGTAGATCTCACTCCCAGACTACACCTCCAGTATCAAAGATATCACTCCCAGACTACACCTCCAGTCACAAAGATATCACTCCCAGACTACACCTCCAGTCACGTAGATCTCACTCCCAGACTACACCTCCAGTATCAAAGATATCACTCCCAGACTACACCTCCAGTCACAAAGATATCACTCCCAGACTACACCTCCAGCCACAAAGATATCACTCCCAGACTACACCTCCAGTATCAAAGATCTCACTCCCAGACTACACCTCCAGTCACAAAGATATCACTCCCAGACTACACCTCCAGCCACAAAGATCTCACTCCCAGACTACACCTCCAGTCACAAAGATCTCACTCCCAGACTACACCTCCAGTCACAAAGATCTCACTCCCAGACCACACCTCCAGCCACAAAGATTTCACTCGCAGACTACACCTCCAGTCACAAAGATCTCACTCCCAGACTACACCTCCAGTCACAAAGATCTCACTCCCAGACTACACCTCCAGTCACAAAGATCTCACTCCCAGACTACACCTCCAGTCACAAAGATCTCACTCCCAGACTACACCTCCAGTCACAAAGATCTCACTCCCAGACTACACCTCCAGTCACAAAGATCTCACTCCCAGACTACACCTCCAGTCACAAAGATCTCATTCCCAGACTACACCTCCAGTCACAAAGATCTCACTCCAGACTACACCTCCAGTCACAAAGATATCACTCCCAGACTACACCTCCAGTCACAAAGATCTCACTCCCAGACTACACCTCCAGTCACAAAGATCTCACTCCCAGACTACACCTCCAGCCACAAAGATCTCACTCCCAGACTACACCTCCAGTCACAAAGATCTCACTCCCAGACTACACCTCCAGTCACAAAGATCTCACTCCCAGACTACACCTCCAGCCACAAAGATCTCACTCCCAGACTACACCTCCAGTCACAAAGATCTCACTCCCAGACTACATCTCCAGTCACAAAGATCTCACTCCAGACTACACCTCCAGCCACAAAGATATCACTCCAAGACTACACCTCCAGTCACAAAGATCTCACTCCCAGACTACACCTCCAGTCACAAAGATCTCACTCCCAGACTACACCTCCAGTCACAAAGATCTCACTCCCAGACTACACCTCCAGTCACAAAGATCTCACTCCCAGACTACACCTCCAGCCACAAAGATATCACTCCCAGACTACACCTCCAGCCACAAAGATATCACTCCCAGACTACACCTCCAGCCACAAAGATATCACTCCCAGACTACACCTCCAGTATCAAAGATCTCACTCCCAGACTATACCTCCAGTATCAAAGATCTCACTCCCAGACTACACCTCCAGTCACAAAGATATCACTCCCAGACTACACCTCCAGTCACAAAGATATCACTCCCAGACTACACCTCCAGCCACAAAGATATCACTCCCAGACTACACCTCCAGCCACAAAGATATCACTCCCAGACTACACCTCCAGCCACAAAGATATCACTCCCAGACTACACCTCCAGTATCAAAGATCTCACTCCCAGACTACACCTCCAGTATCAAAGATCTCACTCCCAGACTACACCTCCAGTATCAAAGATCTCACTCCCAGACTACACCTCCAGTATCAAAGATCTCACTCCCAGACTACACCTCCAGTATCAAAGATCTCACTCCCAGACTACACCTCCAGTCACGTAGATCTCACTCCCAGACTACACCTCCAGTCACGTAGATCTCACTCCCAGACTACACCTCCAGTCACGTAGATCTCACTCCCAGACTACACCTCCAGTCACAAAGATCTCACTCACAGACTACACCTTCAGTCACGTAGATCTCACTCCCAGACTACACCTCCAGTCACGTAGATCTCACGCCCAGACTACACCTCAGTATCAAAGATATCACTCCCAGACTACACCTCCAGTATCAAAGATCTCACACCCAGACTACACCTCCAGTCACGTAGATCTCACTCCCAGACTACACCTCCAATCACAAAGATCTCACTCCCAGACTACACCTCCAGTCACAAAGATCTCACTCCCAGACTACACCTCCAGTCACAAAGATCTCACTCCCAGACTACACCTCCAGTCACAAAGATCTCACTCCCAGACTACACCTCCAGTCACAAAGATCTCACTCCCAGACTACACCTCCAGTCACAAAGATCTCACTCCCAGACTACACCTCCAATCACAAAGATCTCACTCCCAGACTACACCTCCAGTCACAAAGATCTCACTCCCAGACTACACCTCCAGTCACGTAGATCTCACTCCCAGACTACACCTCCAATCACAAAGATCTCACTCCCAGACTACACCTCCAGTCACAAAGATCTCACTCCCAGACTACACCTCCAGCCACAAAGATATCACTCCCAGACTACACCTCCAGTCACAAAGATATCACTCCCAGACTACACCTCCAGCCACAAAGATATCACTCCAGACTACACCTCCAGTCACAAAGATATCACTCCCAGACTACACCTCCAGTCACAAAGATATCACTCCAGACTACACCTCCAGTCACAAAGATATCACTCCCAGACTACACCTCCAGTATCAAAGATATCACTCCCAGACTACACCTCCAGTCACAAAGATATCACTCCCAGACTACACCTCCAGTCACAAAGATATCTCTCCCAGACTACACCTCCAGTATCAAAGATATCACTCCCAGACTACACCTCCAGTCACGTAGATCTCACTCCCAGACTACACCTCCAGTATCAAAGATATCACTCCCAGACTACACCTCCAGTCACAAGATATCACTCCCAGACTACACCTCCAGTCACGTAGATCTCACTCCCAGACTACACCTCCAGTATCAAAGATATCACTCCCAGACTACACCTCCAGTCACAAAGATATCACTCCCAGACTACACCTCCAGCCACAAAGATATCACTCCCAGACTACACCTCCAGTATCAAAGATCTCACTCCCAGACTACACCTCCAGTCACAAAGATCTCACTCCCAGACTACACCTCAGTCACAAAGATATCACTCCCAGACTACACCTCCAGCCACAAAGATATCACTCCCAGACTAAACCTCCAGCCACAAAGATATCACTCCCAGACTACACCTCCAGCCACAAAGATATCACTCCAGACTACACCTCCAGTATCAAAGATCTCACTCCCAGACTACACCTCCAGTATCAAAGATCTCACTCCCAGACTACACCTCCAGTATCAAAGATCTCACTCCCAGACTACACCTCCAGTATCAAAGATCTCACTCCCAGACTACACCTCCAGTATCAAAGATCTCACTCCCAGACTACACCTCCAGTCACGTAGATCTCACTCCCAGACTACACCTCCAGCCACAAAGATCTCACTCCCAGACTACACCTCCAGTCACGTAGATCTCACTCCCAGACTACACCTCCAGTGACGTAGATCTCACTCACAGACTACACCTTCAGTCACGTAGATCTCACTCCCAGACTACACCTCCAGTCACGTAGATCTCACGCCCAGACTACACCTCCAGTATCAAAGATATCACTCCCAGACTACACCTCCAGTATCAAAGATCTCACACCCAGACTACACCTCCAGTCACGTAGATCTCACTCCCAGACTACACCTCCAATCACAAAGATCTCACTCCCAGACTACACCTCCAGTCACAAAGATCTCACTCCCAGACTACACCTCCAGTCACAAAGATCTCACTCCCAGACTACACCTCCAGTCACAAAGATCTCACTCCCACACTACACCTCCAGTCACAAAGATCTCACTCCCAGACTACACCTCCAATCACAAAGATCTCACTCCCAGACTACACCTCCAGTCACAAAGATCTCACTCCCAGACTACACCTCCAGTCACGTAGATCTCACTCCCAGACTACACCTCCAATCACAATGATCTCACTCCCAGACTACACCTCCAGTCACAAAGATCTCACTCCCAGACTACACCTCCAGCCACAAAGATATCACTCCCAGACTACACCTCCAGTCACAAAGATATCACTCCCAGACTACACCCCAGCCACAAAGATATCACTCCCAGACTACACCTCCAGTCACAAAGATATCACTCCCAGACTACACCTCCAGTCACAAAGATATCACTCCCAGACTACACCTCCAGTCACAAAGATATCACTCCCAGACTACACCTCCAGTATCAAAGATATCACTCCCAGACTACACCTCAAGTCACAAAGATATCACTCCCAGACTACACCTCCAGTCACAAAGATATCTCTCCCAGACTACACCTCCAGTATCAAAGATATCACTCCCAGACTACACCTCCAGTCACGTAGATCTCACTCCCAGACTACACCTCCAGTATCAAAGATATCACTCCCAGACAACACCTCCAGTATCAAAGATCTCACACCCAGACTACACCTCCAGTCACGTAGATCTCACTCCCAGACTACACCTCCAATCACAAAGATCTCACTCCCAGACTACACCTCCAGTCACAAAGATCTCACTCCCAGACTACACCTCCAGTCACAAAGATCTCACTCCCAGACTACACCTCCAGTCACAAAGATCTCACTCCAGACTACACCTCCAGTCACAAAGATCTCACTCCCAGACTACACCTCCAGTCACAAAGATCTCACTCCCAGACTACACCTCCAATCACAAAGATCTCACTCCCAGACTACACCTCCAGTCACAAAGATCTCACTCCCAGACTACACCTCCAGTCACGTAGATCTCACTCCCAGACTACACCTCCAATCACAAAGATCTCACTCCCAGACTACACCTCCAGTCACAAAGATCTCACTCCCAGACTACACCTCCAGCCACAAAGATATCACTCCCAGACTACACCTCCAGTCACAAAGATATCACTCCAGACTACACCTCCAGCCACAAAGATATCACTCCCAGACTACACCTCCAGTCACAAAGATATCACTCCCAGACTACACCTCCAGTCACAAAGATATCACTCCCAGACTACACCTCCAGTCACAAAGATATCACTCCCAGACTACACCTCCAGTATCAAAGATATCACTCCCAGACTACACCTCAAGTCACAAAGATATCACTCCCAGACTACACCTCCAGTCACAAAGATATCACTCCAGACTACACCTCCAGTATCAAAGATATCACTCCCAGACTACACCTCCAGTCACAAAGATATCACTCCCAGACTACACCTCCAGTATCAAAGATATCACTCCCAGACTACACCTCAAGTCACAAAGATATCACTCCAGACTACACCTCCAGTCACAAAGATATCACTCCCAGACTACACCTCCAGTCACAAAGATATCACTCCCAGACTACACCTCCAGTCACAAAGATATCACTCCCAGACTACACCTCCAGTATCAAAGATATCACTCCCAGACTACACCTCCAGTATCAAAGATCTCACTCCCAGACTACACCTCCAGTATCAAAGATATCACTCCCAGACTACACCTCCAGTATCAAAGATATCACTCCCAGACTACACCTCCAGTATCAAAGATATCACTCCTAGACTACACCTTCAGTCACAAAGATATCACTCCCAGACTACACCTCCAGTCACAAAGATATCACTCCCAGACTACACCTTCAATCACAAAGATCTCACTCCCAGACTACACCTCCAGTCACAAAGATCTCACTCCCAGACTACACCTCCAGTCACAAAGATCTCACTCCCAGACTACACCTCCAGTCACAAAGATATCACTCCCAGACTACACCTCCAGTCACAAAGATCTCACTCCCAGACTACACCTCCAGTCACAAAGATATCACTCCCAGACTACACCTCCAGTCACAAAGATATCACTCCCAGACTACACCTCCAATCACAAAGATATCACTCCCAGACTACACCTCCAGTCACAAAGATATCACTCCCAGACTACACCTTCAATCACAAAGATCTCACTCCCAGACTACACCTCCAGTCACAAAGATCTCACTCCCAGACTACACCTCCAGTCACAAAGATCTCACACCCAGACTACACCTCCAGTCACAAAGATCTCACTCCAAGACTACACCTCCAGTCACAAAGATCTCACTCCCAGACTACAAATCCAGTCACAAAGATCTCACTCCAGACTACACCTCCAGTCACAAAGATCTCACTCCCAGACTACACTCCAGTCACAAAGATATCACTCCCAGACTACACCTCCAGTCACAAAGATATCACACCCAGACTACACCTCCAGTCACAGATATATCATTCCAGACCACACTTTCAGTCACAAAGATATCACTCCTAGACTACACCTCCAGTCACAAAGATCTCACTCCCAGACTACACCTCCAGTCACAAAGATATCACTCTAGACTACACCTTCAGTCACAAAGATATCACTCCTAGACTACACCTCAAGTCACAAAGATCTCACTCCCAGACTACACCACCAGTATCAAATATCTCACTCACAGACTACACCTCCAGCCACAAAGATCTCACTCCCAGACTACACCTCCAGTATCAAATATCTCACTCACAGACTACACCTTCAACCACAAAGAACTCACTCACAGACTACACATCCATTATCAAATATCTCACTCACAGACTACACCTTCATTATCAAATATCTCACTCACAGACTACACCTCCATTATCAAATATCTCACTCCCAGACTACACCTCCAGTATCAAATATCTCACTCACAGACTACACCTCCAGTATCAAATATCTCACTCACATACTACACCTCCAGCCACAAAGATCTCACTCACAGACTACACCTCCATTATCAAAGATCTCACTCACAGACTACACCTCCAGCCACAAAGATCTCACTCACAGACTACACCTCCAGCCACAAAGATCTCACTCACAGACTACACCTCCAGTCACAAAGATATCACTCCAGACTACACCTCCAGTCACAAAGATATCACTCCCAGACTACACCTCCAGTCACAAAGATATCACTCCCAGACTACACCTCCAGTATCAAAGATATCACTCCCAGACTACACCTCCAGTCACAAAAGATATAACTCCCAGACTACACCTCCAGTCACAAAGATATCACTCCAGACTACACCTCCAGTCACAAAGATATCACTCCAGACTACACTTCCAGTCACAAAGATATCACTCCCAGACTACACCTCCAGTATCAAAGATATCACTCCCAGACTACACCTCCAGTATCAAAGATCTAACTCCCAGACTACACCTCCAGTATCAAAGATATCACTCCCAGACTACACCTCCAGTATTAAAGATATCACTCCCAGACTACACCTCCAGTTCAAAGATATCACTCCCAGACTACACCTCCAGTATCAAAGATATCACTCCTAGACTACACTTTCAGTCACAAAGATCTCACTCACAGACTACACCTCCAGTATCAAAGATCTCACTCCCAGACTACACCTCCAGCATCAAAGATCTCACTCCCAGACTACACCTCCAGTATCAAAGACCTCACTCCCAGATACACCTCCAGTCACAAAGATCTCACTCCCAGACTACACCTCCAGTCACAAAGATCTCACTCCCAGACTACACCTCCAGTCACAAAGATATCACTCCCAGACTACACCTCCAGTCACAAAGATATCACTCCCAGACTACACCTCCAGTCACAAAGATCTCACTCCCAGACTACACCTTCAATCACAAAGATCTCACTCCCAGACTACACCTCCAGTCACAAAGATATCACTCCCAGACTACACCTCCAGTCACAAAGATATCACTCCCAGACTACACCTCCAGTCACAAAGATCTCACTCCCAGACTACACCTCCAGCATCAAAGATATCACTCCCAGACTACACCTCCAGTATCAAAGATCTCACTCCCAGACTACACCTCCAGTCACAAGATATCACTCCCAGACTACACCTCCAGTCACAAAGATATCACTCCCAGACTACACCTCCAGCCACAAAGATATCACTCCCAGACTAAACCTCCAGCCACAAAGATATCACTCCCAGACTACACCTCCAGCCACAAAGATATCACTCCCAGACTACACCTCCAGTATCAAAGATCTCACTCCCAGACTACACCTCCAGTATCAAAGATCTCACTCCCAGACTACACCTCCAGTATCAAAGATCTCACTCCCAGACTACACCTCCAGTATCAAGATCTCACTCCCAGACTACACCTCCAGTCACAAAGATCTCACTCCCAGACTACACCTCCAGTCACAAAGATATCACTCCCAGACTACACCTCCAGTCACAAAGATATCACTCCCAGACTACACCTCCAGTCACAAAGATATCACTCCCAGACTACACCTACAGTCACAAAGATATCACTCCCAGACTACACCTTCAATCACAAAGATCTCCTCCCAGACTACACCTCCAGGCACAAAGATCTCACTCCCAGACTACACCTCCAGTCACAAAGATCTCACACCCAGACTACACCTCCAGTCACAAAGATCTCACTCCAAGACTACACCTCCAGTCACAAAGATCTCACTCCCAGACTACACCTCCAGTCACAAAGATCTCACTCCCAGACTACACCTCAAGTCACAAAGATCTCACTCCCAGACTACACCTCCAGTCACAAAGATATCACTCCAGACTACACTCAGTCACAAAGATATCACTCCTAGACTACACCTCCAGTCACAAAGATATCACTCCTAGACTACACCTTCAGTCACAAAGATATCACTCCTAGACTACACCTCAAATCACAAAGATCTCACTCCCAGACTACACCTCCAGTCACAAAGATATCACTCCCAGACTACACCTCCAGTATCAAAGATATCACTCCCAGACTACACCTCCAGTATCAAATATCTCACTCCCAGACTACACCTCCAGTATCAAATATCTCACTCCCAGACTACACCTCCAGTCACAAAGATATCACTCCTAGACTACACCTTCAGTCACAAAGATATCACTCCTAGACTACACCTCAAGTCACAAAGATCTCACTCCCAGACTACACCTCCAGTCACAAAGATATCACTCCCAGACTACACCTCCAGTCACAAGATATCACTCCAGACTACACCTCCAGTCACAAAGATATCACTCCCAGACTACACCTCCAGTATCAAATATCTCACTCCCAGACTACACCTCCAGTCACAAAGATCTCACTCCCAGGACTACACCTCCAGTCACAAAGATATCACTCCCAGACTACACCTCCAGTCACAAAGATATCACTCCTAGACTACACCTTCAGTCACAAAGATATCACTCCCAGACTACACCTCAGTCACAAAGATCTCACTCCCAGACTACACCACCAGTATCAAATATCTCACTCACAGACTACACCTCCAGCCACAAAGAACTCACTCACAGACTACACATCCATTATCAAATATCTCACTCACAGACTACACCTCATTATCAAATATCTCACTCACAGACTACACCTCCATTATCAAATATCTCACTCCCAGACTACACCTCCAGTATCAAATATCTCACTCACAGACTACACCTCCAGTATCAAATATCTCACTCACAGACTACACCTCCAGCCACAAAGATCTCACTCACAGACTACACCTCCATTATCAAATATCTCACTCACAGACTACACCTCCAGTATCAAAGATCTCACTCACAGACTACACCTCCAGCCACAAAGATCTCACTCACAGACTACACCTCCAGTCACAAAGATCTCACACCCAGACTACACCTCCAGTCACAAAGATATCACTCCCAGACTACACCTCCAGTCACAAAGATATCAATCCCAGACTACACCTCCAGTCACGTAGATCTCACTCCCAGACTACACCTCCAGTCACAAAGATATCACTCCCAGACTACACCTCCAGTCACAAAGATATCACTCCCAGACTACACCTCCAGTCACAAAGATATCACTCCCAGACTACACCTCCAGTCACAAAGATATCACTCCCAGACTACACCTCCAGTCACAAAGATATCATACCCAGACTACACCTCCAGTCACAAAGATATCACTCCCAGACTACACCTCCAGTCACAAAGATATCACTCCCAGACTACACCTCAAGTCACAAAGATATCACTCCCAGACTACACCTCCAGTATCAAAGATATCACTCCCAGACTACACCTCCAGTCACAAAGATATCACTCCCAGACTACACCTCAAGTCACAAAGATATCACTCCCAGACTACACCTCCAGTATCAAAGATATCACTCCCAGACTACACCTCCAGTCACAAAGATACACTCCCAGACTACACCTCCAGTCACAAAGATATCACACCCCGACTACACCTCCAGTCACAGATATATCACTTCCAGACCACACTTTCAGTCACAAAGATATCACTCCTAGACTACACCTCCAGTCACAAAGATCTCACTCCCAGACTACACCTCCAGTCACAAAGATATCACTCCTAGACTACACCTTCAGTCACAAAGTTATCACTCCTAGACTACACCTCAAGTCACAAAGATCTCACTCCCAGACTACACCACCAGTATCAAATATCTCACTCACAGACTACACCTCCAGCCACAAAGATCTAACTCCCAGACTACACCTTCAGCCACAAAGAACTCACTCACAGACTACACATCCATTATCAAATATCTCACTCACAGACTACACATCCATTATCAAATATCTCACTCACAGACTACACCTCCATTATCAAATATCTCACTCCCAGACTACACCTCCAGTATCAAATATCTCACTCACAGACTACACCTCCAGTATCAAATATCTCACTCACAGACTACACCTCCAGCCACAAAGATCTCACTCACAGACTACACCTCCATTATCAAATATCTCACTCACAGACTACACCTCCAGTATCAAAGATCTCACTCACAGACTACACCTCCAGCCACAAAGATCTCACTCACAGACTACACCTCCAGCCACAAAGATCTCACTCGCAGACTACACTCCAGTCACAAAGATCTCACTCACAGACTACACCTCCAGCCACAAAGATCTCACTCACAGACTACATCTCCAGCAACAAAGATCTCACTCCCAGACTACACCTCCAGTATCAAATATCTCACTCCTAGACTACACCTCCAGCAACAAAGATCTCACTCCCAGACTACACCTCCAGTCACAAAGATATCACTCCTAGACTACACCTCAAGTCACAAAGATCTCACTCCCAGACTACACCACCAGTATCAAATATCTCACTCACAGACTACACCTCCAACCACAAAGATCTCACTCCCAGACTACACCTCCAGCCACAAAGATCTCACTCACAGACTACACATCCATTATCAAATATCTCACTCACAGACTACACCTCCATTATCAAATATCTCACTCACAGACTATACCTCCATTATCAAATATCTCACTCCCAGACTACACCTCCAGTATCAAATATATCACTCACAGATTACACCTCCAGTATCAAATATCTCACTCACAGACTACACCTCCAGCCATAAAGATCTCACTCACAGAACTACACCTCCAGTATCAAATATCTCACTCACAGAATACACCTCCAGACACAAAGATCTCACGTTCAGACTACACCTCCAGTCACAAAGAGCTCCTCCCAGACTACACGTTAAGTCATAAAGAACTCACTCCCAAACTACACCTCCACACACAAAGATCTCCCTCCCAGACTACACCTTCAATCACAAAGATATCACTCCCAGACTACACCTCCAGTATCAAAGATCTCACTCACAGACTACACCTCCAGCCACAAAGATCTCACTCACAGACTACACCTCCAGCCACAAAGATCTCACTCACAGACTACACCTCCAGCCACAAAGATCTCACTCACAGACTACACCTCCAGCACAAAGATCTCACTCCCAGACTACATCTCAAGCCACAAAGATCTCACTCCCAGACTACACCTCCAGTATCAAATATCTCACTCCCAGACTACACCTCCAGCAACAAAGATCTCACTCCCTGACTACACCTCCAGTCACAAAGATCTCACTCCCAGACTACACCTCCAGTCACAAAGATCTCACTCGCATACTACACCTCAAGTCACAAAGATATCACTCCCAGACCACACTTCCAGTCACAAAGATCTCACTCCCAGACGACACATCCAATCACAAAGATCTCACTCCCAGACTACACCTCCAGTCACAAAGAACTCACTCACAGACTACACATCCATTATCAAGTATCTCACTCACAGACTACACCTCATTATCAAATATCTCATTCACAGACTACACCTCCATTATCAAATATCTCACTCCCAGACTACACCTCCAGTATCAAATATCTCACTCACAGACTACACCTCCAGTATCAAATATCTAACTCACAGACTACACCTCCAGCCACAAAGATCTCACTCACAGACTACACCTCCATTATCAAATATCTCACTCACAGACTACACCTCCAGTATCAAAGATCTCACTCACAGACTACACCTCCAGCCACAAAGATCTCACTCACAGACTACACCTCCAGCCACAAAGATCTCACTCGCAGACTACACTCCAGTCACAAAGATCTCACTCACAAACTACACCTCCAGCCACAAAAATCTCACTCACAGACTACATCTCCAGCCACAAGATCTCACTCCCAGACTACACCTCCAGTATCAAATATCTCACTCCTAGACTACACCTCCAGCACAAAGATCTCACTCCCAGACTACACCTCCAGTCACAAAGATATCACTCCTAGACTACACCTTCAGTCACAAAGATATCACTCCTAGACTACACCTCAAGTCACAAAGATCTCACTCCCAGACTACACCACCAGTATCAAATATCTCACTCACAGACTACACCTCCAGTATCAAAGATCTCACTCCAGACTACACCTCCAGTATCAAAGATCTCACTCACAGACTACACCTCCAGCCACAAAGATCTCACTCACAGACTACACCTCCATTATCAAATATCTCACTCACAGACTACACCTCCAGTATCAAAGATCTCACTCACAGACTACACCTCCAGCCACAAAGATCTCACTCACAGACTACACCTCCAGCCACAAAGATCTCACTCGCAGACTACACCTCCAGTCACAAAGATCTCACTCACAGACTACACCTCCAGCCACAAAGATCTCACTCACAGACTACACCTCCAGTATCAAAGATATCACTCCCAGACTACACCTCCAGTCACAAAGATCTCACACCCAGACTACACCTCCAGTCACAAAGATATCACTCCCAGACTACACCTCCAGTCACAAAGATATCAATCCCAGACTACACCTCCAGTCACGTAGATCTCACTCCCAGACTACACCTCCAGTCACAAAGATCTCACTCCAGACTACACCTCCAGTCACAAAGATATCACTCCCAGACTACACCTCCAGTCACAAAGATATCACTCCCAGACTACACCTCCAGTCACAAAGATATCACTCCCAGACTACACCTCCAGTCACAAAGATATCTACCCAGACTACACCTCCAGTCACAAAGATATCACTCCCAGACTACACCTCCAGTCACAAAGATATCACTCCCAGACTACACCTCAAGTCACAAAGATATCACTCCCAGACTACACCTCCAGTATCAAAGATATCACTCCCAGACTACACCTCCAGTCACAAAGATATCACTCCCAGACTACACCTCAAGTCACAAAGATATCACTCCCAGACTACACCTCCAGTATCAAAGATATCACTCCCAGACTACACCTCCAGTCACAAAGATCTATCACTCCCAGACTACACCTCCAGTTACAAAGATATCACACCCCGACTACACCTCCAGTCACAGATATATCACTTCCAGACCACACTTTCAGTCACAAAGATATCACTCCTAGACTACACCTCCAGTCACAAAGATCTCACTCCCAGACTACACCTCCAGTCACAAAGATATCACTCCTAGACTACACCTTCAGTCACAAAGAACTCACTCACAGACTACACCTCCAGTCACAAAGATATCACTCCTAGACTACACCCAGTCACAAAGATCTCACTCCCAGACTACACCTCCAGTCACAAAGATCTCACTCCCAGACTACACCTCCAGTCACAAAGATATCACTCCTAGACTACACCTTCAGTCACAAAGAACTCACTCACAGACTACACCTTCATTATCAAATATCTCACTCACAGACTACACCTTCATTATCAAATATCTCACTCACAGACTACACCTTCTTATCAAATATCTCACTCACAGACTACACCTTCATTATCAAATATCTCACTCACAGACTACACCTCCAGCCACAAAGAACTCACTCACAGACTACACCTCCAGCACAAAGATCTCACTCACAGACTACACCTCCATTATCAAATATCTCACTCACAGACTACACCTCCAGTATCAAAGATCTCACTCACAGACTACACCTCCAGCCACAAAGATCTCACTCACAGACTACACCTCCAGCCACAAAGATCTCACTCGCAGACTACACCTCCAGTCACAAAGATCTCACTCACAAACTACACCTCCAGCCACAAAGATCTCACTCACAAACTACACCTCCAGCCACAAAATCTCACTCACAGACTACATCTCCAGCCACAAAGATCTCACTCCCAGACTACACCTCCAGTATCAAATATCTCACTCCTAGACAACACCTCCAGCAACAAAGATCTCACTCCCAGACTACACCTCCAGTCACAAAGATATCACTCCTAGACTACACCTTCAGTACAAGATATCACTCCAGACTACACCTCCAGCAACAAAGATCTCACTCCCAGACTACACCTCCAGTCACAAAGATATCACTCCTAGACTACACCTTCAGCCACAAAGAACTCACTCACAGGACTACACCTCCAGCCACAAAGATCTCACTCACAGACTACACCTCCAGCCACAAAGATCTCACTCACAGACTACACCTCCAGTATCAAAGATCTCACTCACAGACTACACCTCCAGCCACAAAGATCTCACTCACAGACTACACTCCAGCCACAAAGATCTCACTCGCAGACTACACCTCCAGTATCAAATATCTCACTCCTAGACTACACCTCCAGCAACAAAGATCTCACTCCCAGACTACACCTCCAGTCACAAAGATATCACTCATAGACTACACCTCAAGTCACAAAGATCTCACTCCAGACTACACCACCAGTATCAAATATCTCACTCACAGACTACACCTCCAGCCACAAAGATCTCACTCCCAGACTACACCTCCAGCCACAAAGAACTCACTCACAGACTACACATCCATTATCAAATATCTCACTCACAGACTACACCTCCATTATCAAATATCTCACTCACAGACTACACCACCATTATCAAATATCTCACTCCCAGACTACACCTCCAGTATCAAATATCTCACTCACAGACTACACCTCCAGTATCAAATATCTCACTCACAGACTACACCTCTAGCCACAAAGATCTCACTCACAGACTACACCTCCAGTATCAAAATCTCACTCACAGACTACACCTCCAGTATCAAAGATCTCACTCACAGACTACACCTCCATTATCAAATATCTCACTCACAGACTACACCTCCATTATCAAATATCACACTCACAGACTACACCTCCATTATCAAATATCTCACTCACAGACTACACCTCCAGTATCAAATATCTCACTCACAGACTACACCTCCAGTATCAAAGATCTCACTCACAGACTACACCTCGAGCCACAAAGATCTCACTCACAGACTACACCTCCAGCCACAAAGAATCTCACTCACAGACTACACCTCCAGCCACAAAGATCTCACTCACAGACTACACCTCCAGCCACAACGATCTTACTCAATGACTACATCTCCAGCCACAAAGATCTCACTCCCAGACTACACCTCCAGTATCAAATATCTCACTCCCAGACTACACCTCAGCAACAAAGATCTCACTCCCAGACTACACCTCCAGTCACAAAGATCTCACTCCCAGACTACACCTCCAGTCACAAAGATCTCACTCGCATACTACACATTCAGCCAACAAAGATCTCACTCCCAGACCACACTTCCAGTCACAAAGATCTCACTCCCAGACTACACATCCAGTCACAAAGATCTCACTCCCAGACCACACTTCCAGTCACAAAGATCTCATTCCCAGACTACACATCCAGTCACAAAGATCTCACTCCAGACCACACATCCAGTCACAAAGATCTCACTCCCAGACTACACATCCAGTCACAAAGATCTCACTCCAGACCACACTTCAGTCACAAAGATCTCATTCCCAGACTACACATCCAGTCACAAAGATCTCACTCCCAGACCACACTTCCAGTCACAAAGATCTCACCTCCCAGACTACACATCCAGTCACAAAGATCTCACTCCCAGACTACACCTTCACCACAAGAACTCACTCACAGACTACACATCCATTATCAAATATCTCACTCACAGACTACACCTCCATTATCAAATATCTCACTCCCAGACTACCCATCCAGTATCAAATATCTCACTCACAGACTACACCTCCAGTATCAAATATCTCACTCACAGACTACACCTCCAGCCACAAAGATCTCACTCACAGACTACACCTCCATTATCAAATATCTCACTCACAGACTACACCTCCAGCCACAAAGATCTCACTCACAGACTACACCTCCATTATCAAATATCTCACTCACAGACTACACCTCCAGTATCAAAGATCTCACTCACAGACTACACCTCCAGCCACAAAGATCTCACTCACAGGACTACACTCCAGTCACAAAGATATCATTCCCAGACTACACCTCCAGTCACAAAGATCTCACATCCAGACTACACCTCTAGTCACAAAGATATCACTCCCAGACTACACCTCCAGTCACAAAGATATCAATCCCAGACTACACCTCCAGTCACGTAGATCTCACTCCCAGACTATACCTCCAGTCACAAAAATATCACTCCCAGACTACACCTCTAGTCACAAAGATATCACTCCCAGACTACACCTCCAGTCACAAAGATATCACTCCCAGACTACACCTCCAGTCACAAAGATATCACTCCCAGACTACACACTCCAGTCACAAAGATATCACACCAGACTACACCTCCAGTCACAAAGATATCACTCCCAGACTAC